>NW_004624820.1:1212776-1226078 GCF_000247695.1 Heterocephalus glaber | reverse complement strand
GATGATCATGTGGCTTTTGTCCTTGGCTCTGTTAATGTGGTGTATGACATTTATTGATTTGCATATATTGAACCTGCAGCCCTGGGATGAATCCTACTTGTTCATGATGTATAACCTTTTTGATGATTTGCTGCATTGTTTGCCAGTATCTTATTGAAGATTTTTGCATCTGTCTTCATTAGAGAGATTGGCCTATAGTTCTCTTTTTTTGATTGAATCCTTCTCTGGTTTTGGGATCACAGTAATGCTTGCTTCCGGGAATGAATTTGGGAGTATCGCTTCTCTTTCAATTTCATTAAAGAGTTTGAGAAGTAGTGGCATTAGGTCTTCTCTAAATTTCTTGTAGAATTCCACAGTGAATCCATCAGAGTCCGGGCTTTTCTTTGTCATAGGTTTTTAATTACATCTTTAATTTAATTGACTGATATTCGTTTATTTAGAATTTTTATATCTTCCTGGTTCAGCTTTGGTAATGCATATATATCCAGGAACCTGTCCATTTCTTTTGTGTTTTCTATCTTATTAGAATACAGGCTCTCGAAGTAGGTATTGATGATCTGGATTTCTGCAGAATCTGTTGTGATTTCACCCTTTTCATTATGCTAGATAATGTTTAATGGATTTGAATCTTTTCTTTCTTTCTTTTTTTTGATATGGTTGGCTAAGGGTTTGTCAATTTTATTTAATCTTTCAGATGAGATCAGGCGCATTCAGGTTGGTATGGCTGTAGAGAATTTTATTTAATCTTTCCAAGAACCAACTCTTTGATTCATTGATTCTTTGTATTGTTTTCTTAGTCTGCATTGTATTAATTTCTGCTCTGATCTTTATCATTTCCTCTCTTGTATGAGTTTTGGACTTAACTTGCTCTTCTTTTTCTAGAAGCTTGAGGTTCAACATTAGGTTGTTTATTTGAGCCCTCTCTGTTTTCCTGATAGGAGTATTCACCACTATAAACTTCCCTCATAGGACTGCTTTCATTGCATCCTATAAGTTCCAATATGCTGAATTGGCATTATTGTTTAATTGTAGAAACTGTCTAATTTCTTCTTTAATTTTATCTGTTATCCATTGATTGTTCAGGAGGGTGTTATTTAATTTCCATGTGTTTATGAAATTCATGTGGTTTCTTTTCCCATTTATTTCCAATTCATTGCACTATGGTCTGATAATATTCATGGGATAATTTCAGTTCCTTTGCATTTACTTAAGCATGTTCTATGAGCTAGTATGTGATATATTTTGGAGAACATCCCATGTGCAGCTGAGAACAATGTGTGTTCTGATGTTGTGGAGTGGACATTTACTAAGTCTATTTGTTCAGAAGTTTGGTTCAGTTCTGATATTTTTGTTGATTGTTTTTTCCTAGTTGATTTGTGAAAGTGGGATACATTACAACTATATTAGTGATTAGTTGATTTTTCCTGTCCATTAATATTTGCTTTGTGTAGTTGGGTGTGCTGGTATTTGCCACGTATATATTTATGATTGTTGTCTCTTCCTCTTGGATTGTTCCCTTACCAAGTATGCAGTACCTTCTTTGTCTGTCTTTATCAGTCCTGGCTTGAAATCTACTTTGTCTGCAAATAAAATAGCTACCCCTGCTTTTTTTTTTTCTAGGTTCCTGTCACCTGGCATATTGTTTTCCATCCTTTGACCTTCCGCCTATGAATTTCTTTTTGAGTTTAAGTGTTTCTTGTATGCAGCGTATTGTTTGGTCTTGTTTCTTGATCCATTCTGCCTATTTGTTTCTTTTGATTGGTGAATTGAGACTATTTACATTGATGTTTATAACTAATATGTATTGACTTATCCTCATATTATTTTCCTGATTTTTGTTTATTTTTTTCTCCTCTATTTAATTCTTTGCCTTGCCTTGTGGATTCATTCTATTGGGGTTCATGGAATTGTAGTTTTTGTTATTTCTTTCTATAATATCCTTCAGAACATTTGGAGTGCTGGTTTGACGGTCATGAATTTCTTCAGGTGTTCTTTATTATGGAAGTATTTTATTTCTCTATTATGTTGGAAGACATTTTTGTAGAGAACATCAATCTGGGATGGAGGTTGTTTTCTTTTAGGGCTTGAAATATTTTACTCCAAACTCTCCTTGATTCAAGTGTTTGTATTGAGAGGTCTGTGGTGATTTACATAGGCTTTCCTTTATAAGTGATTTGTTTCTTTTCTCTAGCAGCTTTTAATATTCTGTATTGTGTTGAATTTCTGGAATCTTGACTATTATATGCCTTGGTGTAGGTTTTTTTTTTTTATCATGGCTAATTGGAGTCCTATATGCCTCACTTATCCGTATGTCAAATTCTGTTTTCATCTTAGTAAGTTTTCTGCCATTACTTCTATGAACAGATTTTTTTATGTCATTTGAGTGATCTCTTGCTTTTTCATTGTCTCTGATCAATCTTATGTTGTTATTCTTCTTTGCATCATCTACCAGCTGTTGGATTGATTTTTTGTGGTCCCTTGCTATTTTTAAGAGATCTTTCTTTTGATGACCACTAACTGCAATCCTGTCTTCTATACCTGATAGTTCGTCCTCACATTGGCTTATTCTGCTGCATATACTTTCAATGGAATTTTTATTCTCCTGGATATCTGTCTGAATCTGTTTTGTGGATTCCATTTCTTTCCTATGTTGGGTGTTCATGGTTTCCATCATTTTCATAAACTCTTCTATTTTTTTTTTATCTGTATCTGCTCTAGGGTCACTAATCATGTCTTTCATTATGGTCATCATTTCTGTAGTTATCTGGGAAATTATTTCTGATCTGTTTTTTTTTAGAGCCTCTGCCATTAACATGTCAGTGAGTTCAGGTGGGTGGGTTTCAAATTGTTCCACCTCATTGCCCCCTGGGTTTTGTAAGCTGGAAGTTTGGAGTTGCATCTTTCTTAAATGTCTTCTCCTTTCTTTTCTTTTCTTTTCATTTAATTCCTGGATTGATGCTTGTAAATTGTATATGGCAAATAGCTTTATTGCTAGCATTTAGGACCCTTAGGAAATAACTACTTCTCAGAGATGTTTTCCACGTGTAGCTGGGTTTTGAGTTTTGAGTCTATTGCAAAATCCTATCTCTTCAATTTATTGGAGATTAGAAATTGCTGCCTATTTGGCCTAGCCCCTGGTTCTTTGGCACTGACTTTAGCATTGTTTATGACCCTTAGGCAATCTCAGTCTTGGCATACCAGAAAGAACAACTGATTAGAATAATTATGTCACCTTGGCTAAAGTAATAAAATCAGCAATAACAATAGCATCAAACACAGCCTAGAAAATGACAAACTATGGTAGCTATTATTTGCCACATTTAACCATATGGACAAGATTTGTTGTTATATAACAAAGTCTAAAACAAACCAGAAAATTGTATACAGTAAATTTGCCCTCAGCATGGCAATTTTACCTTTAGGAGAGAAAGTTTAAAAGGAGTTAGAGGGACAAAATAGAGAAATAGAAGAAGAGGAAGAGATTAGAAGCAAGGCTGGAGAACAAAGTAAGATTATGCAAACTTTGGGGGAACTGGTGAAGAAGACAGGTGAGAAAGAGAGAGGGAAGAAATAAAAATAGGAATAGGGGGGCCCAGAGATTTAGCTCAGTGGCACTGCACCTGCCTAGCAAGTGCAAGGTCCCGAATCCGGTCCCCAGTACCCACCCCCCAAAAAAAAAAAAAAGGAACAGAACAACAACCAAAAAAAACCATAGAAACAATGTTCACACTTATATAAAAACAAAACAAAACAAAAACAAGAAAAGGAAAAAAAATAAGAAAAACAATGTCCACTTCAAGGCATGTCTCTGCTGTCACTCTAGACAAAATGAGTGCACAGAGCCCAGATCTGTATTGATTAATTCCAACAAGGCAGCTGTAAATGTACCCCAAGGTAGTGGGTAATCTCAACAAACCTGCACCTTTTTTGGGGGGGCGGGGTACCAGGAATTGAACTCAGCCTCATAGTTGCCAGGCAGGTGTTGTAATGCTGAGCTACATTCCCAGCCCCAAGCCTGCATCTTTAGTTCTGAGCCTTGGGCTGGTTTCTGGCTGTGAGGCTGGAACCTGATTTGTTCTGTCTCTAATACTCAGTGTGTCTCCTGTCAGCTTGAACTTGGTTCCCTGCTGGCTTGAACTTGGCTCCTTGACCTTCTGCAGACTTGAACTCTGTTCTGCCTCACCCTGATAGAGCCAGCCCACACCTGCTCCGAGTTCTGAGCTCAATTGGCCCCTCTCCAAAATGGCTACCAGCCAATCCATCTCTCCTGGGGGACATCTGAACCCAAATATAACTCTTAAGCCACTGCAGTCTGCTCTGTCCACTGCTCTGTTCCACTGGTGTGTTTCTCTGTGGAGGCCTCTGGGATCACCAATAGTCACCATGTGTCTCCTAAGATTGTTTTTTAAGAAATACTTAATGAGCTTCCTAAATTGTGCCCAGCTCAGAAGCCCAGAAAGCTTGTGTTCTCCAGATAATTCCTAACTCAAAGGAACTGGGTCTGCCTCTATGCTAAATGGTCAATGGATGGCACCAGTGGCCAACATTTACCAACTCTTCAATTCAGGTGCACCTGCTGTAGCACAAAGATACAGAGAACAACAGCCTTTTGGTATTTGGAGTCTTTAAAGTTAATGCCCAGACATCCCAGAGTCTGCTCCTAGGGTGTGTGGACACTTCTCCTCCCTCACCCTGGGACTAGGGGCAGGAACAATGAATAGTTAGATGGGGAAGGTATCGGAGCTATCCCACATACATGCACGGGAAGAGAAGCAGAAAACAGGATAGCATCCCTATTAGTATTCTTGTGCTCTCACCCTATACAAATATAGGGTACACAGAATGTTTTCTTGATTTAAAAACCTCTTTAGAACATTTCTGTTTTTCTTCTCTAAACCTCTAAAGCCCCAAGGCCCGAGCTATTGATTCTAAAACCTTGAAGCTCCTGCAAGTGACATGACAGCAGCATACTTCATTCTATCTATTGCATCCAAATGCAGATGTATAAGGAAGGGCTACAGTGCTGTACCCTCCCTGTGACTCAGCCCCCACCTAACATGGTGCTGCCTGGTCGGGTAACAGGATACAGACCACAGGGATGGGCACTACCCAGAATCATGGGCAGGCTGTGGTCAGGACCCAGGGCTCACCTCCATTTCCTTTCTCCATTTCCTAAAATCTCGCCTACCTGTAGAGGTCCAGAAACCCAGAATAGAGCTTCTCTATGTAGGATATAACCTCATCCTGATTTACTGAGAAATTGCAAAGGTACTCATTTAAACTAGGAGCTACAGAAATACTGTCTAGAAGAAACATTCTCCAGAGAAGCCATCACATAGCAAAGTATGAACTCAATGAACTGAAATTCTCTGCATGTTCTCTCAGAAGAGTTACAATCATAATCAATGGCGTGATTACTAAATGATTTCTTCTGAGGTAGCTGGAGCATATGACTGTTTCAAGAATAGGTTGATGTTAATAGAAAGGGGTAAACCAGGCCTCTCCTCAGAGCTTATATTTAGAATCATAGGGGCTGAGTTACTTTGGACCTGGAAAAAACCTAAACAATTCCTGTTAAACATCACTTTTTATTTTATTTTATTTTTTGGTACCGGGGATTGAACTCAGTTCCTTGTGCTTGCAAGGCAGGCGGCAGAATCACTGAGCTAAATCCCCGACCCAAACATCACTTTTTAGATGAAGAAGCTGAGACCCAGAGACATTCTCTGATGCACCCCAATCCATAGAGCTACTTTGGGGCAGAGCTGGTACTGGTCTTTGTGTTTCCAGGGCTCTTGACTAGAGGGATATAGACTAGGTAGATTAAACTTGATACTATTTTGTTTTGTTTTGAAATAGGATCTCACTGAGCTGCCCAGACTGGCATCCAACTGCTGGGCTCCAGTGATGTTCCTCCTTCATCTGTGCCACAGACCCCAGTTTTTTTGTTTTTCCTGTATTGGTGGTTAAACTCAGGACCTTTTTGTTTGTCTGTTTGTTTTGTTTTGTTGCCAGTACCAGGGATCAAACTTGGGACCTTATGCTTGTGAGGCAGGTGTGGCACCACTGAGCTAAATCCCCGCCCCTAAATGCAGGATCTTTGCACTGAACTTCATCCTCAGACCTTTAAATTTTTTTTTTGCTTCGAGACAGGGTCTCACTAAATTTCCCAGACTGGCCTCGAATTTGTAGTCCTTTGTCTCAACTTTCTGAGGAGCTGGGATTACAGGTGGGTGCCACTGTACCTGTCTGTGCCTAGCTAAATTTGATACATTAAAAAAAATCTATTAATCGTCTGGAGTGGATTGTGGCAATTTAGTCTCTAATGAAACATTTGTAAAGTACTTGTTGCTATGGCATCTTGGTGGTGTTAAAGTTTTGTTTGTTTTAATGAATGAGAGGTTTTAGAGAAACATGTCTTCAGCTGGAAGAGTCAGAAAGGATGAAAAATCTCAAAGAAAGTATCTGTGAATGATTTTCAAGAGCATGGCTTGATAACTTCCACAAGTGGAATTCACATTCAGAGATTTCTAAGCATCTTTTTTTTCCTTTTGAAAATATGAAAAACTAAAAGTTAAGATATAAGGGCTGAGAACTGGCTGAGGAGCCTGAGGGACTGCATGCAGGCAGCTGTCTTTGGGAAGGGCAGACACTGAGGGACAGGGGACCAGGACATGTGTGCTAGCCAGTACTGTCATGAGCCGTCCTGGGGCAGCCAGCCATTCCCTTGGGAAAGGGCTGTGACTATTGCAGTGCCAAGTTCCACCTTCCTGTCTTCTCTGGCTCCCACTAGCATTAGCCACTCTACTTCTTTTCACTGTGTTCTGAGTCCTCCAGGTACCATATCCATCTACTACTCACTACTCTCTTTCCCCACCAAGTCCCTCTGCCTTTCCCCCACTCTTTTTATTTCATGATTCTGGGTTCTGTTTTAGTCATATCACAGGCTTATTTGACTGAACATTTTATTTAATTTTGCATAAGCCTATATAGAAACTGTAAGCAAACCTGAGTGTCCTGTTGTTCTCCTGTTCAGTGGCTGGCCTGAGAAGAGACACACAAAGCCTAAACATGAACCAAAGCCTCTGCTGCAGCAGTCTCTTCAGGGCTGTGGAGCACTCATTCTCTGCAGCGGTGTTTGAATTCTCACGGGAAACATGAACACAATGGCCCTCAGCAGCTTTTCTACTTTCATAGAAAATTGAATTTCAGTATAATAATAAGACATAAGTATCTTCCCACCCTACTTTTGTGTTAAAGAATTCTGTTCAGCTGGGATGGAATGAGAAGCCAAGGAACCTAAGACTGAAGTTTACACTTAGGAATTTTAATTTCTAGGCTGGGCTCTGCCCTTGAATTGCCTTGAAGGTTCCATTTTAGTTGATGCTACTTGTTTTTTTCACTTATTAAAGGATAACAAGACCACCACAGTGGCATTAAAATACCATATTGGAAAAGTGTTTTGTGATCCAGAGTTCAAAATTCCAGTGAAGATTCAGTAAACTTTTTTGTCATTTTGTCTTTTTGAGACAGGGTCTCCTTATGTAATTCAGGCCAGCTTTGAACCCACTATGTAGCCCAGGATATCCTCAAACTCATGTGATCCCCCTGCCTCAGCTTCCTGAGTGCTGGGATTATGGGTGTTTGCCATCACACATGGCTTTTTTGCTTTTGGGGTTTTTTTTTTTAATCTGTAAACATTTTAATCACTTTAATTAAAAATTGATTCCAGAGCCAGGGATTTAGCCCAGTGGTTCTGCCGCCTGCCTCACAAGCTCCAGGTCCCGAGTTTGATCCCCAGTACCAAAAAAAAAAAAAACACCAAAAAATTGATTCCAAGCTGGGTATGGTCGCACACGCCTGAATTCCCAGCACTCTGGGAGGCTGAGGCACGAAAATCACGAATTTGAGCCCAACCGGGACAACTTAGTGACTTAGTAAGAACTTGTTTCAAAATTTTAAAAGGGCCGGGAATGAGATGCAAAGGCCCTGGGTTCATCACCAGTACTGCCCCTCCAAAATTTTTAAGTGGCACTAATATTAATGGTCTTATGATGTTCAACTCCAATCCACATTACATAAAAGTTCAGAAAGGCTGTTAGGCTTCTTGAGTAACTCTGCTCTTTGGGAAACTGTTTCTAGTTCATGTCAAGTCCACAAGGCCCATGAAAGAAAGAAACTGCCTTAAAAAAAAAAAAAGAAAAAGAAAGAAACTGCCTTAGGATCTTTAGTCAGTTAAGTTCAATATAGCCTGAAGGTAAGTTCCTATTGCACTGGTCATTCTAAGCCGACTAAATTAATAGACTAATAGTCCAGTACTTTCTTTCTTTTTATTTTTGGTACTGGGGATCGAACTCAGGTCCTTGCACTTGAGCTCCAGGCGGCAGAACCACTGAGCTAAATCCCCGGCCCAGTCCTTTCTTGTTTCTTCCTATTCCAAATATGTCAGGGTTGAAGTATGTTTGCCTATGTTTATTGCCACGGGGCTTGGCATATAGGATATGTTTTTTAGTCCCTGCTCTCCTGGCACAAGGCCCAAATGCCCAAAGTGGCTTGACCAGTGTGTACAAGTTGCTCATAAACCAAATCAAGATGTGAACAACAGCTGGATTCTTATTTTCAAGGAGTCACATGATCCCAGGATAAGCTATCAGGCCTTGCCTCACATTGGCTTTGGTCTGTGGTTTTCCCATATAGTGCCAGAAGTTGCATGATTATTGGAATTTGAGCCAGATACAGACAGGCAGTCACATGCCCACAGTACAGAATCGCCTCGCTGAATAACTCCGTTTCCAGGATACTGAGACCTTCAGACTTGCTGAAGGACTTTTATCCTTGCAATGTGGGGATGCCAGTGGTTGATAGCATTCAGCAGTAAATTCTGAGCTCAGTTTTAAAACATTTGGGCAGTTGCTCAAAGGGACATCTAAACTTCACATCATCTGCTTGTAAGAGATGGAGCAGTTCTAGAGCAGCCTGATCCCTGAACCAATTCAAATAGGTTAACATTCGAATTCCTTCTGTCTCAAAGAAAATAATCAGCATTTTCAAAGGCACTAAGGCTTCCATTTCCCTTAACGAATACAATCATGTTTTGCAGGCTTTTTGGGGTTTGTTTTCATACAAATACCTGTGCTTCTCCACTCTGCCTTTTTGTTTACCTGGTTGTCTTTTCCACTGAGTCTCAAATTTAGTCTTGTAAATTCTGGCTTCTGGGGCTGGTGAACAGGTTTGAGTCAAAGGCCTAACATTTGTTCCAGTCCCAGTTTGGCCATGGGACAGAGCAATCATCTATGTAATTGGAAGACATTATTAATAGGTATATCAGAGTAAAGCTTTTTAAAATTTTTCTGGGTCACTTAAGGATAGTTCCCATCGGTTCCTGAAACAGTTTTTTCTGCTGACCAGCTATTTGCACAGAGCTTAATGAGATGTTAACACAGAATCTAATGGAAACTTAGAAATCATTCACAGATTGTCTCATTCTCTACAGATGTACTTCACTAAGCAAATACAGTACAAACTGTGAGCATCTGGAATAGAGAAAAATCACGTGGTAATAATTTGTTACCATGAGTTCAATTATGAACTCCCCTACTGTATTTAATCACCTGTTTGTTGAATGAAGTTTGTCTATTAGAAGCAAGCTGGGTTTTTTTTATACAGATCTCTTTGAAGATGGAAACTTCAGATTTTAATGTGTAAAACTGAGAAACATTCCACCTTTGCCATAATCTGATTCCAGTTCCCCTTCTCTCACAAAAGAAAAATTAGGTATTCAAATAAGAAGGTTCCTGAGGGAAGAATATGGCTCTTTCTGGTTTGCCAGATATTACTGTTTATTTCTTCTTTCCCTATGTACTAACTTGTTCAGTAAGAACACCAATAAGCTAAAATGGCTCCATGATTCACAAATGATTTCTCATAACTCCATTTGTAAAAGAAATTCAGAACTTTTATCTTCCTTAGGAATGTACTCAACATACCTTAACTCCTTTAATCATTTCTCATTATTTTTACTTCAGTCTGACAGTGAATTAAGTGAAGATGTCGGATTATAAAGGCAGTTTGTTTTGGAGTAGAGATTTGAGGGCTGAAGGAAGGTGTCTATTTGGTAGCCTCAGCCACCTTCTGAGAAGCCTAGAATAAACAGCAGTCAAGCCCAAAGTTTGGGTTTAAATTCCAATGGCTTTCAGCTATTTGCTCCTGGATGAATGAGGATAGTACATAATGTGTACATCAGAGTTGTAGAGAAGAATAAAATATGTAAAGCATGCAATACAATGTCTGGAACAAGAGGAGTATTTAACACATCATTGCTGTTGTTGTTATCTCAGAAGACAACACTGTTCCTGAAGTTCATTCTCTTGCCAAAGATTACTTGCTTTCTTCTCTAGCTCTTAATACGCTATCCTTTTGGCTAAAAAATGTAGCTCTTTCATTTTTATGTGTATTGTTAGCTTAACCAAGGAAAGAGTAGGTATGTATATGTAAAGGTAATAATTTCTCATATGGATACCAACTTCAATTTTGATAATTCTCTACAAAAAAAAAAAAAAAAAAAACCCCTCATAGGCCAGGGATTTAGCTCAGTGGTGCTGCTGCCTGCCTCTCAAGCACAAGGTCCCAAGTTCGATCTTCCAGAAACAACAACAAAAAACCCCTCATACTTAGGCCTATATGGGGAAATTCCATGCTAAGCTGTATGTTATTATTTACTGAATGTTAACTTTTTTTTATAATTTGAAAGCTAATTTCCTTAATATGATGCTAGATAATGTTTAATTTAGATAAAGTACACATCATTTTGGATGAGATGGTATTAAATGGCTGCATTGTGGAAACTAACAGAGCAAGAATACTTGCCCCTCTACTAATTCTTGATAAAATGTCAGAAAGCTGAATGGAAAGCTCTACCAGACAATATGGATTTACAGGAAATATGAACACCATGGAATACCGCTTAACAGGTATAGCCCAAAAGAACCTGGAAGACCGCACATTGCAAAATGGGGTATCCTTCCAAACATAATAAATGGCTGTTTTTCCCAGTTCCTAAATGGAAAATAAAACTGTATTTTAAAAATCTGCACAAATTAAAATTTTTTCTTAACTGAAAGATAAATTGTGTTTTCTGACTGGAAGCATATTTTTCCCATTTTAAATTTTGTTGAGTCCTTAAAGGAACCCTTTTTGGCGTGTGCTTCCTTTTGCAAATTACATTCAGAAATAGCAAGATGGTGATGAGAAGAATGTGTGGCAGTCATCTGTAAGCCAATAAAATTTTAAAACAAACATATTATCACTTTGAGTAAAATTATCTTCTGAGTGGTATCTTATAAGTCCTAGTAAAGCCAGGCATGGAGGTGCCACATGCCTGTAATCCCAGGACTCAGGAGGTTGAGGTAGGATCTCCATGAGTTCGAAGCCAGCCTGGTCTCCACTGTGAGACCATCTCCAAAAAAAAAAAACCAGGTGTGGTGGCACACACTCCTAGCTACTTGAGAGGCTAAGCTAGTTGGATCCCAAGTTCTAAGCCAGACCCTTTAGCACTGTGCTATTCTCTTTTGTGTATTTGTGTGATGAGGGAAAGAGGATGCTTTAAGTTCTTTACCCTTTGCTAAAAATCTACTTACATATTTCAAAGTTTTTAATCTGTAAAGACCCAGATGACTTGTTAGACTGGACTTCAAAAGCAAACCCATTGTTTTGAATATTTTTAGGAAGGTGGAGGACAGGCTTCTGACCTGTGGGAACAAATAAGTGATATGCATATATAGATCCATCTTTTTACTAAGCAGCCAAGGTCTAGGGAAAACCCACCCTATATCAAAGTCCTTTGGAGGTCCTTCTGAGACATATTAGTTGAGAAACACTGCCCTAGTTGGTAGGCACTTAATCAGTAGTACATTCAGGTAACTGCTGAAACTGGTACACCCGAAGTAGCTAGGGAGTGAACAAAATTAATTTTGGGGTCACACGAAAATAGTAGCTGAAATACATCTTGGCACAGATTTTAGCACCTTGAGAGAATAGTAAGAGTTTAAAAAACAGGTATCATAGGAAAAATTATTCAAGAACTTGCATACTTGGAGACCATGTCACATAATAACTCAAACTGTAATGTGACTATTTGTACTTCAGGCTGTGAAATCATTTCACTTCCGTAAAATCATTTCACTTCAGTGATTTTTTCATATTCATAAACTACCTAGTTATGTAAAAGTTATTGATTTTATAAGACTCATCAATATACCTTCTGACCATTGGCTGCCTTACCATCACCCCAGAACATCAAGGAGGTGAGCCTCTCAGGCCACCGTGCCACCACCCCAGAGGGCCAAGGAAGTGAGCCTCTCAGGCCACCATACCACCACCCCAGAGCACTGAGGAGGTGAGCCACACAGGTCCCAGCACCACCCCCCACCATGGCTGTTCCAAGCCATTACCTGGATCCACACCACAGAATTGCAGGGGTCATAAAGGACATAGTTCTAAGCTTGACAAGATAGAGTAGAAGTGAACAACAGAAAGAGGGCCTCGCTGAGGCCCCTTCATGAAAATTAAAGCCCACTGGAAAAGTACAGAAAATCTCTGCAATAAAGGCACACCAGACCACCTTAGTTGGGGGAGCAGCAGTATGGACCAGAGCAGCACGACTGCAAGCAGATCCCAGCCAGGGCTCAGCCCCATCCCCAGAGGCTAGGGCACACCAGCCCAAGCCAAGGGCCTGCCTGGAAAGGAGCTGCACAGACATATAAGCAACAGCCAGAGATTTGCCCCAGTACCATCAGTAAGTGCGTGAGACCCTAGCCAGAAGCTTGCTCACCCAGCAGGAACTGGGGTGCACAGCCCCCAGCCAAAGGCCCTCCCAGACAACAGCTACATAGGGGACCTAGCCAGTGGCACACCTAGATATCATCCCAAGTGTGCACAGGCCCCAGCCAGAAGCCCACCCAGACAACAGGTCAGCTCAGGGACCCAGAGGCCACCACTCTGAAGCCAGGAATTAGTGTACTGGTGAACAGCAGAGAAAAGGCAGCTCTGTGGCTTACTGAGAATTGAAGACCACTGGGTGAGCAAAAAGTTGCCCCAACAAAGGCAAAGCAGGCTGCATCTGTTGAAATGAGAAGACAGGTAAACAAGCCTCAAAACCAAACTTTTAAATCGCCTAAGGCAACCCCAAAGGGAAACGAGATGAAACTCTCCCCTACTCAACCACCTGGACTCCCTGAACTGGCAACAAAAGAGGATCTGGAAAAAATGAAATCAGAAATAATTTCTCAGATAACAGCAGAGATT
>NW_004624820.1:1201502-1212676 GCF_000247695.1 Heterocephalus glaber | reverse complement strand
AAAAAAAAAAAAAAAAAGCCAGTGCAAAGGAAATTCTCTGTAAATAGTTATGCTCAAGGAATAACAGCACAGGGTGGGGAGGTATCTTTGCATGTTTCATACAGACACAGTTTCCCCCAAATATTTTATACCTGTGATTAGTTGAATTCACAGATGTAGAATCCATGGAGACAGAGGACTGCCTGTACACCATTTCCTAACTTGCTTTATTTAGCAATATGTCAGTATTTACATGTCTGCATCATCATTTGTGGATAAGATATCATTTGCTTCACTGCTTATCCCTTAATAGATAGGTTGTTATCAATAATTTGCTATTATAAACAACCTCCCCCAGAATGTTGTATCACATATCATTGTGCCATTGTCCAATTATTTCCTTAGGATAAACTTCTAGAAGTAAAATCGATGGATTCAAAGCATGTGGTACATTGTTAGGATTTCTGATATGTGTATCAAATGCCCTACCATCTGTAAAGGTTGAATTAGTTTATTATTCCCTCAACTTTCTCAAGAGAAATTATTCTGACCTCTCATATTCTTCTGCAGGTTATAACTTAAAAAAACAAAACAAAACAAAAGGCTGGGGATTTAGCTCAGTGACACTGTGCCTGTCTCGAAAGTGCAGGGTCCTGAGCTCAATCCCTGGTACCAAAAAAAAAAAAAAATCCCTATCCCGTTTTCTGCTTCCCGGGTCAGAGGTAGAGCAGGGGCTGTCAGGCTCAGAGCACCCTCTCCCTCTGGCCTCCTTCTCACCTGTGCACTCTTTTTCTCTTTTCCAGAGTGAACTAGATGTATCCTTTTTCAATATGTCTTCCAGGGCATGGGAAAGCAACTGCAGTTCCAGTGAGGTAAGTGCCATGGAGCAGGGAAACCGCTCAGCAGAACCCAGAATGTCACGAGCAGCTCTGACCAGGCAGCCAGAGGCACCAGACTTTCAAAGTCCCCAACCCTCCCTTGTTTACAAAAGACAATTCTTTTTAAGGCTTCTTTTTTTTTTTTTAATGGACAGGATGATGCTATGATAGTAGTTGATAAAAATAGTATATAGTAATTTAACTTCTGTCAATATGTGGGTAAGTTTGTCTAAAACTTATATAATGCAGCCAGAAAATGGTTGGACTTCTCAGAGGCTGGATTTTTAGGGCTCCAGGTATAAATCTCCAATCTTCTGATCAGAAGGACCTAAGGATCAGTAAGAAGGAGGGTTAAGGAAATTACCTAGCTTGTGTTCACTTCTTTTCATAGCAGAATAAATTCTCCTTTCCTTTGCTGTCTTTTAAATCAAAAGTACTCGAGGACCCCCAACAACAAGCAAGATGGAATTGGAATATTGTGGGCCTGCACATCTTGGCAGGAGCCCACTAGAATTTGTGTGAGTGCTCCGGAAGCATGTTGGCTTCAAAATTAGCTTTTTACTTCAAAAATCTGCCTGCTGCCTGAAAATAAGAAGTCTTTTGAGAACATAGCAGGCTTGAATCTAAAATAATGACATTGTGACAAATGTTTATTAACGTATAATATATACTTAGTGTGTAATTTGTATATGAATTATCCCATACATTTATATCTGTGTGTGTGTGTGTACTTATGTCCAGAGCCAGTATGTCTGCATCAACTTAATATCCTGGAGAAATGGCCATTTACCTGTTATGGTTGATGGGAAATGTCATCATGTTGATAAAACTCATTTGCAGGCCGATTTTGGAAGCCTCTTTAAATTAACTGAGAAAAACTGTGTGCCCTCTAGTGGTGAGTGACCTACATCTATGACCTAGGAGACACAAGACCAAGCCGTTAAGTCTATTTTTTTATTCAGCATGCAACATTCTCTTTAACTAAGCTGTTTAAAGCAATTAAAAATAAATCTCTTTTTGCTTGGACAGCTCAGTTTTTTAAAAAGACTTTTGTGGCCCGGAGTAGTGTCACATGCCTGTAATCCCAGCACTCTAGAAGCTGAGGCAAGAGATTGCCTCAAGTTTAAAGCCAATGTGAGCTACAGAGTGAGATCCTATCTCAAAAAAAAAAAAAGAGAGAGAGAGAGACTTTCAAGTCAGTGTGGTGGAACACACTTGTAATCCAAGTATTCTGGGAAGCTGAGGCAGAAGAATCAAGTTCAAGTCCACTCTGGGCAACTTAGCAAGACCCCGTCTCAAAATAAAAACAAAAAAAGTTCAAGCCTAGCCTGGGCAACTTTGTGATTTAGTGAGACTTTATCTCAAAATAAGAAAAATTCAGAAAGGGCTGCAGAGCAGTTGGAAGGCCCTGGGTTCAATCCCCAGTACCAGAAAAAGTGTGTGTGGGGGGGGGGGTTGCTTTTCAAAAAGCTATCAGGAAGATGACAAAGGACTAATAAACACTTTGTTGGAAGGACTTGGAGAGCCAAGACCCACTTTGGGCTCACCATTACCTTGGCGTGTGTCGTGGACAAGACACACAACCCCCTCACACAGTAAGAGAAATAGACCACAAGCGCTTCAATATCCTCTCAGCCTCTGGGCCCTTGCCATGGCTGCAGGTAACTGAGTTGAGTAACCTTACACCTAAGCAGGAAGAGTTACAAGTTCAGATACCCACAGCATTAAAGGCCATCAGATGTAATAGGGTAATTGGATATGTATTATAGTTGGATGAGTTGTAATAGGCCATAAAGTACATAAATTAGACGTTTACTGGAAGTAGAGACAGGTGTGCTTATCTTTTTTTTTTTTTCTTTTTAAGAATTAAACCCAGGGCCTCACACTGAAATTTATCCACAGCCTCTTCTTTTTTAAAAATAAGATCTAGGGCTGGGGATTTAGCTCAGTGGTTTCGCCGCCTGCTGCTCAAGCACAAGGACCTGAGTTTGATCCCCCCCCAAAAATAAATAAATAAAAATAAAAATAGGATCCAACTGTCTAAATTGCCCAGGCTGGGCTCAAACTTGTAATTCTCCTGTCTCGGCCTTTCAGAGTGCTGGGATTACAGGTGTTGCCACCATGTGCAGCTAAGTGCACTTTGTATCCCTTTGCTGTATAGCAAATGTCTGTGGAGTGACTGCCAGCGTTCTAGTTAGAATGTAACTTCCACACCAAAACACACAATTTGTATCTTTTCCCTTTGTTTTTTTTTTAACCTGGTTTCATTTTCACTCTTCCACATTTGACTTCATGGGGGCACGTCTCTTCTATTGCATTCTGAAAAGGTTACCACCTCCAGCCATGTGGAAAATGAATACAAAAGCTAAAACAAAACATTAAAAGCCCACGCCTCTCCTCTGCTCCACACAGAATCCTTTTTAAGTCTCACCTGTCCAGGAGGACGTGCACAGACCAGGTATGTAGCAGAAATACAGAGGGCCTTGTAGAGGCTCAGCTGCAGTTTCCTGCTCCCCTGGGTCGGCTCCCGAATTGTGTCTCTGTTCTTTAGCACACAGCCAGGACCTGCCAGAGCAGCTAGCATTGTTGTAGTCTGTGCTGGCAGGAAAGCTTGGTAGGCTGGAAAGGGTGAAAACAAGCAGCTCCCATGACTGCACCCTGGAGGGGGTTCTCTTAGCACTCAGAGCACATAATCTTTATTTGTTTAGGCACAGGAAACCCCTCCTTGTCAGCCCCCCTGTAGAAGACATGATTTAAAGCTCAGGAAGGAAGTTAAAACCTCAGGGAAGTGCCAAGAAGCCCCTTACTCAGTCTTTTTCTCCAGAAGTTTTTCCACCTTGATGCCTTTTAAGGCTGGGGAAGTGGGTTTTTTTGTTTGATTGTTTGGGGTTTTTTGGTACCGGAGATCGAACTCTGGACCTTGAGCTTTCGAGGCAGGCGCCAGAACCACTGGGCTAAATCCCCGGGCCGTGGATGGGGAAGTTTTTCAGAGCCTTCAGGGTTCGACTGAGAGTACTATTTACATTTCTCCCTGGTAATGGGATTGTGCTACTTCCAATAAGACTAACATTACAGAGTAAGGCAGATGAGATTTTAAAAAGAAAATGACCCAAGTGCAGGAAACCAGGACAGAATTTCTGGCTTGTTTAAACCCTTCCATCCCAGTAAGTGGAAACCCTCTGGGGCAGTGGTGTCAGGTGGGGCTGAGTGTCCCTCAGGACCAAGCACAGCAATGGCCTAAATCATTCACATGCTTCCAATAAGCTGTACCAGCTTCCATCCCCTCCCACCCCCACTGCCCTGGAGGCCAATTTTATAGGGAAAGTTTGCTCTATCACATAGCTTGGTAGACTTACTTAAACCTTCAAATTTTATGAGCTAAGATTGCTTGGTTTTTTGTTTGTTTTTGTTTTTTTGAAGCCAAACTTTTATTGGTACATTGTAGATACACATAATGATAACATTCATCATAGGGAATGTGTACCTGTACATGATATATCTTTTTTTTTCCCATTCCCCACCTCCCTTTGACCACTCTTCCCCTCCTTATTTACAAAAGCTCTCCATTTTTTCCTTCTATTCTTTTTTTCCTTGTCCCTTCTTTCCTTTCCCCCCTCCCCCTTCCTTGTTCCCCTTATCATTTGAACATTTTCTTCCCATTTCTCAGTATCTATTATACATTTTAGTCCTTATCCCCACTTTTGGTTTCTCACACAAGAGAAACAATGTCGTATTTAAACATATGTGTTCAATTTATGTCACTTAAGAGTGTGGTCTCAAGGTGCATCAATTTAGCTGGAAATGTCTCAAGCTTATCCTTCTTTATGGCAAAGTAGTACTCCATTGTATAAAACAACCTACATCTTTATCCATTTCGTCGGTTGATGAGCATTTGGGCTGTTTCTAAGATTTAGCTATTACAAACTGTGCCACTATAAACATGGGTGTGCATATACCAATGTGTATGCTGCTTTTAATTCTTCTTTTTTTTTTTTTGGTACCAGGTATCAAACTCAGGACCTTGCATTTGCCAGGCAGTCACAGTGCCACTGAGCTACATCCCTAACCCTGCTTTTAATTCTTTCAGGAAGATACCAAGAAGGGGGATAGCTGAGTCGAATGGAACCTCTAGTTTTAGTTTTTTGAGGAATTTCCACACTGATTTCCACAGTGGTTGCACCAGTCTGCACTCCTACCAATAGTGGAGAAGGGTTCCTTTTTCCCCACAGCCCTGCCAGCATTTGTTATTGGTTGATTTTTTTAATAATAGCCTTCCTTTCTGGAGTGAGATGGAATCTCAAAATTGTTTAAATTTGCATCTCTTGAATGATGAGTGATAGTGAGCATTTTTCATATGTTTATTTGCCATTTCTGCTTCATTTGAGAAGTGTCTATTCATTTCAAGTGCCTGTTTTTGGATTGGATCTTTAAATCTGGGGATTCTCATGTTTATAGCGGCACAGTTTATAATAGCTAAATCTTAGAAACAGCCCAAATGTCCACTGACAGATGAATGGATAAAGAAGATGCAGTGGGTTTTTTAAAATACAATAGAATATTACTCTGCCGTAAAAAAGGATAACCTCAAGACATTTCTAGCTAAATGGATGTGCCTTGAGACCATACTCCTAAAGGACATAAATCCAACACACATGTTCAAATACTGAATTGTGGCCAGGGATTTAGCTCAGTGGTTCCAGCACCTGCCTAGAAAGTGCAAGGTCCTGAGTTCAATCCCTGTTACAAAAATAAATAAATACATAAATAAATACTGAATTGTTTCTCTGATGTGAGAAGCCAGAAGTGAAAATAAGGACTGAAATGTATAAAAGATACTGGGAAATAGAAAGAAAATGTTCACATGAGAAGGGAAGGGGGAGAGAGAAAGGAAAGAAGGGACAAAAAAAAAGAAAGAAGAAAAAATGGAAACAAAGTTTTTGTAAATAAGGAGGGGAAGAGGGATTAAAGGGGAGAATGGGAAAAAAAAAGAAGCAAGATATATCGTGTACAGGTACAAATTCCCTATGATGAATGTTAGCATTGTACATAAATGTACCACTAAATTTTTTTCCTAAAAAAAAATGTTTGGACAATATAAAAAGTTGGGGGAGGTCTGATTTTTTTTACTTCTTCTTCTTTTTTTTTTTTTGGTACAGGGAATTGAACTGAAGACCTTGCACTTGCCAGGCAGCCGCCATGCACTGAGCTACATCCCTGGCCCCTGACCTCTTTATATATTCTAGATTGTAGATCTTTTTGTTTTTTTTGTACCAGGGATTGATCTCAAGTCCTTGTGCTTGTGAGGCAGGTGGCGGAACCACTGAGCTAAATCCCCAGGCCTGCAAAAGCTTTTTAATAAGATGAGATCCCAGTTGTTGATTCTTTGTGATATTTCCTATGCTTTCAGGATTTTGTTTATAAAGTCTTTGCTAAAGACAATGTCTTCAAAAATTCTACCTATTCTATCTTCCAGCAGATTTACTGTTTCTGTTTTAATATTTAGATCTTTGAACTATTTTGATTTTAGTTTACTGCTTGGTGAAAGATAAGGGACTAGTTTTAATCTTTGGCATGTGGAAAGCCAGTTTTTCCAGCAGCATTTATTAAAGTGGCATTCTTCCGGTGAAGGTGTTTGGCTCCTTTGTCAAAGACAAGGTAGCTGAGTATGTTTGGAGTTGTTTCTGCATCTTCTAATCTGTTCCATTGATCCTCACTTTTTTTTTTTTTTGCCAGTTTTTATCTCAATAACTTAGAGTATAATTTCAAGTCAGGGATGGTGATGCCTCCTGCCTTGCCTCTGTTGCCCAGAATTGCTTTTGCTTTTCTAGGTCTCTTCGGGTTCCAAATGAATTTTAGGATTATTTTCTGTAATTCTGTGAGATATGCTATTGGTATTTTGATTGGGATTTCATTAAAACTGTATAACAATTTTGAAGTATGGCTGTTTTCACTATATTAGTTCTTCCTATCCAAGAACAAGGGATATCTTTCCATTTTCTGATATCCTCTTCAAACTCCTTTTTCAGACTACTATCATTTTCCATGTAAAAGTCTATTACTTCCATTGTTAGATTGATTCCTAGGTATTTCGTTTTTTTGCATGCTGCTTTGAAAAGTGTGGTTTTCCTAATTTTTCTCTCAAGGGCGGGGGATTTAGCTCAGTGGTTCCGCTGCCTGCCTAATTTCTCTCTCAGTGAGTCTTATTTGTGTACAGGAATGCTATTGATTTTTGAGTGTTCACTTTGTATCCAGCTTTGCTACTGAATTTGGTTATTAAATCTAGAAATCTCTTGCTGGAGTTTTTTGGGTCTTCTATGAAGAGTATCATGTCATCTGCAAATAATGATAGTTTAACTTCTTCCTTTCCTATCCTTATTCTTTTTATTTCTTTCTTTTCTCTGATTGTTCTGGCTATTGTTTCCAGAACTATATTGAATAAGAGTGGTGACAGTGGACGTCTTTGTCTTGTTCCTGATTTTAGAGTGAAAGCTTTCCGTTTTTATTCATTACTTTAGTATGATGTTGGCTGTTGGTTTGTCATAGATGGCTTTTATCAGATTGAGATAAAGACCTTCTATTCCAATTTTCTGTAGGGATTTTGTCATGAATGGGTGTTAGACTTTGTCAGATGCTTTTTCTGCATCTATTGGGATGATCATGTGGCTTTTGTCCTTGGCTCTGTTAATGTGGTGTATGACATTTATTGATTTGCATATATTGAACCTGCAGCCCTGGGATGAATCCTACTTGTTCATGATGTATAACCTTTTTGATGATTTGCTGCATTGTTTGCCAGTATCTTATTGAAGATTTTTGCATCTGTCTTCATTAGAGAGATTGGCCTATAGTTCTCTTTTTTTGATTGAATCCTTCTCTGGTTTTGGGATCACAGTAATGCTTGCTTCCGGGAATGAATTTGGGAGTATCGCTTCTCTTTCAATTTCATTAAAGAGTTTGAGAAGTAGTGGCATTAGGTCTTCTCTAAATTTCTTGTAGAATTCCACAGTGAATCCATCAGAGTCCGGGCTTTTCTTTGTCATAGGTTTTTAATTACATCTTTAATTTAATTGACTGATATTCGTTTATTTAGAATTTTTATATCTTCCTGGTTCAGCTTTGGTAATGCATATATATCCAGGAACCTGTCCATTTCTTTTGTGTTTTCTATCTTATTAGAATACAGGCTCTCGAAGTAGGTATTGATGATCTGGATTTCTGCAGAATCTGTTGTGATTTCACCCTTTTCATTATGCTAGATAATGTTTAATGGATTTGAATCTTTTCTTTCTTTCTTTTTTTTGATATGGTTGGCTAAGGGTTTGTCAATTTTATTTAATCTTTCAGATGAGATCAGGCGCATTCAGGTTGGTATGGCTGTAGAGAATTTTATTTAATCTTTCCAAGAACCAACTCTTTGATTCATTGATTCTTTGTATTGTTTTCTTAGTCTGCATTGTATTAATTTCTGCTCTGATCTTTATCATTTCCTCTCTTGTATGAGTTTTGGACTTAACTTGCTCTTCTTTTTCTAGAAGCTTGAGGTTCAACATTAGGTTGTTTATTTGAGCCCTCTCTGTTTTCCTGATAGGAGTATTCACCACTATAAACTTCCCTCATAGGACTGCTTTCATTGCATCCTATAAGTTCCAATATGCTGAATTGGCATTATTGTTTAATTGTAGAAACTGTCTAATTTCTTCTTTAATTTTATCTGTTATCCATTGATTGTTCAGGAGGGTGTTATTTAATTTCCATGTGTTTATGAAATTCATGTGGTTTCTTTTCCCATTTATTTCCAATTCATTGCACTATGGTCTGATAATATTCATGGGATAATTTCAGTTCCTTTGCATTTACTTAAGCATGTTCTATGAGCTAGTATGTGATATATTTTGGAGAACATCCCATGTGCAGCTGAGAACAATGTGTGTTCTGATGTTGTGGAGTGGACATTTACTAAGTCTATTTGTTCAGAAGTTTGGTTCAGTTCTGATATTTTTGTTGATTGTTTTTTCCTAGTTGATTTGTGAAAGTGGGATACATTACAACTATATTAGTGATTAGTTGATTTTTCCTGTCCATTAATATTTGCTTTGTGTAGTTGGGTGTGCTGGTATTTGCCACGTATATATTTATGATTGTTGTCTCTTCCTCTTGGATTGTTCCCTTACCAAGTATGCAGTACCTTCTTTGTCTGTCTTTATCAGTCCTGGCTTGAAATCTACTTTGTCTGCAAATAAAATAGCTACCCCTGCTTTTTTTTTTTCTAGGTTCCTGTCACCTGGCATATTGTTTTCCATCCTTTGACCTTCCGCCTATGAATTTCTTTTTGAGTTTAAGTGTTTCTTGTATGCAGCGTATTGTTTGGTCTTGTTTCTTGATCCATTCTGCCTATTTGTTTCTTTTGATTGGTGAATTGAGACTATTTACATTGATGTTTATAACTAATATGTATTGACTTATCCTCATATTATTTTCCTGATTTTTGTTTATTTTTTTCTCCTCTATTTAATTCTTTGCCTTGCCTTGTGGATTCATTCTATTGGGGTTCATGGAATTGTAGTTTTTGTTATTTCTTTCTATAATATCCTTCAGAACATTTGGAGTGCTGGTTTGACGGTCATGAATTTCTTCAGGTGTTCTTTATTATGGAAGTATTTTATTTCTCTATTATGTTGGAAGACATTTTTGTAGAGAACATCAATCTGGGATGGAGGTTGTTTTCTTTTAGGGCTTGAAATATTTTACTCCAAACTCTCCTTGATTCAAGTGTTTGTATTGAGAGGTCTGTGGTGATTTACATAGGCTTTCCTTTATAAGTGATTTGTTTCTTTTCTCTAGCAGCTTTTAATATTCTGTATTGTGTTGAATTTCTGGAATCTTGACTATTATATGCCTTGGTGTAGGTTTTTTTTTTTTATCATGGCTAATTGGAGTCCTATATGCCTCACTTATCCGTATGTCAAATTCTGTTTTCATCTTAGTAAGTTTTCTGCCATTACTTCTATGAACAGATTTTTTTATGTCATTTGAGTGATCTCTTGCTTTTTCATTGTCTCTGATCAATCTTATGTTGTTATTCTTCTTTGCATCATCTACCAGCTGTTGGATTGATTTTTTGTGGTCCCTTGCTATTTTTAAGAGATCTTTCTTTTGATGACCACTAACTGCAATCCTGTCTTCTATACCTGATAGTTCGTCCTCACATTGGCTTATTCTGCTGCATATACTTTCAATGGAATTTTTATTCTCCTGGATATCTGTCTGAATCTGTTTTGTGGATTCCATTTCTTTCCTATGTTGGGTGTTCATGGTTTCCATCATTTTCATAAACTCTTCTATTTTTTTTTTATCTGTATCTGCTCTAGGGTCACTAATCATGTCTTTCATTATGGTCATCATTTCTGTAGTTATCTGGGAAATTATTTCTGATCTGTTTTTTTTTAGAGCCTCTGCCATTAACATGTCAGTGAGTTCAGGTGGGTGGGTTTCAAATTGTTCCACCTCATTGCCCCCTGGGTTTTGTAAGCTGGAAGTTTGGAGTTGCATCTTTCTTAAATGTCTTCTCCTTTCTTTTCTTTTCTTTTCATTTAATTCCTGGATTGATGCTTGTAAATTGTATATGGCAAATAGCTTTATTGCTAGCATTTAGGACCCTTAGGAAATAACTACTTCTCAGAGATGTTTTCCACGTGTAGCTGGGTTTTGAGTTTTGAGTCTATTGCAAAATCCTATCTCTTCAATTTATTGGAGATTAGAAATTGCTGCCTATTTGGCCTAGCCCCTGGTTCTTTGGCACTGACTTTAGCATTGTTTATGACCCTTAGGCAATCTCAGTCTTGGCATACCAGAAAGAACAACTGATTAGAATAATTATGTCACCTTGGCTAAAGTAATAAAATCAGCAATAACAATAGCATCAAACACAGCCTAGAAAATGACAAACTATGGTAGCTATTATTTGCCACATTTAACCATATGGACAAGATTTGTTGTTATATAACAAAGTCTAAAACAAACCAGAAAATTGTATACAGTAAATTTGCCCTCAGCATGGCAATTTTACCTTTAGGAGAGAAAGTTTAAAAGGAGTTAGAGGGACAAAATAGAGAAATAGAAGAAGAGGAAGAGATTAGAAGCAAGGCTGGAGAACAAAGTAAGATTATGCAAACTTTGGGGGAACTGGTGAAGAAGACAGGTGAGAAAGAGAGAGGGAAGAAATAAAAATAGGAATAGGGGGGCTGGGGATTTAGCTCAGTGGTGCCGACACCTGCTTTGCAAGCACAAGATCCTGAGTTCAATCCCCAGTACCAAAAA
>NW_004624820.1:1189828-1201402 GCF_000247695.1 Heterocephalus glaber | reverse complement strand
TTTATATTTCCTCCAGAGTTAGTTTCATTAATTTGTCCTCCAAGGTACTTCATAGAGGTTGTCAAATTTATTTCAGAAAAGATTGTTGTAATATGCTTTCTGTATCTTTTTAAATTCTGTAAAATGTGATGTCCTCTAAATCTTGACATTGTAACTTTTAAAAATGTATAATTGCTATGTGTAATAGGAAGAAAAGGTCTAAAGGAGTAAGGGAAGTGGGAGGGGTAGGGGAAATGAAAGACGGGAAAAGAAAAAATATGAGAAAAGGGAAAAAATGGAAACAAAGTCTTTGCAAATAGGGAAGGGTGGAGGGGGGGGGAAGCAAGGGTAGGGGAATGGGGAAAAATAAGAACCAAGATACTCATGTAATGATACAAGGTCCCAATGGTCAATGTAACTGTATTGTATATCTAAAATGTACCAATAAACTTAATGGGAAAAAAATATACCTTCTGACACCTTGCTAGAATAGGGCTCAGCAAACTTCTTCAATACAGGGCCAGACAGTAAATATTTTAGGGTTTGTGTGAGACACATGGTCTCTGCTATCTACTGTATTCTCCCATTGTAATACAGTAGCAAATATACTGGGTTTCACGGGGTGTTTTTTTGGTACCAGGGATCGAACTCAGGACCTTGTGCATGTGAGGCAGGCACACTGAGCCAAGTCCCTGGGCAGAAGCAAATATAAATGTATGTAAATGAACAAACATGACTGTCCTAATAAAACCTTATGGACACTGAAATTTTATACATATCAATATAATTTTTATATCATAAAATACTTTCGAAAAACATTCACACACAAATGCACACAAATTCAGATTAAAAATCAAATTCTATGCAACTGGAACCTGGAAAAAAGCAGGAGTAGCTATCCTAATGGATATCCTAATATCCAGACAAAGTGGATTTCAAGCCAAAACTGGCCAAAAGAGACAAAGATGTTCACTACTTATTCGTTATGGGAACAATTCAACAAGAAGATATAACTATAAACATTTATGAACCAAATACTGGCACACCCAACTTAGTAAAACAAACATAACTGGACATAAAAAAGCAGATAAACAATAAACAAATTATCTATTTGTAGATAACATGATACTCTACATAGAAGACCCCCAAAATTCCATAAGTAACCAAATAGCCAATAACCAATAAATAACCAAATTCAATAGCATAGCAGGATACAAAGTCAACACACAAAAATCAATAGTGTGCCTCTTCACCTATAATATACTCACTAAGAAAGAAATTAGGGAAACAATACCTTTCATAACAGTATCAAGAAAAATTAAATATTTACAAATTAACCTAAGCAAGGAAGTGAAAGATCTCTACAACAAAAACAACAGTACTCTGAGAAAGGAAATTGAGGATATCAGAAAATGGAAAGTTATCTCCTGTTCTTGGATAGACAGAACCAATACTGTCAAAATGGCTGTACTTCCAGAATTGATACACAGATTTAATGCAATCCCAGTCAAATTGCCAATAGCACTCCTCACAGAGCTAGAGAAAACAATGCTAAAATTCATATGGAACTAAACTAGACCTAGAATAGCAAAAGTAATCTCTGGCAACAAGAATAAGGCAGGAGACATCAAAATCCTGGTTACTGGGCTAGGGATTTAGCTCAGTGGCGCTGTTCCTGCCTTGCAAGCACAAGGTCCTAAGTTCAATCCCCAGTACCAGCAAACAAACAAAAAAAACACAACAATAACAAAAATCCTGGTTACTACAAAATGGTAAGTTTTACAAAAAGTTCAAATTACTACAAAATGACAGTGATCAAAACAGTATGGTATTGGGAAAAAAAGACGTGGATCAATGGAACAGAATAGAGGATGCAGAAACAAACCCAAGCACACTCAGCTACTTGATCTTTGACAAGGGGATCAAAAACTTTTGCTGGAGGAAAGATAGCCTCTTACATGAATGGTGCTGGGAAAACTGGCTGTCCACATACAGAAGATTGAAACTAGACCCATATCTCTCACCATGTACTAAACTAAAAATCAAGATGGATCAAGATCTAAAGGTTAAAACAGAAACAATGTTAGAAGACAAAATAGGTAAAATTCAAACTCACAGGCATAGGCATGGACTTTCTGAACAAAATCCTGGTTGCACAAGAAATAATACCAAGAATCATCAAAACTGGATCCTATCAAATTAAAAATCTTCTGCACAGCAAAGGAAACCACCAGATTGAGGAAACAACCTATAGAATAGGGAAAAAATTTTTTCCAGTTATTCCTGAGACACTAGTATCTAGAATATATAAAAAACTCAAAAAAACAATTAGACCCCTCAAAATAAAAGACCCAGTCAAAAAGTGGGCAACTGAAATGGATACTTCTCAGAAGTAGTACAAATAGCCAATACATACATGAAAATTCAACATTACTGGCCATTAAGAGAGATACAAATTAAAGCAACACTGAGATTCCACTCACTCCAGAAAGAATGGCCAGAGATCAAATGCTGAAGAAGTTGTGGGGAAAAAGAAACGCTTCTTCATTGTCAGTGGGAGTATAAACTAGTACAACCACTGTGGAAATCAGTATGAAGCTTCCTCAATAAACTAAAACTAGATATTCCATTTGACTCAGCTATTCCCCTTCCAGGTATCTTCCCAAAAGAGTCAATCATATTATAGTGATACATGCATACACATGTTCATAGCAACACAATTCACAATAGCTAAATCTTGGAAGGAGCCTATATATGTTCATTAACAGATGACTGGATAAAGAAAATGTGAAATTTTTACACTGAAGTACTACTGTCACAAAGAAGAATAAACTTGAGTCTTTGTAGGTAAATGGATACACCTTGAGATGATAATAAGTGAAATAAGTCATGCACATAAGACAAAAAAAAAAAAAAAAAAAAGGAGTCCCAGAGATGGAGGGAGAAAGGTGAGGGAAAGGGGATAAAAAACAGAATTAAGATGTCATGTACATGTACCAACACCCCTCAATGAATGTAATCATTTTATACTAAAACATGTACTGATAAAAAATATTTACATAGCACTTACTGTATTCTATATTAAGTAACCTAGAGATGATTTAAAGTATACAAGAGGTTGCCAGGCATGGTGGCACACAACTGTAATCTCAGCACTTGGGGGGCTGAGACAAGAGGATCACTGCAACTTCGAGGCCAACCTGGACTACATATTGAGTTTAAGGCCAGCCTGAACTGCACGGTGAGACCCTGTCTTAAGTAACATACATACATACAGGAGGATGTGGATAGGTCAGTGATGGTGAACCTTTTAGAGCTTTCAATAATTGCTGGCTATGGCACACGTGCCATAGGTTTACCACCACTCCCATAGGTTACAGGCAGAAACACTATACCATTTCATGTAAGAGATTTGAGTATCCTTGATTTGTTTTGTTTAGTACCAGGGATCGAACTCGGGACCTTGAGCTTGTGAGGCAGGTGCACTGCCATTGAGCTAAATCCCCGGCCCTATCCTTGATTTTTAATATCCATAGGGGATCCTGCAAACAATCCTGTGAGGCTATCAAAGGACAACTGTACTCAAATCATTGACTAGGAGTTATCTCCTCTAATGCAGAAAGGTCATAATGCACCTTTTAAACAGGTAAAATATTTCAAACAGGCTCTTAGTGCCATTTGGACACTAAGAGCTAAGCTATTTGGACAAAGCAGGCCTAGTGACATTTATTCCACCTATATGCATAGATGTGTTAATTATAGGAGCTTGAAGTGTAAATATAACCTCTTCTTTAAAACCAGAAAATAGAAATATTCTAGTGGTTTCTTTTCACACTAACATTTAAAAATCATTCTGAACTGGGTGTGGTGGCATCCCTTGAAATCCCAACACTCGGGAAGCTAAGGCAACATGATCCTGAGTTTGAGGCTACTAGCCTGGGATACACAGTGAGACCCTGTCTCAAAAATTTTTTTTTTATTTTAGATGTGCTGCAGATACAGTGGTAATGGTGGACTTGTTATTTTAAAAGTTAACATACAAAACTGACAATTTCTAGCTGAAGAATATTTTGCAACTGAACATAAGTAGATCACAAGTACGTGAATATTTCTTCTAGTCTTCCAACTTCAGTAAGTGTATTTACTATAGAAAAGTATATTTCTTCATGTCATAATCTCAGAAAGCTAAATTTGTTGTTTTCCCAAAACATTTATTGGTACATTTTAGATATACATAATGATAACATTCATCATACGGAATATGTACAAGTACATGATATGTCTTGCTGCTTTTTTCCCCCCACCCCTTAGGAATAAAAGATTTAGGGCTGGGGATTTAGCTCAGTGGTGCCACTGCCTGCCTTGCAAGCACAAGGTCCCGAGTTCGATTCCCATCCCTGGTACAAAAAAAATTTCACAGGAATGAAAGATTTGTTTTCATTTTTTCCTTCAATTTTCTTTTTCTTGTCCCTTCCCCCACCCCGCACCTTCCCCTTCTTATTTGAACATTCTCTTCCCATTTCCCAATGTCTAGGTCCATTTTAGTCCTTATTTCCACTTTTAGTTTCTCACACCAGAGAAACAATGCAGTACTTAAAACATGTGTATTTGATTTATCAGAAAACTAAATCTAAATGATTCAGAATGAAAATTATCACCAGGTGTGGTGGCGCATGCCTGTGATCCCAGCACTTGGGAGCCTGAGGCAGGAGAATCACCATGAGTTCAAGGCCAGCCTGGACTACAAAATGAAACTCTGTCTCAAAAAACAAAAAAAAAACCACCCCCCAAAACTCAGAATGAAAATTATCTGGTTAAACTTTTAGATCTTATTATGGTATTGAATTAGTCACATGACACAATTTTGTACGCTGCAAACATTTTAATGATTATTGTTGAGCATACATTTTGGAAATTTTTTACTTCAAATTGCAACAAGTTAAATAAATGTTTATAATATACAAAGAAAATACAACCAAACATAAAACTTGCTTTAAGTGTGCCTTGCACCTAGACCAGTGTTCCCCCCTTATATCTTTATTTTTGAGCTGCACAAACACACTTAAGAATTTGATCTTTAAAGTATGGCATTTAGGAAATAAAAATATACTCCCACCTCAAAGAAATAAAAAGGTTTTGCATGATTATATGCCAAACAAAAGAGAAAACACTAGAATAATTTGATAGTGCAGGCATCATTAAAAAGGAAAAGAAAACGCTTGAGATGCTCATTACTCTCTATGTTTTAAGAACAAAAGATTTTTGACCAAGTAGCTTAAAAGCCAGCAAATGGAGTTCAGTGATGGCAACTGTAGTGTATTGAGAATGAAATGACAAACTACACAAATACAGTTAGAAATTTACCAGTGAACACTGAAGTCTGAGAAGCTGCTCTTTGGGACAGTCAAGTAGGACCACCTTATTCCAGTCACATAAGCCCTTGTAAAGCAACACAGTGTTCTCTGTGCTACACACCTGCTGGCTGGGTAAAGGACTTTGTCATTAGCAGCTAAGAAACTTATTCCACATGTTCTGAAAGCCTTAATGGTGGGAAAAAAGGCATGTGTCATTAGCGTGGAGGATCATACACTTCTCTGCACACAAATACAATAGGCTTCACTAATATTTTAAAAGTCTGATGTCTCCCATTGCACTTCAAAACTCAATTGAGGTGAAAGCCTTTCTCCATTGTAGCAGCTAGCAAGCGCTCTCTCATGATCTCCTCAGAAGAATATTCTGGCAACTTCAGGTAATGCACACATGTATTGACTGATGGATAACTTGCATCAGTAGCATCAACCTATGGAAAGAAAGTGAAAATAACAGAAGACTGTCAGTTCAAATATTTTATTCTTCCTTTCAACCTTAAGTAACTAAATTCTATTTAGATTCTTCATTTGCTAGAGAGTCTATACCTTGCGTACAACTGTGAGCCTGGGATGCAGGTTAGCCAGTCCGCCTGGGGGTAGAGTCGAACAACCAGTGGTAAACTGCAGGAATGCTTTCCTTTCATCTGAAGACATGCCACATAAAACCCTCACAAATCTCAGGAAACCAGGGCTAAAAGAACAAAAGCCTAGTTACATCGATTTGACAGCAGGTTTAAGTGGAAAACACCACCACTACATTATAAAGCCAGCAATTAACTAATCCCCCAAAATAATACCCACATATCCAGAGAATAGAAGTATCTAAAGACTATGGGGTAAGTATGCAATAGGCTGATATATGCTACTATTAAAACCTTAGACAGCCCCCGGAAGACAGTCTTACACTTACAAACAGTAACAGCAATGGAATATAAGATCAGACATGCTACATAGTCAGAAATCAGAAAAGCTCAAGATACACGTGCATAATTAATTCTTATGAGGCTAAATTAAAAGGGACAAAATAACCAATTTTTGTTCTGATGAAGTGATTAACTTGTGATAAATTTATGTAACAAAATACTTCCTATCAATGAAATGTACTATTGCTATATGGCACAACATGGATGAAATTCATGATCATACTATTAATTGAAATCATAAAGAATATAGATTCATTTTGTGAAAATTCTCTAAGATACATACACAACTGTATACTTCTGTTCAGTAAAAAGTTTGACATATATACAATTTAAAAAATAATGAACAATTAGAACATAAGGAGAACAGGAATGTTAATAAATTCAATTCAATTGACTTTGTATACCCTCAGCCTTATCAAAGGATATGTATCTTGGTATCTTCACTGCTTTCTCATTTATTTTATGAATGTAATTAATTGAATTATTGTTCTTTAGAGAATTTTTAGATATAAACAATTTTGTAGATGTTCAAAATTATCAACACATACCTGTCACGTGTATAGCCCAGCTTAGGTTCAGTATAATTGATAATATCCTCTGCTGCCCAGGATGGCGACTGGTTTCCACAAAGAATCATCTGGACTTCTTCATGGCTGAAGGAACTTAACTTCTCCATTGGAAAAACTTTATTAAATCCATCTACATGATACATACAGAAAAAAGAAAACATACAACTCAGCTTCTAAAAAGTTATGATTACAAAAGACCAAATTTCAACTCAATTAAAAGATGGAGGGGCTGGAGATTTAGCTCAGTGGTTTCACCACCTGCTGCACAAGCTCAAGGACCCAAGTTCCATCCCTGGTACCAAAAAAAAAAAAAAAAAGACGGGTACAATTCATAATTTTTTTTTTGGTACCGGGGATCGAACTCGGGTCCTTGCACTTGCACAGCAGGCGGCAAGACCACTGAGCTAAATCCCCGGCCCCAATTCATAAATGTTTAAACTAGAATAGTTTCAAATTAAAACTGTGCTATGGTTTTAAGTACAGACATCTCTGCTTAACATGAAAAATGTGAAGAGAGAGAATATTCAGTCACTATGTCACAAGCCAAATTTTTATAACTACCCAACCTAGAGCTCACTAGCTCTGTATCATACAAGTAGACAAAGTTGTGTTCTTTTTCCCAAGTCATTTACAATCTAATATACCTTTGTCCGTCCCATCTTCACCTGATGAACTTTTCATGGTTTAATTCATCCTCATCATGTAATACAGAATGTATGCAACAAATGAAGGATCAAAACCAGGTCCCCTTAACTCCACAAGTGCAAAATGAGAATAGAGTACACCTTGCAAATGTTCCAACCCATTATGAGTACTCTGTAGGACCTAACTATCTAAAGCTCTAGAGGACAGGTATAGTGACTACCAGCCATCTTGACCTTAATTTCCACTGTCTCAAAGTAAAAGGAGGAAGAATTACCCTTTCAAATTACCTCGGAAGGCTTCCATCTGTTTCTGAATACCTGTATGCATACAGAAGTCAAACATCAAATCTACATACTCTTCTGCATTATCCATTGTTATCATCTGCAAAAGAAGAATTGCCAATATTATTATTATTATTCACGATGAATTCAGTAGCACCTAATACAATTGGTCTTGTTAAGAGGATGTTTTACAACTTAACAACTATATTAATTGCAAAATCTTTACCTCATCTTCACCACTTGGCTTGAGATCCACAGCTGTAAAACCATATATTCTTGAGGAAGGGCAAAACTGGAAATTTAAACTGAGAGGATAAAAATATTAGATAAAATGACACTCAGCAACTACTAATATTTAATTTTCATAACATGGCTGCCAAAACTATGAAGGGCCCCCTCCTCCAACAATAAGATCATTATACCATCTTAGACAGAAACATGAGGCCTGTATTTGTTTGTTTAGTGGTGCTGGGGATTAAATGCAAAATTGTATGTACAGAATCTACTAGGGCAGGGCTGGGGATGTAAACTGTGGTAAAGCACTTGCCTAGCATGTGCAAGGCCCTTGTGTTTGATCCCCAAAGTTGCAAGATTTTTAAACAGATTGAAAAAAACAAATGAGCTTCTACATCAATTGTTCTCAAACCTGTTTGACTTTGATTGCATGAAACTAACACCTTTCCATATTTCACTTCCCCCTGATGGCAGAAAATAAATGGACTAAAGATTTTTGCCATGAGTTACAGTAAAAAAGTACTTATAAGAGTTGAGATTTTTTCCCTCAGGAAAAAACTATTGCTTCACTATATGCACACTATACAAAAAATACATATATTTAGAAAAAAATCCTTAAATAGGTATCATTTAGTGATGAGGAAACATTCTGAGAAGTGTCTTATAACTACCCAGCCTGGAGCTCACCAGCTCTGTATCACACAAACAAAGTTGTGTTCTCATTTTTACATGTGATTTACAGTCTAATATATTTTTCTTCTCATGGTTTAATTCATCTTTTAACAGAGAATGTATGCAACCTTATGTCCGCTTACAAATGAAGAGATATAAAAGTAGGTCTTCATTACTCCAGAGGGATAAGATTTTGTTGTTGTACATATGTATATTTACACAAACCTAGATGGTATATAGCTTACTATACACCTAAGGAATATGGTATGAAATCTATCGCCCCTATGCTAGAAAAATATATAGCATCTTAATGTTTTGAATACTATAGGCAATGATTACATAATGGTGTTTGTGTCTAAAAATGTCTAAACAGCTAGGCATGGTGGCACATGGCTCTAATCCCAGCACTTGAGAGTCTGAGGCAGGAGGATCACTTTGAGTTCAAGGCCAGCTGAGGCTACATAGTGAGTTCAAGGCCAGTCTGAACTACACAGGCAGACCCTGTCCTAAAAAGCCAAAAAAATTTTAAAAATTAAAAAATAAAAATGCCTAGACATAGAAAAGGTATGGCAAAAATGCCAGCTGATAGAAATTTTTAGCTCAATTAGAAATATATATATTTTTCTGGTACCAGGGACTGAACTTAGGACCTTGCGCTTTTGAGGCAGGCAGAGGAACCACTGAGCTAAATCCCTGGCCCTCAATTAAAATATTATGGGGCCGGGCTGGGGATTTAGCTCAGTGGTTTCACCACCTTCTGCTGAGGCACAAGGACCCGAGTTCAAACCCCGGTACAAAAAAAAAAATTATGGGGCTGAGGATTTGGCTCAGTGGCACTGTGCCTACCTCACTAGTGCAAGGTCCAGAGTTTGATCCCCGGTACCAAAAAAAAGAGTAAAGTATTATGGAACCCCCCCTCAATGGGTATATATGGTACACTGTTGACTGAAACATTGTATTGTAGCATATAACTGTATAACCATTTATCAAACTTTCCATCTTTCCAATTATCAACAACTTTCCAGTATTACCAGGAAATATAAAAAAGAAAAATATGAAACCTTGCAGTCAACTCCAAAACAGGAAACCATGCTGGAAGGTATAATAATTATAAAAGAATTATAAAAGGCTGGATATGGTGGTGCATGCCTGTAATCCCAGCACTCAGGAGGCTGAGGCAGGAGGATTGCTGCTGCAAGTTCAAGGCCAGTCTGGGCTACATAGTGAGATCCTATCTCCAAAAAAATTTAAAAAAAAGATGTGCAGCAGTTTAGAAAGCTTACACTTCAACCAAACTATTTTTAAGCCTTGCCAAGTATGATATATACAAATATTGTTGGCTTTAGGCTTTTTGCACAAGATACATAAACTTATTAATTTGGAAAGTTAGATAACCTTCCAGAGGTTTGATGATTAGTAAGCTATATTATGGCATTCTAAGTATTATCATTAGAGTATTACTAAACCAAGGTTCAAATAGATATTTCTTATAGCACATTACTATTGTTGACAGTTTACTCATATACTACAAACCAATGGGGACAGAGAAAACAGAAGCTTTAGAAATTATTCGTTAGGTTGAAAAATGCATATACAAAGCTTACCCCAAATCCTCTATGCTAAGTGGAGGTCCAGAACCTGATGGATTCTTCAGCACTAGTTCCTGTAATTTAGTGTTCTTCTCATCTTCAGAAAGACTTTTGTTGCTTAAAATCTGACGTCTCTTGATGGCAAGGTCTTTAATTTCTTTCAAAAATCTGGCTCTATGTGGGTTCACTAGTTCAAAGTCTTCCCAAGTCAAAATTCCATTAAACCAAGCGGGGGGTTTGGGCTTAGGGGGATCAAGAATAAATTCTGATTTTGAATCTTCTTCAAAACTTCCTACTGAGAGCGAATCATGACCTTCTTCTGTCGAAGCTTCAGACTGACTTTCAGTACAGTGTAAGTCTCTATCACCTCGTGACTCATAGATCAGTTTACTCATATTGCTTTTAATGTCACCCATACACATAAGTTTAAAGAAAGGTTTAGAAATAGGCAAGTCTACAAGTCTATTGTCTTGAATGCATTTAGCCAAGAAAATTCCAAGGAAATGAAAGAGTTTTGTGATCCTTTCAAGCTCATCACTGTCTTGTGGAAACGGTGCTGTGAACAGTCCACATGATCTCTGCACGTAGTATCCAGGAGGTTTCACTCCACCACCAAGATCAACCTAATTTTTTAGTGGCAGAAATGCAAACAAAACTAAACAAAAGGTAACAGTAACTATACTTATCATCATCATCATCTTACCAAAGGAAAAAACCCATAACATTAAACATCTTCATGAATTCACCTCTCTAAAATTTTATACCTATTCTTATTAAATAACTTTTTATTGAATAAATTTTATCCATTAGAGATTATTTTAGTAATGTCAAGAGTACTTAATAGGAAAAGCAGAGTCAGAAAATCTGGCTAAGTTCTAAAAAACCTAACACTTTCCAAAAGCAGAATCACGACTTAGATCACAAAATGAGAAATAAATCTTACATGACGAGATTCATCATCTGGGAAGTTATCATCACAAAGCCATGTTCCCAAGTCAGTCCTCTGGAATTCTGCTGCCACCAGAGCATAAAACTCTAATGTGGGTCCCAAGCCAGTACCTTCTTCTCCTAAGAATTCAACCTAAAATATGAACAAATGATGGAGTAAGGTGAACTTAAAGTATTGTTTCTTTATTTTAATATATTTAAAATATGCTAAAATGTCATATCTGATCCAGTGGCATAGCTTTTTTGTAAACAACAGCAGTGAGGTACATTAAAAACAATATAAGGGGCCAGGGATTTAGTTTAGTGGTTCTGCTGCCTGCCTCAAAAGCACAAGGTCCCGAGTTCAATCCCCAGTACCAAAAAAA
>NW_004624820.1:1115437-1184779 GCF_000247695.1 Heterocephalus glaber | reverse complement strand
TGTGTGTGTGTGTGTGTGTGTGTGTGTGTGTGTGTGTGTGTGTGTGTGTGTGTGTGTGTGTGTGTGTGTGTGTGTGTGTGTGTGTGTGTGTGGTGATGGGAAGCAAACACAATACCTCATGCATGCTAAGCAAGCACTCTATTGCTGAACTACAACCCCGGCCCCATAAGTTTTTAAAGCCGCAAAACAAAGCATAAAGCCATTCAAAATAGTGTTTTGATGCCAATATATACCTTATATGCAGCTATGAGCTGAGAACAATTTCTGTTTTTCCTAATACTTTTATTAGTGCCAGTTAATTTCCAGTGGCGCAGGAAAGCAGCATCTGCATTCTTCTGCAGGTAGGTTATCAAGTCATTCTTTGGTAATTCATCAGTGCCAAGGTACTGTTCCACATGCTCTATAGACCAGCAACCCTACAACAGGAAAAACCAAATGTTGGCCTTTCCAAAATATAAAGCCTATAATAGTTCACATGCATTACATGAGATAGATTTAAGATCATGCACATAATCTAAAGAATTCCAGTTAGTCATTCTTTTCCCCTCAAAGTTCAAATGCAACAAAGTTAGTTTTTCCTTTTATTTTAGTAGTCAAGAGTAATAAGCATTTTCTAAAAATAACTTACCATTTTCCCATTTTCCTTTTCTTTGTCAGAATCCTTCATTTCTCTGTACATGATTCTAAACGTGAAGATATTAAAGTTAATTCATAAATCAAATGATTTATAGTTACTTCCAGTAGGGCTCCAATTCTTTAAAAAAATACATGCATGATATCATTCACTAGATATTATGCTGCATTAAACACTGAACTCAAGATATTTTTTTTCAGTCTTGGGATGGAACCCCAGGGCCTTATGCATGCTACCATTTGAATTACACCCCCAGCCTTCTTTATTTTTTTCTGAATTAGGGTCTCACTAAGATGCCCAGGCTGGGCTCCAAATTGTGAGCCTCCTGCCTCAGCTTCCTGAGAAGCTAAGATTTATAGCTGTGTGCCACACAGCTTTAAGAAAATTTTTTAAGAGAACAGTATCAACTTGTTAAACATAAAAGTAGCAGAAACTATATTCCCAAATTATGATTTATAAATTTAGCACTTTTGCAAAAAAAGGACTCATCAAATCTAAACCTTTTCAAGATAAAATATAATGTTATATATTATATGCCAAGTTTAATAACTTTTATATATTGTTGTAAAAGCAAAATGACATTCATATATTGTTGTAAAAATAAAATGGGATGTTTTTTCTGTGTCTACCTGAAAAGGCTAGGAATAACAATGATCAGGAGTGCTTATATTCATATAAGAGATTGAAGTCAGTTTTTAAAATCTAAGAAAAATTGAAGGGAGGGAAAATATGATTATCTTCTGTTCTATCTCAAAAGAACTTAAATTACTTTTACTGGACATTATATGATTATCAATGATGTTAAGAGAATATAAAAAAACATTAACAAGTTAAACAACAATTATTATAAAGCAATAATTTATTGTTTACATTATTATGATGAAAGTGAGTATTTTATAATACTTTTTTTCTGTGGTACTGAAGATTGAAACCAGAGCACTCAGCTACATGCCCAGCTCTTTTTCAATTTTTATTTTGAGACTGGAGCTTGCTAAGTTGCTAAATTGCACAGGCTAAGCTCAAACTTTAAATCTTCCTGTTTCAGCCTTCCAGAATGACAGTATTACAAGTGTGCACCATTAAGCCCATCTTAAGTAATACTTATTGACCACTTACTACATCCTTGAAAATACTAAAAACTTTTTACATATATTAATTCATCAACTCCTCACAACGACTCTCATTTCACAATTACAGATATGAGACATACAAATGTTAAATATGCCCAAGGTCGCTGATAATTGTTAACAAATGAAGAGAGTAAGTTTAACACACACAATCAAAATAAAGACTAAACAAAATATTTAGGATCTCATACACAATATTGATCAAAGAGTTCAAATAGCACTCTTTTCAATGATTATCACTATTTCTAAATGCCCTTCTAGTTCTAAAACTGAGCCATTCTACATCAGTCAAAAGTGCTTTTATCTGCTTCTACAATCTGAAATACACGAGCACAATGCTTCTTGGCTCGTATGTTATGACGATATCTACTTAAAAGTTAAAATCTCTTACGTGTATGTTGGCTCCCAAATACGTCTAAGTTTATCTGATTTCACATTGCCATTACAGGATAATTGAAGCAATTTTTGTACATAGTAAAAGATGGTTGATCTGAAATTGGTGAGTGGCAATTCAACTTCACGAGTTGTTCCAAGACCTGTTACTTTCAAAGTGAGGGCTAATCGAGGAGATGGAGTGCATTCAACTTCTTCTAAGAGCTCTGAATGAGGTGTTCCTGAAAATTGGGAAGATATGTAAAAAAAAATCATATCAGAAAAAAGGAGTCCAGAAAAGAAAACTGTACTAAGCAGGAAAAGGTAACATGAAATGCAAATGAAGGGCTGGAGATGTAGTTCAGTGAATGCTGTGCCTGCCTGGCAAACATAAGGTCCTGACTTCAATTTCTAGTGGTGGGGGCAGGGGAGAGAAAGCCAAACGATTCTGGCATATATTAGCTAAATGATGTCAGCTACTTAAGACTTTTCTGGCTTGAACATTTCTGGTCCGTTTTTTCCTCAAAACTGGAAATAATTACACATAACTTTTTTAAAGACAGAGTGCTAGAACAGAATATATGTGTATGATACGAATTTTTTTTTTGGAAGCAGATTAACTCTACAAATACTTAGGAAGCATTTTTTATTTTATTAATGAGAAAACTAAAAATATCTGTATTCAGAGAAAACTATTCTTGGCCAAAGACCAGTCAAACTTTTACTTATACTATGTGAATAAGTTAGCTTTAAGGTAAACACACACAAATATAATTAGGTTGATAATGTATTTGGGGAGCTCTCTTTTTTTATTAGGTCCTGAATCTTTATCATAATAGCCACTCTAAAATATTCATGCATGACATCCTACTGTACCATAACTGAATCATATACAGCTGTTACTGGACATAAGGACATTTTCAATATTTTGATAACATAATTAGTATAATTTGTAGTCATCAATGTATATAAAACAATGAACAGCTAATATTCTTTAGTATAATTACTAGTGGGAAAAATACTTCATTAGAATATATGAAATACATTGCCAAAAACTTCTACAAAAGGTCTATACCTATTCATAATCCCTACAATAGGTTCTGCCTTCCTTTCCTTTTTGCTTTTCCTCCCTTTCCTTTCTTCCCTCTCTCTTTTCTTTCCTTCTTTTTTGGTAGAGTTTCACTACATAGCCCAGCCTGGCCTCAAAACTGATATTCTTAGGGTTAGGGATGTGACTCAGTGACACAGCACCTGCTGAGATTACAGGCATGTGTCACTGCACCGGCTTTTTATTTTGAGACAGGGTTTCATTATGTAGTTCAGGCTGGCCTTGATCTTGTGGAAATCTTACCTCAGTCTCCTAAGTGCTGAGACTATATTTCTGTTTTTGAGAAAAGGTCCCCCTATGTAGTTCAACATGGCCTCTGAACTCATTATGTAGCCCAGAGTGGCCTTGAACTCATAGCAATCCTCCTGCCTCAGCCTCCCATGCTAAAATTACAGGCATCCACCACCAGGCACGGCTCCAAGTGCTGAGATTATAAGCATACACCTCCATGCTCAGCTAGGTTTTTTTTTTTGAAGAGACCCTTAAGTATCTTAATTCAACCTAAATTCACCTTCATCCATGGAATAGTACACTATAAAGTGTACCTACATTCATATTTAAAACAGTATCTACTAACTAAAAAGCACACTCCAGACTTAATAATTTAAGTCTTCTTTTGTAAGGATTATGACCTAGTTAACAGTATCTAATACCTACTGAGGCACACATCAAGCACCATGCTAACCCCTTTAAATATTTTACCTTGTATAATCAGACTATCCCTTGCCAAACAGACTATCATTCCCTCTATGTAAGAGATATGAAAATTAAGGATTAGACAGTTTAGGGGATGTACCTAAACTACATTAGTTTCCTATTGATAGTAAAATATTACTATCAATTGGGTTGTTTAAAAAACACAAGTTTACTGGGATTATCTCACAGTTCTAGAGATCAAAAGTCTAAAATGGACTTGCATGGCTCATTCTTTCTGCAAGCTCTGGGGAAATCTCTTTCCTTGCCTTTTCTCACTTCTGAATACTATCCACATTTCTTAGCTCCTGGCCCCTCAATGATCTTTTGTCACATCCCTCTGCCCTCTAATTATAAGGACTCTTTATATTATACTGGGGCCAGTTGATAATCCACGATAATCTCCCCATGTGTAGAAGTTTTAACTTCATTATATTTGCAAAGTCTCTTTGTCATACTGAGAAAACCTTCACATATTTATAGGTTCCAGAGGTTAGGACCTGGAAATCTACCCCACCCTTTTTCAAATTTTTTATAGTACTAGAGATTGAACCCAGGAAGCAATTAGCTACATCCCCAGCCCTTTTTGTTACATTTTAAATTTTGATAGGGTTTCACTAAATTGCTCGAGGTAGTTTCAAACTTGCAATTCTCCTGCATCCATCTCCCAAACTGCTGAGATTACAAGCATGAGCCACTGTGCCTGGCAAGACCTGGATAACTTTAGGGAGGCCATTAAGGTGCCTATCATACCTTATAAAAGTTTTAAGTGATCAAGGTGTCACCCAGGCCAACTGACTCCTAAAATCAATGGAGCACTACTCAAAGTTGATAGGAATAAATTCTTAACAGTTTTTATCCAGGAGAAAACAGAAGAAAAAATTTCCCATTTGGACACGATGCATTAAAGATAGTGAAAATACAAAACACACGGTGCTTTTTTTTTTTTTTTGTACACATACATGTGTTTGTGTACTCGAGACTGAATGCCTTTGTACTGAGCTATAACCCCAATCCCCACTTTTTACATTTTGACCCAGGGTCTCACTAAGGGTGACTCAAAATTTACAGTCGTCCTGCCTCATACTCCCAGAGTGCTGGGATTATAGGTATGAGCCACCAGGCCTAGTTTAAAATGATTTGTGAGTTATCAATGTAGACTATGATTGAATGCAGGGTTAGCATGCACTAGGCCCTGGGTTTAATCTCCAGGAACACAAAAATAAAATGAAATAAAAAATTTGTAATTTTTTTTTTTTTGGTACCAGGGACCTTACTAACTTGGGACACAACCTTATGGTTGTGAGGCAGGCAGCAGAACCACTGAGCTAAATCCCTGGCCCATTTCTTTTTGAGGCAGGGTCTCCCTTTGTAGTTCAGGCTGGCCTTGAACTCACTATGTAGCCCAGGCGAGCCTCAAACTAAGGTGATCCTCCTAAAATATATATATTTTGGAGAACTAGTAAGAGGGCTTTTCAGGAAATTTTTACTTATAACTTGCATGCATAAGGAGCACCTTACTTTTCAAACTATATAAATCTTAGTAGGTATCTTTTAAAATTAAATCATCTAACTCAAATATACTGTACCTGGGGGTGGAATTTCTAGGTCAGTTGTCTGTTGCACGTTAGTACGACCAGGTCTAGGATCAAAAGCAGGAACCAAAGCAGAAAATTGCCGCTTTAGCACATAATCATCATCCCATGTTCTCCGGCGTCCTCCTTTAGTTTCATACTCTTCTTCTTCCTATTAAAATTCCATATATAATTAAACATTACAAGATGAAAACTATTATTCCAAAAGTGATGTGTAAAGTTCTTTATATTCTCTATACTTCCTTATTTTGCCATATTATGTAAGTACAGAATAAGCTAACATAAACATTTATAGGTATATATTTTGCTTAATGGTTTCAGTTTATCAAAAGTAAATGGCATTCAGTGACAGCTATACAAATCTACAAATGTGGTAATACAACAAAAAACCATACACATGTACTGTACCAACATCAATTTCATAGCTTTGATATTATAGTGAAACATGAAACTAACCATTTGGAAAAACTGGATAAAAGACACATAAGACCTTTTTGTGCTATTTTTACAACTTCCTATGAGCTTATTATTTCAAAGTAAGTTTTTTTAAATTATAAAGTTCATTTCATACTGAATTATTTGCATACAAAATAGAATGCCTCAGCCAGACATGGTGGCACATGCCTATAATCCCAGCAGGCACTTGGGAGACTGAGTTTGAGGCCAGCCTGGGCTACATAGTAAGTTCAGGGCTAGCCTGAATTACAAAGGGAAACCCTGCCTCAAAAAACCAAAAAAAGAATCCCTCAGAGTTGCATTAAGTTATGATATGATAGACAAAGTATTGATAATTGTCAGTCAGATGATAGATACACACATCCTCATAGTTTGCATACTTAATTGAAATTAACTTTTACAACAGATTAAACCACCATTTGACAGCTCTGCAATCAGAACATCCGGGTTTGCATCTAGGAGCCACCAAATCTGTGCTTTTTAGCAATCATTTCATCTGAAAATTGGAGCTAATAATAAACATTCAAAGAGTTCTTGAATAAATTAAATAAGCCAATACATACAAAGTGTTGAGAACTATGCCTATCATTTATTAGTTACCAATGTTTGTAAGACTATTGCTACATATTCTATCACCACCAGCACCACTACTACAACAACAAATACCTGTTATTATGTGCTTACTATTACCTAAAGGCCAAAATGAAGGGGTTTCAAGTAAGTAACTGGCACTTGCATTATGCCAGAGCAATCAAGGATTCTAGCTGGAATATGGAACCTATGCAATAGGGGAAGTTTATTTTTGTAACACTAGTCGCTCCCTTCCCTTTTCCTCTTCCCCACACTACCTACACGATTATAGGTATTTAGCCATTTTGTTTGGTATTTTCCTGTGAAAGTAAAAGTATGCAGTAGGGACAACAAACACAACAGTATCACCTGCTCTCCAATAGGTCGGCTCCCTGCTCCAGCAGGGACCTGTGGTAGCTGTGAGGTGACAGCATGGTGTGTTACATCAGAGCGGGAGCCAGCTCGACGTTGCAGGGATGGACGTCTCAGAATCTGAAGTAAAAAAAAAAATGTCGAGAGATATATGTCTAATTACTTTAATCATGTTTATCGCCAACATTCTGCCTTGCTCTGAAACTATCAATCTGTATCTACAAGTGTCACTGAAAAATCTTTTCTTCATTACCATCTTCAGAGAAGTCATAGATTGAATGGTTTAATGCATCATACATTTTATACTAATCTGTTTGTAAGAAATAATAATGTGGTTTGTAAGCAACATATATTCAAAGCATTTAAAATTTTTTTACCTCATTAAACTTAGCATTTCAATTTTAAAAATATTAAACAGGTTTTTTGTTTTGTTCTTTTGGCAGTACTGGGGATTCAACCCAGGCAGCACTGAGCTACACACCCAGACTCCTTTTTACATTTTGAGACAGGGTCTAAGAGTGACCGAGAAGTTAGGATCTTTTGCCTCAGACTCTAGTTCTGGGATTATGAGCAAGCACCACCAAGCCTGGTTATACAGAGAAACTTAAAATATACAGAAGTTACAATAAAGGGTATTTAAGGCACACCTGTCAATTAGAAGATAATCATAGTGATTAAACACGGAGAGTTCTAAATCACAGTGCCTAGCCTTGGGTCCCCACTTTTCTACTTAACTCTGATAATATGGGCAATTTTAATTTTTTTATGCCTCTACCCCATTCATCTGTGTTAGGATTAATGAGAATATATACGAATACAGCTTGTAAAATAAGTACTAAAATATCCTTTTTATTTATTTATTTATTTTTTGGTACCAGGGATCAAACTCGGGACCTTGCACTTGCGAGGCAGGTGCTGGAACCACTGAGCTAAATCCCCAGCCCTAAAATATCCTTTCTAAAATTGTTACTGAAATATAAAATTTTTTGTTGTTGCTTTTTGTTTTTGTTTTTTGAGACAAGGTCTTACTGTGTAGCTCAGGCTGGTCTCAAACTCACAGCGATCCTCCTTGACAGACTGCTGAGCACTGGGATTACAGGCATGCATCACCATGCCTAAGAACTACAAAAAAGTATATTCTGTAAGATTACTGTAGTTTTCTCTAATTTCACACACCTCTAAGCCTTAAAATATCAACATGTAAACTGTAGTGTTTTTCAAATACAAAGAGTCTCATAAATGCTAAGCATAAGAGTGCTTTTCTTCATTAAGCACATTTTTGGTACTGGTGCCATATATCCTTCCTTCAAAGTTTAATTATGACTTAGCTTTTGCTCCCTTCAATTATTAATACCCTATCTGAGGGAAGAAAATAGGAGACTATCTCTACCATAACCTCCTCGTATTCTTGGTCCTCCTGATTGTCATCTTCATTCTCATCATCTTCCTCATCAGGCTCAGGCAAATCTTCATCATCATCTAGCTCAGCTAACAGAGTACTGGCACGACAGCTATCAAGAAAATCTAGAAAATAAAACCAACAACCTTATTATCAACATGACTGACAAAGGATAGCAAGATAAATTTGCATTCTGGGCTACACAAAACAAAGGTAAAATTCAAAAGATTTAAGTATAAAGACCACACTTAATGATGCCACCCATGGTCTATTACCACACATACAGAATAAGTTAACCATGGACAGTAAGTTGTAAGTATGGCAAAAAACAACCCAGGATAACAGATGACCATAAACTATATTTGAACCTACAAAAGTATAACATAAAGGGTCAACTACGTGGGTTAAGACACACAACAACAACAACAACAGAAAAACACTCCCAAAACGCTATTGCTATTCTCTAAGTATCAGGAAGCTCAAAGAAAATACTTTGGACTCACTCATTCTACCCACAGATATATACTGAGCACACACTGTGTGCCAAGAACTGTGTCAGGCACCTGATACATATAGTTGTAAACAGAATAGATATGGTCTAAGTCTCTATGTAGCCTACAGGGGACAGTAGTATCTAACAAATAAACAAACCAGTATGTATGTATAAGCTATGAAAGAGCTTATAAAGGAAAACAGAATTTAAGTTAATCCAGTGAAACCTGGGCTTAGATCTGGTTGACAAGCTGTTCTTCATAGAAATGAATTAAAAAAAGGACTAATGAGATTAAAACTGGACTTGGAAGGGGAAAAAAACCTGCTAACAAAGCCAGGCATAGCAGCACACATCTGTAGTGCAGGCACTTTAGGATGCTAAGCCAAGAAGATCTAAAGTTTGAACCAACCAATACAACAAAATGACTGCGAGACCCTGTCTCCACATAAAAAATAAAAAAGGAGCTGGAAGTGTAGCTCAGTATGAAGGCCCTGGGTTCAATCAGTACTGCCAAAAAAAAAAAAACCCTCTTCTAACATAATACCAGAATTAAACAAAGGAAGGAAACACGATATATTCCTGAAGAACATCTAAGAGATTATTTAGAAACTTGCATTTATAGACCTTTGAACCAAATATTTTTTAGTTTGATAATTACAAAGGACTACATATTTAGTGCCATTTACTGGGTGGCTTATATAAGATAGAGGCCTGATATTATATTTAATAAATTTCTAAAGTATATATTTTAACACTTAATGTTCTGAAATCAGAATGTGTTTTGCAATCAGTATCAAGTGGGAGCTAACATTTTTAGCTTTAGTGACAAAAAAATAGTGTTTTATAACTAATGGAATCTTAAATATTTTACCCTTTACAGATGTGAAGGGCTATCTTTCAATTTAGTGAAGGGCCATCTTTGAATTTACGTTGTGGTTCTCATGACGGTAATGAGGTGGTACACAAAATAAACCAATCAAAACTGTAGGTTTATCTTTTTCTTTTAAGCTAGGATACTGCTATGTAACCCAAGCTAGCCTTGAACTTGTGATTCTACTGCTATAATCGCCTGAGTGGGTTGTATTACAAGTATACCACCACACCAGTATGTTTCACCTTTTTTTGGTGGTACTGGGGATTGAACTCGAGGCCTTCATACTGAGCTATATACTCAGCTTTTTACAAAAAATTTTTGTTTTTAGACAGGGTCTGACTAAATTGCTAAACTGCCCAGGCTCGGTTTGAACTTGTAATCCTCCTGCCTCATTCTCCAGAGTGTTGTGTGCTACTATACCCAGCCAGAATGATTTATTTTTTGAGGAACATACACACTAACTTCATGTATTGAAATTCTATCTCTTATATGTTATAATTTACCCCAAGTCCATTTTTCTCATCTTCCTTTTGTTTTATCAGCATTTAAGACCATAAAAGTTCCATATGTCATAGATTTGACATCATAAAGTCAAATCATGTATCTCAACATGTAGAAAAGTAAAAATCTGCACTATATATACAGATGTTATGAGAACTGATGTCATTCTGATCCTTCATACTAAGTCTTAAAGCTTCTTTGAGTAGAAAAGGAAATTTTCATCACTTAATTATTAAAAGTCGACCAGTAGCCCTAACATTTTAGTAGTTTTACCCACTAGTACATCTACAGCCTTTTTAAACATTACATGATCAGGAACTAAAGCTTCAGGTTAAAGTAGTAACAAATGACTGAAGGCAAACATGAAAAATCTCTTTCATGAGAAATAATAAGTTGGAAAATAACTTTCTCTATGAGTTTAAAAGACTTTGTTGTAATAATCACCATCATTTTGCACCACTTAATAGAAAACACTCCATACTTCATAGAAACAGAAATGTGATAACTATCCTAAAATTATAAAATATCAAATCAAACCTTTGGCTTGAAATAGGAGGCCATATTCTCAGAAAAAAAAAGAAAACCTATTAAAATGAGGTATACTTAAAATGTATCTTCATATAAATTTTCTTATCTTTAAAATTATCAAAAATAATTTTCAAAAAAATAGAGGGGTGGGGATACAGCTCAGTAGAAGTGTGCTCATCTAACATGTGCAAGGCCCTGGGTTTGATTCCTGGAACCGGCCCCTCCCACCAAAACAAACAATAAATAGACAATGTGATCAAGAATGTGTGATAAAGGGTATTTTCAATTAGAATGGGAGCACAACCTTTTGAAAGGCAATTTAGGAATTTATCTTGAGGAAATCTAAAGATACAATTCTGCAATGCACATCTGTATTTATACAGAATGAAAAACGGGTAACTTAAATATACAAAATAGAGAATTCATTAAACAGTGACCATACAAACTGTGGAATGTTTGGCAGCCATTTCAAATGTTGTCAAAACCATCCCAATAATGTGAAAATATTATTAAATGTATTTAGTAAAAACAGCTGGCTGAAAGGATATAACCCTTTTTGTTAAAAAGAAAAAAAAAATGGAATACGCAGCAAATCAGATTTGGAAGGTAGTAATTATAGATTTAATTACTTTTTGCATTTCCTGTAAAAAGTGTTACTTTGGGCTCAGGATATAGCTCAGTGACAGTGCTTGCCTAGCATGTATGAGGAGGTCCTGGCTCCAAACCTAGCACCATCAAATTAGGGAAAAAAAAGAAAGGGGGCGGGGGGGGGATAGGGATTTAGCTCAGTGGCACCGCAACTGCCTTGCAAGTACAAGGTCCTGAGCTCCATCCCCAGTACAAAAAAAAATTAGAAAAAAAATTACTTTCAGATAAGTCAAAAGAAAGAGATTTTAATTGAATCAAATAATTCTACCTCTGGCTACAGCATAGAAGTTATGATGATGAACTATAAAACTTTCTAAGCAAGGGCTAGGGATTTAGCTAAGTGGTTTCGCCACCTGCTGCGCAAGCACAAGGACCCGAGTTTGATCCTCGGTACCAAAAAAAAAATACTTTCTAAGCAAAATTTAATTGATTTGAAAAATTCAAATGTTACCTAACAAGGGACTTATTTCCAAAAGGCCACAATAGAGTATAAGAAATGTCACTGTACAAAGCTTACTAATCTATTATACTTCTATTCCAAAAGGTTATCAAAACTGCATTAGTGACAAAAGGAAAAAAAGATGACACATGAAATTCCCTAGATGTCTGGATTTTCTTGGGGGGGGGGCGGGTACCAGGGATCGAACTCGGGACCTTGCACTTGTGAGGCAGGTGCTGGTGATGTCTGGATTTTTATAATCGTAATTTTTTTTTTCTTTTGAGACAGGATTTTGCTATGTAGCCCAGGCTGGCTTCGAACTCAAGGTGATCCTCCTGCTTCAGCCTCCTGAGTGCTGGGATTACAGGCATGCATCATCACGCCCAGCTCATAATTTTTAAGTCTTTCATATCAATGAGCTTTTTTATCTTAAAGGACGATTTCACATTTATGAGAGGAGAGAATTTTTTTTAAGCAAATGGTAAAACTTTCCCAGGAGAAAAACATCATAAAAGCATCATCTTATCAATATTTACATCTATTTATTTAAAGTGTAACTCACCATATAAGGAATATTCTGCTTCCTGCCCTGTGTCACTCTCACTGGATGTTGACGTGAGGCTGGTAGTTAAAGTATTACTTAATGACTGGCCAACTGATAAAACAGTTGTGGCTGTAGCTGCATTGCTGCTGCTAGTAACACTGGATGTCGACATAGTCACTGTGGATGTGGTACCAGGTGTGGTCAGATTAGGGAAACTCTGAGCACCCATTAGAGGAGAAGCTAAAGATAAAAATAAAGCAAATCAATGTTAGTAGTAGGATAACCTTATTAAAACAAAGATTTATATTTTTGAGATCATGAAACACACTAATAATGAAAAGATGGAAAAACAACAACTTTGGGAACCCAACTGAAATCCAACTAAAAATTCTTGCTTTCAAAGCACTGTTATTTTCAAAATATTAAGCCTAGCTTAATGAAAATAATTTCCAATATATTTTCAAATATATTTACTTTGACCCATTAGTAGCTTAAATTAGAATTAAATAACTTTCAGGGGCTACATTCAATTTAGGGGCTAAATAAAAGTTGTATCCAGGTGGAAGCTCTGGTTTCAATGTTTAATAGTTACATATTTCTTCATGCAACTTTGCTTAACCATTTATCGTAAAAGAGAAAAAAGCAGGTGTTGTTTTATCCTTTCACAATAAGAATCTTCATAGCTGATCTCAATTTTTAAAATATGATTCTGTTCAACTTAACTTCATAACTCTGAAGCATTAAATTTGAGGTAGTTGTCTCTAACATGGTTAACTATCTAGTTAAAGACAGCAGCCAGAACACACTGAACAAGAGTGTATCCCTCAGAGTGGAAAAAGCATTGAGTTCCAGAAGGAAAAGCTCACTTACTTGCTGTGCTCATCACATTCCTCCCCAAAGTATTAGTGTTGTTATCACTGCTGCTTCGGCTTAGATTCATGTTGTTCGTGGCATTAGTCCGTGCTATGTTTGCCACTCTCCTTACAAAACTCTCCAAACTAGATGTTTCTCTTGAGGACAGGTTAGGTACACTTGCACTAGAGCTCATAGGGGCCCCAGCAGCCAACAAAGAACTCACTGATAGTCTGTTACTTGCTGAAGAGCTAAGGGGTCGTTGTGAAGCTGCTTCTTTATTAGTTAATTCAGATACTGAACTAACATCAGGAGAGCTAACACTAACAATTCCCATGGATATTGCGCTAGACTCTCCAGGAGTACGAACAGAACTATCAGGGCCTAACTTCCTTTCAGCATTTTCACTTCCCGTCTCCGCTGTTAAGGTGCTGGTGCTTGCACTGGAAGATGACCCTACTTCTGTTTGAGGGACGTTTTCAGCAGATGAAAGAACAACAATTGGTTCATGGACATCAGCTCCTGAAACTATACTGTGTTCCATTACAATTTCTGATCTCCGTTCCGTTTTGGTCGAACCCAAGCTGATGTCGCTGCTACTGGCCACGCTACACACAGAACTGCTGCTTCCTTTTCTACTTGAGGAGCCTGCAGCAGCAGATGTCTTGTCTGGACAGTTGTTTTTCACCAAGCTGCTCCATGACTGCGTTGTGCCTGAAACAGTGGATGAAACAGGTTTGGGTGATGCCACTGTATCAGGGTCGTACCCTGGTGCAAGCTTGAGGTCAAATTTTCCTTCTGCGCCCATACGGTAAGAGTTTGAGCCACCAGCATCCCAGGTGACATCAATCCAGCCTGGAAAGGGACAGGAGTTTGTAAGACCCAGCAGAAAGCAGACAGGAGCGTGTCAGACAGTAGCTCCACAATATGGGATCAGCATTTCCATCAGTGTTGAACTTCTCTGAATTTCTAGTTATTTAACGTGTTAGCTAAAATGTAAATTTTTGGATGCCAATCAACTGAAATGATATTTGACTATTTATAATTATGCTAGCTATCTGAAGGTCTCTATTATTTAACTCTAATGACAATTATACTAAGGAAAGAAAGATAAATATACTGTACACATTTCTGGGAAACCTTTAAAATTCCTTTTATTTTCCTTATTTCTGAACTGTTAAAGACTGGTGATATTTAAAAATAATGTAAGGGTCATGTTTACATTTATTGTATTATATTTAAATGGAAGAATATTTTTTAAATTGTTAAGACTGATACAAGTATTTTCATACTGCAACTTCAGCAAGTAAATGAAAAAATTTTTAAATTACTAAGGTTGAATGTTCTTTCTAGAAAAAGTGCTGGCTTACCATTAATTTCTAAGGTTGAGCTAACCCCTCTAAATAACATAAAATATTCATATATCACCTGGAGAAATTTTCAGGTTACTAGCTCAAATAAAACACTAAGCATTTCGGTTGTGTTCTCAAAGTTCAGTGTTTACTTGATTCTTTTATGATTAAGTTCAATAACTATGAATAAACATAGAAAATTTTTAAAACAAAATTTAAAAAGCATGCTGAGCTTGTATTAGAATCTATATGCTAAAGCTATTATCATGTAAAGAACTAATGACAAGAATGATATTCAATCTATATTTACTTGTACTTGGAAAATGATATTCTTTTCAAAATAATAAACAAAACTCCTAAATTCTAAAGCAAAGATGTAAACTGACTACTACAAAGAAATTAGTAGAAATTTTACAATCTTTCTTCCATGTTATAAACTACTTCCAAGAAAAACATAACACATAAAAACATTTTTTAAAGTATAACAAGGTTTTATAAAATTTAAAAATACTTTACGCACACACCCACAGAGGGTAAGTTCCACCTTAACACACCCACCAACATATCCAGCTATCCAACCACCCATACATATGTTTATGATGAAGCTCAGAGGGGCATAAGTAATACCTAATCACCTATGAGGATTATTTGTAAATGAGTTCTTTGAAAGGAAGAGTGGCTGCCTCAAATCTACATTAAGTAGTTTAGGTGAGATCAACTGCTTCAAATTATTCTGTATAGGACCGGGGATTTAGCTCAGTGGTTCAGCCACCTGCCTCGCAAGCACAAGGTCCCAAGTTCGATCCCTGGTACCAAAAAAAACCAAAACAACAACAAAAAAACCAAATTATTCTGTATGCTGAAATAACCTCTGAAGAACCAACATTTACCTAGCTCTCTTGCTATACAGTAAAGTATGAGCAAAGGAAAGGTTCAAGAACATATCCCAATCCTAAATAAAAATTAGCTTTGTATTATATTAAATGATCCAAAAATATACTGATAACTTCACAGCACTTACCAAAATTTCTAATTGTAGTTTGTTTTACTGTGAATACAAGGGCTCATACTTTTTCTTGATCACTGAATATCTGAAGTTTAACAAAGTAGTTTTACATAGTAGGCATTAAATATTTTGGAAATGAATAAATGTATATTCTACCAACACACATACTTCAGAAGAGAAACAGAAGTAAATGATATAATGTGGAAAAATAATTTAAAATTTCAATCATTTATTTTAAAGTTGGTAACGTTGTTTAAACTGGTACTCAAACTTCTAATGTAACTAAAAAGGAGTACATACATACTACAACCAAGTGTAGGAGTATTAAAAAAATAAAATAAAAAAAAATTAAAAATCAACCTATGCCCAAAAGATACATACAGAGAATAGTAAAGACTAATCATTATTAGAAATGGTTGACTCAAGTTTTAAAACTAAGAACCCTCTGTAACATAAGGACTTAAGTCAAAACTCAATCTCTACATTTGTAAATCAGCAAAAACAGGCTTTCTTGAATTAAGAATCTGATTTTCTTATGGTTGCTTCCCAGGTTGACTCCATCCAGAGAAAAATGAACTACATTAACATGACCCAAACTAGCCTCTCACCAAGTTACATATTTCAAGGCCAAAACAATGTGGGAGACAGGTTATGAACTTAAGAATCACCAGGATAACATTTTAAATTTCTGAGTTGAATAGTATTATCATATGAGCTGGTATTTATAAATTTTGCCTGACTGTAAACCTGATTTGATTATAATGATTTATAGTAATTTAAAATTAGGATTTGATGCTACAGAAATTAGGTAATGTGGCAATTCAAGGAACAAAATCTCAAAGACAATAAAATAGGATTTCTTTAAATAAATGCTTTATCATATAATACAAGAATATATTATGAAATTAAATACTAGCTATTCTCCTAAGCACCAGCACTTCTATTAAGACTTTTTAAATATTTGGGGTAAGTTTTGAAAAATGAACATTTTCTTTTTTTAAATTTAATAAAGGCAAATGAAAAGGAATAAACCCACTACTGTTTAGCCAAATTATCTCCTGATAAATCATATAGTTATAAAAAATTAGGGCCAGGGATTTAGCTCAGTGGTTCTGCTGCCTGCCTCGCAAGCGATCCCCAGTACCAAAAAAAAAAAATTGGTCAGTACAGTTGCTTTGGGAGTTAACAGCAACTTATTAAGTGGAAATAACACCACTAAAATCTCTAAGAATCAAAAGCTAAATGTGAGGCTGGGGATTTAGCTCAGTGGCTCTGCGCCTGCCTTGCAAGCACAAGGTCTTGAGTTCAATCTCTGGTACCAAAAAAAAAAAACAAAAAGAAAAAACAAACCTAATTGTGAACTTGATTTACACAATAAGCCCTACTAAACATGAAAGTTTAAACTCCCAAAAAGCTGGCAGATTGAGAAACACTGAAATAATCATCTACTAAAAGGACTTCTATATGATCTTAATATAGTAAAAAAAATTACCTGATTCTTGTGAGGCAAACAAGATAAAAACCTTGAGAAATTAAAATCAAATCCAAAGGAAACTTGCAAATAAAAAAAAAAATGTCTTGAATATATTCAACTTATACTAACTCAATAATCACTTAGAAATATGAGCAACAACATTCTAATCAAAACCCAAGAATTAAATATTTCCCTCATTTCTAAATTAATTTTTTCCAGAGCTGTGCGAAGTGGGGCACACCTCTAATCCCACTTAAAGCACTTGGGAGGCTGACACAGAAAGACTGAGTTCAAGGCCAGTCTGAATTATATAGCAAGACTCTGTCTCAGAAAAAACCAGCTTTAATGTAAGTTATCAGTTGTTCCATATAGTTCTGATGTTTATACAATCAACCCTAAATTATCACAAGATAACAAAAGAAAATGTATTTTATGATTTAAGTTCCTGGTCTCTATATCACAAGTGCTAAGCACCTACTCACCATTATGTAGTTCTCCTGTGACGGTGCCTTCTCCCTGTGGGCTGCCATCCTGATCTCGCCACTTCCAATCTAGGCCTCTGATAACACGAGCTCCAGGAACCATGTACTTCAGAACTTGGGAACGTACTAGACGTCTCTGTCTTCTAAGATTAGCTTCTGCTTCCTTCGCTGCTTTCCCTATAAGATAATAATGAGAGAAAAAGACAGCAAATCACCTTTTATAAATGTAAATGTTGTAAAGTTGGAAAAACCTCATTTCCTCTTATTACCTAGCTGATCTTCACATACTCCATTTACAGTGCCATAAAGTTCTAATCCAGATAGTGAGAGGTAGTGTGTTTGTCCACTAGCATTCTTCCCCATCTGTTTAATTCTCACATGTCGCCACCCTTGTTTTTCATCCTTTGGTGGATCAAGAGGCCAAGTTGCAGTTGACCTGTAAATGTGTAACAGAAAACAATGCTTTAAAACAGATGAACAAGATGTTCAGAGTGGGGAATATTTCTTACATAATAGAGAACTTTTGTATTTACTCAACTATTTATTATAAAAATCAAGAAATCGGGCTGGAGATTAAGCTCAGTGGTGCCACCACCTGCCTCACAAGCACAAGTTCATTCCCTGGTACCCCCCCCCAAAACAAAACAAAACAAAACAAAAAGAATCAAGAAATTGATGGAAAACAAATGGAAGGCAGATATGGTAAAAATAAAATACAGCCCAGCATGGTGGTGCATGCCTATAATCCCAGGTACTTGAGGCACCAGGGTAGGAGGATTCTAAATTCAAGGCCAGCCTAGGCAATTAAGTAAGACCCTGTTTCCGGGATTTAGCTCAGTGGTTGTGCCACCTGCCTCCAAAGTGCAGGATCCAGAGTTTGATCCCTGGTTCCAAAAAAAATTAAAAATAAAAAATTAAAGTAACATAAAAGAGGGCTGAGGATATAACTCAGTGGAAGAGCAACTGCCTAGCACATACAAGATGCTGGGTTTGATTCTCAGTACTTTTTTTTTAAAAAAAGAGAAATTGTATTAATATGATTAATAACATTAATAGTCAAAGAAAAAGAAATATGCTTTTGATGAAAAGGTATTTTAAAAAATTCTTACAAAGCTTTTTTTTTTTTTTGGTACCAGGGATTGAACTCAGGACCTTGTGCTTGCCAGGCAGGCTCTGTGCAGCTAAGCAATATCCCTGGCCCTTTGGGTTTTTTGAAACAGAGTCTCACTATGTAGCCCAGGCTGGCCTCTAACTTGTGGTGATACTCCTGTCTCAGCCTCCCCAGACATGTGATACCCAGCCAGTTTAAAATAATGTATTAAAATTTTTAACATTAAAGCTTAAGAAAATTGAAAACATTACCTATTAATCTTAACAATAAGAATTTCCTTTCATAAGGTATCAAATGCAGAAAGCAACTGAACTCTACCCCCTGAAATGGGCCATACAATTAAAACTTAGTATAACTAATCTTTCAGAAATATAATTACTAAATAATATACAGTCTAGTATGAAGATATAGCTCAGTGGTAGAATATTTGCTTAGTATGTATGAGGCCCTGGGTTTGATCTCAGCACAGAAAAAAAAAAAAAAAGAGCACACACAAAACAAAAACTACAGATATATAGGTATGTGTATGTGGCCAATACACAAAATTTGGGGAGATAATAAAAATAAAATTGCAAGTCAGCCATAATCCTATAACCAGCAATAGCAACCATTAATTCGTTGAATGTCCATGTGTATTAAGTGACTATATGGCAAGTTTACAAAAAGCTAATTCCATTTCTCTTTGTGTGCTACACATATACACACACACACATACTAGCTTCACAGTCACATGTAACCTGAACCTGAGATCAAATAATTTTTTAGAAAGAAAATTTTGTTTCAATATTTCACAAAGAAGAGAGCTCTACATTATACAATTATAAAAATATGCCAAACTCTTTATTGAGCTTTCCAATTTGCAAAGACTCCTCAACTAACCCTGGTTCATTGAGACTGCAGTCATCAACATGGGTATACAAAGAAGTCCAGTTCTGTCCATCTTTGGATACCTGGAAAACCCAATTTCTCAGTGCAGATCTTCCATAACCTCGAGCATGACGAAGTGTATATGCTGATGGTACCACCCAGAGACCCAGATCTATGGCAAACCAGGCATTCTTATCATCGTTGCTATGACAATTTAAAGCTGAATTATCTCGACTTAGTATGTCTTCCAAGCGACCATAAGGTAGATTTCTGCCTTCTGACGATGTTACTACTACAAGTCCATAAGCAGCAGGATTTACCCATTCATATGCAGTTCTATTAAAAAAAAACCCAGAAATTAATAATTTTAAAATAATTGCATTTGGTCACATTAGTTTTCAAATATAAAATTATATTAATTTAAATAAATTTCTACAATTAACAACTCACTTTTTTCCTTTACAGAAAGTAATTTGAATCATCTTTTTAACTGATAACACAAAATAACCGCAAGATACTCAAGGAGTTGCTAATAATTTTATCATACACCTAGTATTCTTTTCCAGATAAATAGTCACTTTAGCTTAAACAGAACGACTTACTTTGCATTTGTCCCAATCCAGTAAATGATTCCATTCTCATCAAAATCATGCTGATGTCGAAATATAAAATTTTGGCCTTCTCTTAATTTTCGAACAAAAACAAATGAAGATCGGTCAAAATCATACCACTGTTTCGCTACCTAAACCAAGAAAAAAAGTGGAAGATATTCACCTTTTTAGCACTATTTTTAAACATATTAGCCACTTTTTTTCCTCTCTCTTTAAATTGTTTTATTACAACAACTGCTCATATTTGAAAGATAATGTCACCACAAAAAGCACTATACAAAAAATTTTAAATTCCACAACCAAAAAATTTCACAATATTTTTTTAGTCTATTATTTCAATGGACAGAATAAAACAGGCTTGACTGTGGTATATAAAAACATTTCCACTATTGGAGCTATATAATATTCAAAACAAACGAACAATCATCAATCAATTTAAAGTGTAAAAGAAGGGGCCGGGGATTTAGCTCAGTGGTTTCGCCACCTGCTGCACAAGCTCAAGGACCCGAGTTCGATCCCCAGTACCAAAAAAAAAAAAAAAAGAGTAAAAGAAATCTACTTAGTATTATTTTCTGGATTGGCATGAAAGTAACTTTTTTTTTTTTCCTTCCCAGTTTTTTGAAACAGGGTCTCACTATGTACTTCAGGCTAACCTTTAACGTGCAGGGATCTTCCTGCCTCAGCCTCTTGCATTCTAGGATTACAGGTTTGTGCCATCACATCAGACTGGTATGAGAGTTTTACTTACTATGCCAACATTACAAAAAATCGTAATAAACACTGTTATGTAGAAGGCATTTATACAGTGTATAAGATTATTTTCTTAAAAGATTCCTAAAAATAAGCTGGGCCTGGTGGTGCACACCTATAATCCCAACTCTTGGGAGGTTGAGGTGGGAGGATTACCAAGAGTTCAAGACCAGCCTGGGCTACGTGGTAAGTTCAAAGCCAACCTGGAATACAAGTGAGACCCTGTCTCAAAAAACAAACAAATGTAATTCTAAAATTAGAATTATTGGATCAAATATATTATCATATTCTGGATACATACTTCCCAAACTACTATTCTAAAGGGTTAAACCACAGCAGACAATGCTTATTTCACCATGCCTTTGCCAGAAAGAAGCTCACCATTTTCAAAAGATACTGTTCCAGAGATTCTACAGTAGCTAAGGGTTCCATCTTCAACATTCTGCCAGTCCGATCTATCAATGCAGTTTCCCCAGGTGCCCGTTCCAACCGAAATCGTAATCTTCTTGTAAGTATCTGTACAGAAATGATCAAAATTCTTTAGAAAATATCTCTCTTTTTTCTTAGAATTATAAAAATGACACATAATACCAACCATACAACTGAGATTTATAAGGTATAATCATAAAGGAAAGATAAATGAGTATACCCATTTTCTAATGTTTTTTATACAAAGAACCACTGAATAAGTGATAGTGCCTATCGAGAAAAAAGTTAACTAAGATTTCTAAGTAACTTCAAATATACATGCAGTAATATCTCAGTTCACAAATGCTTCTGTTTGCAAACAATTCTGTTTGAAAATTGCATCAAGTGACAAACATGACCTCAGCCGTCTTCCCCAAAATCGTAAAATAAATTAAGTTTGTAAACTGAGCTACAACTGTAGTTTTAAAAATTATTATAAAGCATTTTACAGAAGTATTAAATTTCTAAGTTAAAACTCAATTTCTAGGTAAGTTTCTAAAAAGTAGCTATGCCTTTATATGCGATCTAAGGCTAATAAACTTTTGGAAATAGATAATTTTTAATCCAATACAGTTTACTAAGGAACAAGTATGGAATTAGCAATTTCTAGTAGCTTTTTCTGTATAAATCTTATCTGACTCCTACAGATACAATATTAAATATTTATAGGTGCATTTTGGTAGCACTGTATACTCAAAATTACCAAAGAACACAACTGTGGCCTTCCTGTCTTTGGAGCCTGCATAATTTCCTCCATCAGAAAGTGCATAATAAAAGATGTTGATACTCCTGCAACTATATAAGCAGGTGAGCTTCCAGTCCTTGAGACTATTTTCCAATTCAATTACCAAGGATATACAGCCTAAAAAGGATGTGCTATATATAGTCCCATGGTCCTAACTATTCTGTCTAAACAAAACACAAAGTAGCACTTTATAATTTTAAATATTTATACATATTGGGTACACCAACTACACTGGAACTCCATGGATAAGTTCACTAGTGTTTGAATCTAGTGCATTTGGCAACTCTACCAGGTTCTCAGGCATATGTCAAGTTTTGTTTCCTTTAAATAGGCAATGCTTTAGAAAATACAAATCTTCAGTCACTTATTAAAGGTTGTATTTAAAAGAAATTAAAGGTAATATTCAAAGCAGATGACTTGCAAGGAAAAACTAAAGCAACCCACAGAAGATATGGTAAAAATCTGAGCTGGGATATTAGTAGTCAAAGTTTGTTTTATTTGTTCACATCTTAAGCCTAGCTACTAACAAAAACATAATGGAATGAATAAATGAGAAATTCTAAAGGGGAGAGAGGCAGAGAGGGAGAGGGAGAGAGAAAGAGAGACACACAAACAGAAGAAACAGGGATCAAGCCATGTGATCAATACAATTACCAAAGGCTTGTGTGATCTGGCTCTAGAGAGATATGAAAGAAACTATACTTAAAATATTATCGCTTTTTTTTCATATTTCGCACAGAGACAAAGAAAAGACTTGCTATGCTCTGAATGTTTCCCACCCCCACCAAGCCCAAATTGATATATTAAAATTTACTATGCAGTGCAATGGTAAGGGTTGGCAGGGCCTTTGGGAAGTAATTGAGTCATAAGTGTAGAGACTTCAGGATCTTGTTCATTTCTGCAGCAGTGAGGACACAGAGTTAAGAAGAGGGCCTCACTAGACACTAAATCTGCTGGTGCTTGACAAAGGACTCTCCAGCCTCCAGAAATGTGACCATTAAATGACTGCTGTTTGTAAATTACTCACTCTAAGGTGTTTTGTTACAGCGGCCCAAATGGACTAAGACAGAACTCAACTCAAAATTCTAGACCAACTCTCTTATTGCATTTCCCACTGATAAAATATTTTTTGATTTATGACCTGTAAAATGTTATTCATTATTTAAAATATTCTTAAATGCATAAATGTAATTTACTCTACAGTTACCTCATTTAAAAAAAAAAAGACAAGGGCTGGGGATTTAGCTCAGTGGTTTTGGCACCTGCCTTGCAAGTGCAAGGTCCCGAGTTCTATCTCCAGTATCAAAAAAGAAAAAAACAAAACAAAACAAAAAACAAGACTTAAAAAAAGACAAATTGAAATGCCAATAGATTCAAGGATCAATCAAGGGCCAGGGATTTAGCTCAGTGGTTCTGACGCCTGCCTCGCAAGCACAAGGTCCCGAGTTCAATCCCCCGCACCCCCCCCAAAAGGATCAATCAAATGGCATTTATTCTAAAAATCTTAAAGATTAAGCAAATCATTCTTATCTTAAGAAAGAAAAACATATCACTATTTATATCATTATTTATATCAGCTACATTAACTACTGCCTTTTTCATGGTTACCTGGAGGTTATATGTGGATCCCGGTGTATCATACAAATGGAGAGGTAGACGTTCAATTGATTCTAGTACAGCTATTAACTTTCGAATTAATGCAACTGCTGGTCGACTGTGAAGAAAAAAATAATTGTTAAGAGCTTATTTATAACTGCACACAAATGCTCACACAGAAATTACTGTAACCAAGGTGACATACTCCTCTGCTTCATTGAGTACAAACCCAAATTTGATTTGGTAATAGAGTACTTCCAAGCAGTCAGAGATATGCTCATTATTCAATTTTGTTCATTTAAGAATATTTCATTTTTCTAATAAAATTATTAATTGGATTCAAAGCAGATGTAGAAGTTTTTTTTAACATTTAAACAATTTCTTATCTACTATTTGTTACATAAAAAGAATATAAAACATTAAAGTTGTAAAAATGAAAATACCTCACGGAAGTATCTTATACTCTTATACTCTTTCTCACACATTATGAAAGCATAAATTGGCATATTTCTGGAAAAAATTTGAAAATTTGGAAGAACTTTTTTTTTTTTAGTACCGGGGATCAAACTCGGGACCTTGTGCTTTCGAGGCAGGCAGCGGAACCACTGAGCTAAATCCCCACCTGGAAGAACTTTTAAAACTACCAATAACATTTATCATAGTAATACCACTTGAGGAATTTATGTAAAAAGTTATTTCCACTGAGACTAGTATATTTTAGTATTTAGTAATAATTTGCAAAGACTTAAAATGTTTAGAACAGCAGTATTTTTTAATCTTTTTTTATTAGTATATGTTTGCAGTATGTAATGATTACATTCACTGTGGAGTTAGTACATGTACATAATACATCTTAATTCTTTTTTGTCCCCTTGCCCAGTACAGTAATATTTCAATAAATTATCCATAGATTTATATACTCAATAGAATGTTAATTGAAATGTACAAAACTAGTTGAATTTCATTTATTAAAATAATTCAATCACATTCAAAAGTAGGCAAAATGGAGAGGAGAGGGGAAATACAAAGAATTAAGATGTGTAATGTACACGTTTTGTACTAATAAAATACTTAAAAATTAAATAACAAAAACGTAGCAAAATATTACATATAATACATCCTCACTGACCCATTATTTAGAGGCAACAATTTGCTACCAATGGCTAATTTGTTTCTATTTATACTCCAGTAATCTATCCTTCCCATATATCTTGAAGAAAAAGACTGTCTATCATATCATCTAGAAATAGTTTGAGTATTCCAGAAATTCTTTTTTTTTTTGGTACTGAAGATCGAACTCGTGACCTTGCCCTTGTGAGGCAGGCAGTGGCATCACTGAGCTAAATCTCCGGCCCTACAGAAACTCTTTAAAAGAATTCTTTAAAAATAAAACGAACACTACTTAATGCTATCATTAAATATTTAGCCAGTGTTCCAATTTTCAACTGTATCTTAATCAGGTACTTTACTGGGCCAGGGATTTAGCTCAGTGGTTATGGCCCCTGTCTCGAAAGTGCAAGGACCCGAGGAGTTTGATCGCCAGTACCAAAAAAAAAATTCTCTTAATCATGTACTATAAGTAATCAGCTATATTTATACTAGATATGTAATTTAAATTTTCTTTTGTTCTGTTGGATTAAGAAAATATTTTAAATTTTTTCCTTATACATTTATAATAAAAGCTACTTTTTAATTAAATAAATGTCTTTGTATTGACAAACACTGTATTAAACTTAAAGAAGTATAACAACTGTGTAAATATTATAAACATCACATTTTTTAAAATTAGGGCTTTTTGTTTGGTTTTGGTGCTGGAGATTGATCTCAGGGTCTTCTATATGCTAAGCACATTGTGTACACCAGTGATAGCAACCTTTTAGAGCTTTCAATGATACAAACAGCCCGCTGTGGCACATGTGCCATAAGTTCACCAAAACTGATCTACCATTGAGATACATCACCAGCCCCTGGATTTTACCTTTCGTCATCTTCATTTTCACTAAAGGCTGTTTTGAAAACATTTATTCTTTCTACCAGTTGACTACAATCTTGTTTCAAATCCAAATCCATGCTCTAAAGGAGAATAGTACAAAGAACAAAAATTTATCAAAAACTAATGAAGACAAAAAATTATTATTATTAGAATCTTACAAAGTTATCCATTTGAGTGATGGTATTAATCATTTATTCTTTCAATAAAAATTATTTTTACTGTATAGCTAGTAGGTCTTACTTTACATACAGATACTTTTCCTTCTTACTGTTATTAAGTAGTCAGGAATTGGGCTGCTAAATCAATGTTTCCCAAAGCATGCAAAGTGATTTCAGGTTATATATAAATGAACATTTTCTATTTTTACAATACTAAATATTTTAAAGAGCCTTACAAAAAAACTAATATATCAATATCACTGTTTCACAGATATTACTAACTGATACGTCATGTATCCCTTTAATTTTAATGGGAACAAATGCAAATGGGAAAATTTATGAAGGAAATATGAGACTCACTGAAAATAAAGTAAACTAAGAAATTTCAAAGTATATCATCATATACAAATATTAAAATCAAGAAAGTAAAATGACAAATAGAACGGAAATAGAAACCTTTTCTTTCATTAAAATAAAGGGAAAAGCTGGGGATTTAGCTCAGTGGTTTCATCCCCTGCTGCGCAAGAGCAAGGACACGAGTTCGATCCCCGGTACCAAAAAATAATAATAAAATAAATAGGGAAAAAATGTACTACAATAAAAATATCTTCAAGGTAAAGAGTTGTATTAGGCTATTACCAAATTCTTGCCAAATATTCACATAAAATTCCTAAACATCATTATTTATTTTATGTATACAGTTTAGGAATTTAAGATTTACCATATTTTACATAATTTATGAGGAAACTAGCCAGTGTTTCATTTAACAAAATCTTGTATAAATTATAATTGGAGAAGTTAGAAGTCAAAATACATTCAATTATTTCATTCAAGGGCCAGGGATTTAGCTCAGTGGCCCCATGCCTGCCTCACAAGTTCAAGGTCCTGAGTTCGATCCCTGGTACCAAAAATACCCAATCAATTATTTCATTAAAGTTAATGATACAACTTAAAAGGCAGAAGAAATTAGAAATATTAACATTTACTCAGTTTTTTAATATGAAAAATAACTACCAAAAGTACAGCCATGATTTTTAAACTGTTTGAAAAAACCATACGAAAACTATATTATACTATTATTCTCTAATATTTAATAAACTTACATTATTTAAAACAGTAAGAAGTGCTTGTACTAAACCACTACTGCACATTTCATATGGTGAAATTGTGTTTTCATCCTTCAAAAGAACAATTAGGTTTTCTAAAGCTGTTTTCATTAAATCTCGCCAAGTGTTCTCTCCTTCAATACACTGAAAGAAAAAAAAATTAGTGAGGACAATAAAAGAAAAAATCACTGTCCTTATAATAGTTTATCAGGGCTGGGATGTAACTCAGTGGTAGTGATTGGTTAAGCCTGCACTAGACCCCTGGGTTTATCCCCAGCACCACACCCCCTCCCATATAACTACCACCTGTTATCATCACCATTACCACCAATTTTCATGATATAAATTAGATATCAAGCAAGATTAAAAGTTCAAATTATCTCTCCCAGAGATTAGCAAACTTTTTTGTAGAGGGCCCTTATAAAATACTTTATGCAGGCCATATAGTTTCTGTGACAACTATTCAACCCTGCATTTTAACATACCAAAGCATACGCAGACTCTACATAAATGAACACAGCCATGTGCACTGAAATTATTTAAGAAAATAAAAACTTGATTTTTATATAAATTTTTTATATAACTTTCAAGTGCCATAAAATATTTTTCTTCTTTTGATTTTTTAATCACTTAAAAATATAAAAACTATTCTTAAGTCACAAAGCCATATAAAACCAGATAGCAGGCCAGATTTGACTTGTGGGCCATAGGTTACTGATACTTACTACCCAGGACACAAAGGATAAAGGGGGAGAAATGAACTAAATTTCACTGTGTCATAAAATCAAGAAGTTGATTTTACCTGTCTATTTGTATGAAGTTCCCAAGATGATTCCAACTGGGTTGCTATGTTTCTGAGTGTTACCACTACTCCACGTGGCATACTTTCAACAGCTTTAAAGTGGTCATCATACAAATCTCGAGCCATGGTTCGTACCTACCAAAGTAATCAAAGCAAATAAGCAAAACAAAGTAAATTTTCACTATAATTAACAATTTTACTATTCTATTTTATACTCATATATATAATTTTATTTGTTCTTTGAGACAGTGTCTTGATATACAGTTCAGGCTGGCCTTGAACTTATTATGTAGCCCACGATGGCCTCAAACTCCCAGTGATCCTCCTGCCTCAGCCTTCCAAGTCCTGGGCTTACAGGCGTGTGCCACCACGCTCAGATACGTGCAATTTTAAGAAATAAAAATTTAGGTTGACATGCCTAAAATCACAGCTAATGAGGAGGCTGAGGGGAGAGGAGCCTACATTGTAAGTCAATTAAGGGCCAAGGATTTAGCTCAGTGGTTTCGCCACCTGCTGTGCAAGCGCAAGGACCCAAGTTCGATCCCCGGTACCAAAAAAAAAGTCAATTAAGTAAGATCTTGTCTCAAAATAAAAAAGGGCTAGTAATGTACTGTTCAGCTCTAGTTCAGTACTAGAGTGCTTGCCAAGCAACCATGAAGGCCTGGGTTCAATCCCTGGTAGAAAGGAGAAAAAAATAAAATTGTGGGGTTGGGGACTATAACTCAGTGGTAAAATGCTTGCCTAGCATGCAAGAGGCCCTAGGTTTGATCTCTAGCACCAAAAAAAAAAGAAATATGATTTTTGTGCCATGTCAACTTCCCAAAATTGTTACCATGTCTGTTTGTATATCCAAGGTTGTGATGGTTGAAAGGGTACTCTAAAAGATTTTAAATGTTAGCTAAAATAACTGGTATTAAATTTGTACTTTTTGGTTAAACTTCATATTAACATGCTAAATAAGTATTTACTTCACCATCCCCTCAAAAAGGGAAGATTAAAACAATTATAATCCCATCAACAAAGGTTTACCCTTTTAATAACATTCTGGGATATATCTTAATTTTTAAATATTATTTACACATAGTATACATGATACTCATAAAATTTCCATATTTTACCATAAGAAAAAATGATCTTACTGTCAGTCTTGGCATTAATGATCTGTCATTCAATTTAAAATAGTTATCTGGGAGAATAATGACCTAGACTTAGGTCAATGAATTTTATTAATCAACACTGTCTGTAAATACATGTGTTATGTAGCCTGGGATGTAGCTCAGTGACACAGTGCCTGGTTAGCAAGTGCCAGGACCTCAGTTCGAATCCTAGTACCCTCCAAAAAAAAAAATGTTAAGTAATGTAAATTCACAGTCTCTGATTGTATTTTAATCATCAACTAACTGAACACAACTTTAATGCAACAGAAAAATCTTTTCTTCCATAAGTACACTCCACTGTGGCATGTCCTTCAGAATTAAAAGATGGCAAATCCTGGAAACTGGGCAACTTCAAAGAAACTATTCCTTTATAACAGTGTTAATATTAAAGAGTTTATGGATGAGTTTATGGATGAGAGTTTATGGAAGAGTTTATGGAAGAGGTTACGGAAGAGTTATGGAAGAGTTATGGAAGTTATGGAAGAGTTATGGAAGAGTTTATGGATGTTAGATCACAATGAATCTCAAGTCATGTTCTGAGAGTTAGGGGAAGTTTCTTTTTTTTTAATTCATTTATAACAAAGTGTGACTCAGTTGGGGAGGTTAGGGTGTGTAGGAAAGATGAAAAATAATGTTTAGATGTAAAAACATATGGCATTGGGTTATAGAGTTCAGTTTTAACAAAGGCATTGGGGGGGCGGGTACCAGGGATCAAACTCAGGGCCTTGTGCTTGTGAGGCAGGAGGTGGCACCTCTGAGCTAAATCCTCAGCCCAAGGGCATTTTTTTTAAAAAATGTGCATGTTCTATGGTTAACTATCAAAGAATGTAAATAGTCATTCCAGCTTCCCCCAACACTCATTATTTTTAAGAAGTCTCCATAATCACAAGGTGGCATTTTCAAGACAGTGCAACCCAGTGACCTCTGGTTTCTGCAGCTTTGTCAAAACCCCACTGGCTCATGGGATTTCTCACTGAGCTATGTGTCTTGCCAAGCATGCAGCCAGATGTAGTTCAAGAAAAGTCAAAGGCCACAAGTCATTTTGCATGAATAGAGCTAACAAAACTGACATGTTTCTACCCATTCTGGGTACATTAAAAGTATGCTGGCAAACTGATTCATGATTTACTAGCTTTGTACAATATTATAAAGGTAGAAACAGAAACACTAGAATGTTGTGCCTGGCTTATGGATGGCTTTCTCACCATAACATTAAACGGACAGTGTGCATAGTGGACTGCAAATGCATCTTCTGCAGATTTACAAGAAATATGCTCAATTAACATTCTTAAGTATTAAAAGTAAAAAGAAAACACTAAGAAAGCATTTATAGCAATACTAGGACATCTACAACACTGCCTTTTGCTGATTAGCACAAATTTTCTGCATTGTAATTATTGTATTGCTTTATATTTCATGTTTTTCACACTCATGACTTCAGAGTTCAGTACTGGTATACCAGGTATTGCAATCACCTTTCTCTTATTGTAAATGCAACGTAATAACATATAGTTTTGTTGCTTAACAATATTTCTTTTTTAATAAAGGATATTTATTTGAGAAAATTTAAAAAACAGTGTTAATAAATAAACCTGAGGCAAAAACTAAAAGTTAAAATCACTTCTATTTAAAATAAATGTAGGGCCAAGGATTTAGTTCAGTGGCTCCACTGTCTGCTTTGCAAGTGCAAGGTCCCAAGTTCGATCCCAGGTACCAAAAAAAATTAAATAAGTGTACTTTGCAACATAATGCATTTTTATATGCAAAAGAATAGCCAGCTGGTCAATTGCTACCGATTTCAAATCAAGCAAGTGAATCAAGGGCTGGAGAGATGGTCCAGTAGTACAGTGCTTACTCAACATGCACAAGGCCCTAGGTTCAACCCCCAGTGCCACCAAAAAAAAAAAAAAAGGTGAAAGTAAATCAGTAATCCAGGTAAGCTTCTACCACTGAGATGCACCTTCTCTGCCTTTCTTTATTTTGGGACAGAGTCTTGCTAAATTGCTCAGGATAGCCTCGAGCTTTCCATCCTTCTGCCTCAGCCTCCTAAGTAGCTAGGATTATGGGCCTGGATCACTGTGCCTATCAATCCTGGTTTCATTTTTTAGTATTGTTTCAGGTACTGGAGCTTGAACCCAGAGCATTTGCACTGAGCTATATCCCTAGCCCATTTTTAAATTTGAGACAGGATTTCACTATATTGCTCAAACTGGGCTCAAACTTTTGATCCTTCTTCCTCAGCCTCCTAGAATGCTGGGATTATGAATGAGAACATCATGCCTGGCTACCAATCCTGTTTTATAAGAAATGAAAATATAGGATTGGAATAACATTCTCATTGATTTGTCATTGGTATTTTTCATTAATCTTTTTTCTTTCTTTTTTTTTTGGTACCTGGGATTGAACTTGGGATCTTGTGCTTATGAGGCAGGCGGCAAAACCACTGAGCTAAATCCCCAGCCCTGTCATTGGTATTATTAAATCTCAGTTCTCTGTTAGTCTAAATTTATTTGATCAATACAACATATAGATTAAACATTCCTGGATCCTAAAATCTGAAATTCAAAATATTCCAAAATGCCAACATATTTTGAGTGCCAACATGACATCATTCTATACCTTGAAACTTTGTTTTATGTATAAAATTTTAAATGTTATATATATATTTTCAGGCTCTGAAGGTACACTGTTTAAAATCCCCCACCTATATTGTTCTGACAGCCTGTCTCGTTTCTAAATACAAGACTGTGATATATCTTATAGAAAACAATGGTTGGTTGAGGCATGACAGTGCTGTTGGCCAGTTTACTGTTAACTAGTTGTGTTGCTGACTAGTTAAACAAGGTGTCTTTAAACAGGTGTCTTTACACAGAAATATACATAAAACAAGGTCATACACACACCAGGTGACAAAGCAGAATAATGAAACTGACTGTATTTAACTTCCATTTAGCATCTCAATTGAGGGAGGTTTGCTCAAACATCTTCAATATATATATTTTTATATATTAAATATATATGATATATATTTTTATATATTAAATATATGTGATATATATTTTTATATATTAAATATATATGATATATATTTTATATGATTTTATGTATATCATTTATATAATTTACATGTATATAAAATGTACATATTCTTTGTGGTACTAGGGATCGAACTCAGGACCTTGAGCTTGTGAGGCAGGCACAGCACCACTGAGCTAAATCCCCAGCCCTTCAAATATATATTTTTTTGGTACCAGGGATCAAACTCGGGGCCTTGCACTTGGAAGGCAAGCGATGGAACCACTGAGCTAAATCCCCGGCCCCATTTTCAATATATTTTAAATTAGAACTAATCTCTGACCTTACACTCAAAAACAAAACAAAACAAATCAAATCAAAACAAAACAAAACAAAACACCACAGGGACAATCAATCAAAAAATTACTTAGCTGTAAGGGGTAACTTTTAAGCATTAAAAAAACTGAAGCTAGGTTCTTTCCAAACTCTAGCTGTAGGAAATAGCATTCAGACAACCAGACAACCCAGAACACTCACTCACAACAAAAACTGAAGACATGAGCCTCTTTATATTAAAAAATGGAAAATAAATTGCTCTCAACAAAGCCAGTACTATACTCTCCCCTAATTCGAACTACCTACATGCATTCTTTATATATTATATTTTAAAACTTTTTTATATTACCATTATAGGTAAAACAAACATATTTTGTTTGGGTTTTGTTTTTTTGAGATAAGGACTCACTATGAAGTTCAGGCTAGCCTTGAACTTACTGTGTAGTCCAGGCTGGCCTCAAACTCATAGCAATCCTCCTGCCTCAGCCTCCCAAGTGCTGGGATTACAGGTGTGTGCCACCAAGCCCAGCTAAAACAAACATATTTATCACTATAAAATACTCAATTTTCTAGTTAAAGGTAACTGATATTTTACCTTTCTTTTCTTTTGGTACCAGGAATCAAACTTGGGACCCTGTGCTTGCAAGGCAGGCAGCAGAACCACTGAGCTAAATCCCCGGCCCAGCGAACTGATATTTTAATTTTTTTCTTAAAAAAAATGAATACTTGATAAAGATGGAACTACACGGGCTATTCTTTTAAAAGAATAATCCATACCCGGAGAACAGAATATAAAAATTATGATTTTTTTCAAACTCAATAATGCATTTGGAGAGCCAATAATACATTTGATCCCTTGATATTTTTAAATGGCAAGGAGCAAACCTAGAGTCTTGTATATGTCTAAGCAAGGACTCTACCACGGTGCTATATATTGAGCTCTTTATTTATTTATTTTTTTTTGAAGTATGGTGGGCACTAAAAGACCCAACAAGCACCAATCAGTTTTGGCTGAGTGAGCCTCTCACTGATAAGTTTCAGCATTCGCATTAAGCACCAACCAAATAATGATTACAGAGACAAAATTTTGGTGTTAAAATGAGTACCAAATTTGACGAGTTTCAAGGCAACTGAGTACCAAGGTATGTAACTGTAAAGACTTCATCTAAGATGGCTATCATACTAAGCATTAACATAATTTAAATTTAGAACTAGGCAGTTAAATTATATCATCACTATTAATTCTAGATTCTAAAATATTTTTATCCCTTTATATTACCAAAAAATATCATGATATCAAAATATTAATAATCTCAATATCTTTGAAGGTTTGTGACAATAAGTAAAAAAATTTAAACCAATTTAAATTTTTTTTCTCATTAATTTCTATTTTGCTTCAGTTTTAATGTTGGTACTTAATATACTTGTAGTTATTAAATTATAAATACTGTGAAAATACTGAACAACAAAACAAGTAAAACTGTTTTATTTGGGAAGCTTATGATATACGGCTCATTTTCTTCAATGCTTATTATCTATCTTTGAAAATTTACCTAGTCGGTATAAAAGACCAAAAAAAGCACATTCCACAAATATACCTTTTGCTTTGTTTTTTCTAATTTGGATTTCAGTTTTCTTCCTCTTTTTCCAGTCCATCCAGTCACAAATTCTGAACCTTAGGGAGGGGGACAGAAAAACATTTCATAGAACACACTTTATTACAATTTAACATATTTATTCTTACTTGCTAAACTTACATAAGCTAAATACTTACCCAGAGAAGTTTCTGCAGTAAATGAATGTTTGGTTCCTCTATTAGATTCAAATACAAAACCAGGTAAATCTTCTTTCAATATTGTAGCTTGCTGACCATCTGAGTTATGAATGGCAATTTCTCCTTCTTTCAAACATGTTAAGGACCAATTCCCTACAGTGAGTTTAGAGGGTCCTGGTGCTGAGAGTATAGGTTGACTTGAAGTAGATGGTTTTACTTGGCCTCGGGCTCTCTGTAACTTTTCTAAGAATTCACTTCTGCTTTCTACAGAGACAAAATACTTGTTTTAAAACCTCGTTCCTTTTAAATATTCCATAATTTAGAAAATAGAAACTTAGGCTGGGGATTTAGCTCAGTGGTTCCATCACCTGCCTCACAAGCTCAAGGACCTGAGTTCAATCCCCAGTACCACAAAAAAAAAAAAAAGAAAAAAAGAAAGAAAATAGAAACTTATTGGAATATCCATTTTATAAAATAAGAATGAGGATTTGTTCTTTGACATCTTCTCACTGGTTTGATTTATTTAGTTTAAGATATAAAACCAATTCTACAGGTGTTAATTTTTTTAAATTGAGATTTCTGAGAAAAGATATAACTTGGGATAGCAATATACCCATGCAATTTACAATTAAATGCCAAAAAACGGTCCTATCTAAAAGACTGGGGAAATTAAAAATAGTTACAGTGCTGTTCCTTGTCTCATACAATAAAAAGTATTTATGAAACACTTTTTCATAGTATACTGATTTTTCTCTATTACTAAATTGGGTATGTGATCATCAAGGATACACTGCTCCTACAACAACAGCAGCAAAAATATAAGCATAAAAACAAATTATAGAAGCTAAGAAAATATGGAAACAAAGTATTACCTGAACTATCCGATCCACCTTCAGGACTACCACTTGAATACATGGTGGCAAGTTTTCCATCCAATATAAATCTAAACCATCCATTACTGCCATTAGATAATTCCAAGGCTGCTGCATCACTCCAAATATATAAGCAGTCCCTTCCTCTTATGATTGACCAGTCTCTCCAATGATATGGTTTACCTTGCTGCAATTCTTTAGCATCTTCCTGTGGTTCATCTTCCTAAATACATAAAATTAGTCAATAAAATATGAAAAATAATCTTATTTCAAATATTCTTAAGTATTTTAAAAACATGACTATAAATCAAATTTAGAATTTAAACATCCTATGCATAATACCAATGGATAAGAGCTCTACATACATTTAGTTAATATATTTACTTAATACTCCAAGACTTTGGTAAACTCACTACATTTCTGGACCTAACTCATTATTTATAAGAAATGGAAGCTTAGACTGGATCACTGGTATTCAAACTATTAGGTATAGGCTGGGGATTTAGCTCAGTGGTTCTGCTGCCTGCCTCGCAAGCCCAAAGTCCCAAATTTGATCCCCAGTACCAAAAAAAACCACCAAAAAACTATTAGATATAACAATCATCAGAAAAGCTTTTCAAAAGTAAATTCTGGACTGGGGATGTAAGTGAGAAGTAGAACATTTGCCTAGCATATACAAAACCCTGGGTTTGATACTCAGCATCATTAAAAAACAAAAAAACAAAAAAACAAATTTTTAAATAAGATGTGAAAAAAAAAAAGATGTGGTATATATACACAATAGAATACTATTCAGCCATTAAAAAAGAATAAAATCATGTATTTTATGGCAACATGGATGGAAATGGAGGACATTATGTTAAGTGAAATAAGCCAAATAAAGCCAACCACAGAAAAGACAAATACTGCCTATTCTCATTCAGAGGTGACAGCTAAAATACAGTCACCTTCTAAAAGAAGAGAGTAGAATAGTGGTCACTAGCAGAGAGAAAAGAGGACAGTTGGAATAGAGGGAGGTTGGATAACAGATAACAAAATACAGTTAGATAGAAAGAACAAATGCTAATGTTCTGTAGCATAAGAGAGAGACTAAAGTGTACAACAAATTGATTAAAATAACTGGAAGAGAGGAGTTTAAAGGCTCCCAACCCAAAGAAATGACAAATGTTTAAGGAGATCAAAATGCTAATTACCCTGATTTGATCATTATATACATCATATACATGAAATTATCACACTTTACCCATAATATAATGTGCACAATGATTATGTGTCAATGAAAAATAAATTCTAAGGACCCATCCCTTAGTCAAGTAAATCAAATATACAGGGTCATTTCTATGATCATTCTGATATTTTGTTTAGAGCATGTTTTTCAAAACATGGAATAAAATTAGACTGTAAACATTTTATAGCCTAGCCTAAGATTCTAAAAGTTTATAGTGACATTGAAAGACTGAGAATATTTACACAAAATGAGGATTATGAATTTCTCTAAACATAAAAATTTCTGCTCCAGGCAATGACGGATTAACAAGGACCAAGTCTTTTATCCATTGTAATGAACTAAAAATTTTACAAAATATATGAAAAATAAGTGTTTTCAAATATGGGCAGTAAGCAACACAGGTCTGTGATCTCCAAGAAAATGGAAACAAAATAAGCCTCTTAGACACAGAGACAGTTTTCTGACTGGGATCAAGAAGAGTGAGAACAGAGTACAGCAGTGTAAAATGAGAAAACGGAGATTGGAGTTTGAGTTGGTCTATGTGGAAACTGAGTTTGGGTTAGGTTTGGGTTAGGGAGCTAAGCAGAAAAGACCTACAGAAGTCAGCAGAGTGATTTCCACTGAGTAGCAGACCACTCATGGGTATACGATAGCGTATGTGCTGCGGAAGGAAGTAAGCACAGAATGATACTCTATAGGACCGAGAAAAGAACAATTGGAAAGTTGTCAGCTGAACAATTTCCAGAGGTCATCAAAGGTGGCCAGGCAGCCAACGGGGTTGTTCTAGAGAGCCAGAACAGAAAGCCCTTATGGATCATCCAGGGCAGGCAGTGAAGATCTCAGAGGACGTACGTATTAGGGATCATTAAATATTTTACATCTACTTGAGTAAATCTTATAATCAGCCCTAAAAGGAATTTATTCTTTACTAAGAGTAATGACTTGCCCTCAACATTCTTTAAGAAAAATGACAAAATTCAGAATTCATCAATATAACATTTATAATATCCAGTACTTAATAAAAAGTTACTAAAAAGGCACGAAAATATGACACGTCATTAGAAATAAAGTCAGTCAATATAAAGAAACACAGAAATAAGAGCTGATAGAACTATGAGGCAAGAATGTTAAAAGATAACTATTTCCAAGATTTTAAAGGGAAATATCAACATAATGGAAAAACAGAAAAAAAGATGAAAATATAATACATAAAATTAAAATCTCACTGGAACAAATCAATGCAAAGAAAACAATTTGTAGACTCAATCAGACATGAAGCAAAAAATAAATAAACAAAAATAAAAACTGGAGAAAAAACAGAAAGAGAACAGAGTTTCACTGACCTGTATGACAGTATAGTCTAATAAGTTAATTTGAGAACTAGTCAAACAAAAAGAGACAAAATATTTGAAGCACTAACAACCAAAAATTTTCCAAATCTGACCAAAACTTAGTCCATAAATCAAAGAAAATCGAGGAATACCAAGCATAAGTACACACATTCAAAAAGGTACAGAAAGTGCACGTACTGCCCCCCAAACATAGCAAGGCACATCAAAGTGAAAATGCTAAAAATCAATGATAAAAAAGAGGTAGAGGAAGAAAAGATACATTATATACAAGAAATTTCTCATCAGAAACTATGGCAGGAAGGAGAAAGGAAGGAAGAGACAAGAAAAAAGTAAAAATAGAAGGAAAAAATGGAAACAAACCTTTTGTACATGGGGGAAGGGAGCTTGGGAGGGGTAATGGGATAAATTTTTAAAAAATAAAAATAATAAGCAATTGCATATAAAATAAATAAATGTAAAATCTCAAAAGAAATAAAGAAGGAAGGAAGGAAGGAAAGAAAGAAAAAGAAAGAAAGAAAGAAAGAAAGAAAGAAAGAAAGAAAGAAAGAAAGAAAGAAAGAAAAGAAAGAGAAAGAAGGAAAGAAAATTATGCCAGTCAGTGAACAATGAAACATTCTTAAAGATCTGGAAAATGAGTGTGGTGGCACATGCCTCAAATCCCAGCACCCAAGACTTGAGAGGCTGAGGCAAAAGGATCACCACGAGTTCAAGACCAGCTTGGAAAATAATCAAATATAAGTTTCATAGGCACTTCATTGTCCATGAACAGTGACAGCCAAAGGAGCTATGGATGTAACTCAGTCATAAAGCTCTTCCTAGCATGCACAAGACTCTGCATCTGATTTTTAGCACCAGCAAAACAAACAAAAAAAACAGCAACAAAAAAATCCAGATATTTTCAGATAGGAAAAATCTGGCAAAATTCTCTAGTTAACAATTTTTTTGTTACTTTTTTGAGAAGTCTTGCTATGTGTAGTCCATGCTAGCCTTGAACTACTATGCAGCCCAGGCAGGCCTTCCCTCACCCTCTCAAGTTCTGGGAAGACAGACATGCATTACCACCACTGGCTTTTAAGTGTGATTTTGAAGAGCAAAATTTTGATGAAATTCACATTACTGATTTTTAAATTATACTATAACCTTTAAAAGATCCATTTTAACTTTCATACATAGGGAAGGAAGGGATCGGGCTTGAGGAGGGAATGGGATAAAATAAAATGTATTTTTTAAAAAAGATCCATTTAAGAAAAGTTTGCCAAGGCCAAAAACCATTAAAAAATCTTTTTTCCTTTAGTAGATTCATTGTAATCTTTTTTTTTTTTTTTTTGGTACCGGTAATCGAACTCAGGACCTTGCGCTTGTGAGGCAGGCGCCAGAACCACTGAGCTAAATCCCCAGCCCCATTGTTAATCTTTATATATGTTGTATATGGTAACTGTTGGGGTTCAATGTTGTACATATGCTATGCATTTTTCAAAATATCACCCTCTTTCCTGAATTGTCTTGACAATTTTGCTGAATATCAACTGACCACATATATGTGGTCATTAGTTTACCTTTATACTATTGTCATTTATACTGCCTTGATTATTGCTTTATAGAAGACTTGCAAAAAAAGGAAAAAATAAAAGACCTGAAATTCATTGGTGTATATCTTTCAACTTTGTTCCTTTCATGGTAGCTTTGGCTGTTATAAATCCTTTGCATTTACATATAAAAAAAGATTGCTCAAAGTCTCTGTTGGTTTTGCTATAACCTATTTTTTATCTTTTGTTTTCTGAAATAAGGTCTTGCTATGTAGCCAAGGCTGGCCTGGAACTCACAGCAATCCTCCTGCCTCAGCCTCCAGTGCTTGGACTACAAACATGCATCACCACACCTGGCTTATATGTACATTTGGCCTTGAACTCTCTCAGCAATCCTCTTTACTCAGCAAGGTACGTGCTTCCATGTCTGGCAGTAACCTATTTCTCGAATGAAAGAATTCCAGGGGGTTGCTTGTATGTCCAAATTCTTGGGTACAATACCCACAATTGTACAAAAAACAAAACAAAACAAGGAATGAACACTGACAATAGTTTTTGTTTTGTTTTTTCTTAAAACTCCCATTAATGTCAATCATTAACCAGATTTAGGAAACACACACACTTTCACCTCCCTTAGAATTTTGGAATCATAAACCCTAGCCCTACCATTTTCTCAAAAATATTACTATGTTGCATAAATATAAAATAAATATTGACCAATTGTTAGGAATAAGTTTTGCTAGTAATTAGTAGTGATAGATGAGGTATATCATAATTGCAGTCTAAGAAAGAATTATCTAAAAATACTGGAACTAGTATATAAAATAAAAACAGCATATTTACATAATCTCAAGTTATCTCCTTACAAACTTATTAATTGTCAAAGGAAAAAGAATACAGGAAAAAAATCAAGTGGTGTAACCTAGTGATGCAAGTTAACATCATCAACAAAAGGGAAAACATTTTATATGCAAGGTGAACTCAGCATAACTTTTATAGTACTTCTACTAAAACATATAACCTGAATCTAATCACAAAAAATATAACACAAATCCAAAGTGAAGCTCTTTGTCCAAATTACTGGTCTGCCCTCTTTGAAGGGTAGAAAAGAAAAAATAAGGCTGTCAAAACTACTGTAGGTTGGCAGAAACATGATCAGTAAATGTAATATGTGTGCCTGGATTGGATTTTGGACCAGAAAAAAATTTGTTTTGAAGGATATTAAGGATGATGGTCAAGTTTAACACAGTCTCTGGATTAGGCATTACTTTTCTATAAGTATTTTAAAGAAAACTTTTTCATAATGTAGGTGATAGAACCCAGGGCCTCAAGTAAGTTAGGCAAGTGTATCACCAATATCCTCAGCTCCTAAATATTAAACATTCTGACTTTGTTAAGTGTATCAGGACTACACAAGAAAACGTGCTGCGTTTTACTGTGGTTATCGTAGTGGTAGTGTCAATTAAACCCAGGGCCTTCACAGTAAGCTATATCCCCAGTCCATTTTATTATTATTTTTTAATTCTGAGACAGGGTTTCACTAAATTGCTAAATTGTCAAGGCTGCGCTCAAACCTGAAATTCTTCTACCTCCACCTCCTGGAGTGCTAGGATCACAATATGCATGACTATGCCTATCAAGAATATGCTGTTTTGTTGGGGTTTTTTTAGTATATGTGCTGCCGAAGCAAGCACAACATGCTGTATTTTGGGTAAAGTAGACACAAAATGGACACACTATATTCAGCTTATCTTCAAATAATATTCTTAAAATGTAGAGATAGGTTTTATGAAAATGATAAAGCAAATGGGGCAAAATGTTACTAACGAGTGAATGCAGAGTGTATCCTGACACCCTTTTAACTATATTTGGAACTTTGCACAATTCAAATCCTATCAATAAAAAACTTTAAAAAGAAAACTGATCAACTAAAATAGTACAGGTAGTACTATTCCATATTGCCATTGTTTTAGCAAGAGCAGTCATAAATTGTAAATTCATTTCCTCAAAACACTGTTCCTGATACTATTACAATTAAGACCACTTACTTTTTCTGGTTTTGATTCCTCTTCGTTCTCATCATCAGAGGAAGGACCTGCCAAGGTTGACACTTTACTAATTACACCAAGTCTGGCTAGTTGATCCAAAAAAATATCACCTCCTTTATCTACTAAATCCCTTATGATCTGCAAAGCCAACAAGTGGCCATCATCATCATCCTGGAGGGGGGAAAAGAAAAGGAGTACATGATAGCAAGGAAATTAAGGAAATAAGATAAAAACAAGTTTCATAAAACAGACAAATTCAGTAATGGGAACAGACAAAATGGTTTACTGGAATTAAAACAAAATTTTTATTTCACTAACTATTATCTAAAAGGAACTAAAGGTACAAGAGTTTCAAGGAAGATGAAAAACTGACCTCTTGATCAAGGACAGTTGCAGTGATTTCCACTAATATTGTAGGCAAATTGTGACCAACATCAGAATCGCAAACTTCTTTTAACAGTGCTTCAGAACAAAAATGAATCATTTTTCTGATTAGAGCAAGACTTGCTTTCCTTGAAAAGAAAAGAATTTTATAAAGCCAAGTTATAAAACTAAATTATACCAAAATGCAACTGTGCTTTAGTAAAAACCAAAGTGTCCAATACTAAGTTTTATTTACTCTGCTAAAAAGTACAATAAAAGGGGCCAGGGATTTAGCTCAGTGGTGCTGCTGCCTGTCTTGCAAGCGCAAGGTCCCAAGTTTGATCCTCAGTATCAAAAAAAAAAAAAAAGTACACTAAAAAAACAATAAAACAATACAGAAAAGTTAGGACAATACTAGCACAGGGGTTAGGATGGAAAAAAATACTAGCACAATAATTTATGTCTATTTTTGAGGTAATTTTCTTTCCATTATTACTACATCGAGCTCATTAAATGGACTTGATTTGTTATTCCTTTTTATGAAAAAAAAACATTTTATAAGCAAATAATGAGAACAATAGTTATTACACTGTGTATCATCATTTTCAAAATAGTTACCAGTACAAGATATAAGCCAAAAGATTCTTACGAAAAAAGAAACAGAGGCCAAGGATTTAGCTCAGTGGTGCTGTGCCTGCATCACAAGGTCAATGTCCTGAGTTTGATCCCCATATCCAAAAAAAAAAGATAACACAAACTTTCTTTTCAATAAACTTTATAAACTTTTAGTATAAATGAAACTAGCATATACTGAAATATTTTTAAACAACAGAATATTTAACTATGGGAAGTATTTCAATTTCTCCCTACTTTCTACTTATCGCTTCTATATTGCTCTGCGTGTGTGTGTGTGGGGGGGGTTCATGAAAGAGAAACCATGACGTATTTGAATTTGTGTAGCTAATTTCACATAACATTATGTTTTCAAGTTGCATCCATTTACCTACAAATGTCTCAAGTTTATCTTTATGGCAGTGTAGTACTGCACTGCGTATACATCTTCCTCGTCCATTCATCTGTTGATAGATATATATGCTGTTTCCAAGATCTAGTTATTATAAATTGTGCTGCTAGAAATATGGATATGCATATATCTCTATAATATGATGATTTTAACTCTTGAGAAGATACCTTGGAGAGGTGAATAACTGGGTCAAATGGAATTTCTACCTTTAGTTTTGTTTTGAGAGAGGGTCTCACTATGTAGTTCAGCCTGGCCTCAAACCCACTATGCAGCCCAGGCTGGCCTTGGACTCACAGCGATCCTCCTGCCTCAGCCTCCCGAGTGCTGGTATTACAGGTGTGCTCTACTTTTAGTTGTCTGAGGAATCTCTACAATGATTTTCATAGTGATTGTACTAGTTCATATTCCCATCGACAGTGTAGCAGAATACCTTTTTCCCTACATCCTCACCAGCATTTATAATTGGATTTTTTTTGGGTACCAGGGATCAAACTCGGGACCTTGCACTTGCAAGGCAGGCGGGGAACCCACTGAGCTAAATCCCTGTCCCTGTAATTGGATTTTTTAGTGATAACCATTCTCTCTGGGGTAATATGGTATATCATGGTAGTTTTTAAAATTTACATTTCTCTGATGACCACTGATGAACATTTTTTCATGTATTTATTGGCCATTTGTACTTCTTTTGAGACGTGTCTATTCATTTCAGTTGCCCGTTTTTGTTTTTTTTTGAATGGGGTCTTTTATTATGAGGGGTCTAATATTTTTTGTTTTTTAGTTCTTTATGTATTCTAGATACTAGTCCTCTGTCCAAGGAATAACTGCCAAAACTTTTTTCCCATTCTGTAAATTGTCTCTTCACTCTGTTGGTTGTTTCTTTTGTTGTGAAGGTTTTTAATTTGATATGATCCCATGTGTTGATTCTCATTATTTCTTCTGCCACTGGGGTTCTGTTCAGAGTCCTTGCCTGCATCTATGTCTTCAAGGGTTGTACTTATTTTATCTTCCAGAAAAATACATTATGCTTCATGAATTTGCGCATCATCCTTGCATAGGGGAAATGCTAATTGTCTCTGTATTGCTCCAATTTTAGTACATGGGCTGCCAAAGCAAGCACCTATCATTTCTGTAATTTTTTTATTTTTGGCACTGGGGAATGAACTCAGGACCTTGTGCTTGTGAGGCAGGTGTGGTGCCACTGAGCTAAATCCCTGGCCCATTTCTGTAATTTTTTTAAAAGGTGCTACTCTATTTTACATTTAACCAGCATTATTTTTAACACCTCGTAACTTTAGAAAATCAAGTAAAAAGCAATATAATTACTGTACTACAAAAATAAATGATATAAATTGTAACTAATCTAAAATTTCCTATAACACAATACAAAACTAAATTTTAAACACCTGATAGTTTGTATAAAAAAGAAATTGTGAATTAAAGTATTTTTGGCCTTGTCAATTTTAAAATTCATGCTCACTACACCTATTTCCCATATAAATAAAAATAAGAAACTAATAATCCCATACCCCAAAATATTCCCATTGCTAACAATTGATAGGCCTGTTTCCTTCTATTCACTCACTGCTTTGTTTTGTTTTTTGCTACCTGGGATTGAACTAGGGACCTTGCACTTGCGAGGCAGGCAGCAGAACCAATGAGCTAAATCCCTGGTCCACTCATTGCTTTGTTTTGAACAAAGGAGATACCTCATAAAGCCACACAATAAAGTATACAAACACTGAAAATATTCTAGACAAGTGATGGCAAATCTTTTAGAGCTTTCAACGATACAAACAGCCTGCTGGGGCACAGGTGCATATAGATTTGCCACCACTGCACTAGACTAAAGAGACTGTTCTATTATATGAGTAAATAATCAATTCATGTAATAATTATTTTCTGATCATCTAACAATATTCTAGGAACCAAGCTGCAGATATCATTACCTTTGAGTTGACTGAACGGAAAGAGAGACAAAATTTCCTATTAACATCCTAGAGAACACCTAACAAAGCTATTTCTATGGCATGGGATTTCTATGTATTTTCTAACTCTCAAGCTCCATTTAGAACATTCAACTTTCTGTAATGAAATAATGTGTTTTATTACAAATTCAAGTATCGTCTAGAAAATCATGGGTGGACAAAGGAGAAACTCCCTTAATTAACAGGATTAGTTCCTACCAGTTTTTGTTAATAGCTAGTCAGTTATAAAATTGGTATTTATGTATTATAGTTTTCTATTGTACTTTACTTAATTTTTTTGTTTGTTTTTTGAGACAGGTTCAGGTTGGCCTTGAACTCACCAGGTAGCCCAGGCTGGCCTTGAGCTCATGTCCCTCCTGCCTGAGCCTCCCAAGTGCTGAGATTACAGGGGTACACCACTGTACCCATCTTAATATACTTTGAATTCTCAGGAATTCCTTTCCATTTAGAATATAAGGTAATGAACTAAATTAATTTTTTAAGTCAAACTACAAAGCAGATATTGTAGTACCATTTAATGAATAACCTTCCCCTAAATAACCTGAGAAAAATTCATTCAATAAACTCAAGTTCTGGGGCCGGGGATTTAGCTCAGTGGTGCATCACCTACCTCCCAAGCACAAGGTCCTGAGTTCGATCCCTGGTACCAAAAAAGGAAAAATAAATAAATAAACTCAAGTCCTATATGTATAACTGGCTCTTGTGGAGGGACTATTTTTCCACTGATGTATATACACTCTTCTGCTAGTTATAATGACTTCATTATTAAAGGTTTAAGTCTATTCAATATTTTTCTTGAATAATCTCATCTATTTTTTTCAGATGACTCTGGAGTCTGTCATATTCTAAAACAACTTCTGGCCAGGTGTAGTGGCGCATCCCTGTAGTTCCAGCGTTTGGGAGGCTGAGGCAGGAGGACTGCAATGAATTCAAGGCCAGCCTAGGCTATATAGCAAGACCCTGTCTCAAAAAAAAGAAAAAGAAAAAGAAAAATCAGGTTTTTTACAAACTGCTCCCCAGCTGACACTGCTATCTTGTTATGAAGACTTCATTGATCTGCTGTTTACCTTTTATTTCCTGTATACTGCACAGGCAATATAAATAGTTAATGTCAGTATATACAGACATTCCTTTAACTATCTGACTCAGAACTGTTTATAATCTTCTGAAAAAATTTTAATCTGAAACTGTAAAACTTCAGCCTACCTATTCTCCTTTGTTTAATACTGCTAAGTAATTCCCAAAAATGAACTACCATTTTTCATAGACTTTTAACATATTAGGAACTGTGCTAAGTATATATCTTTTCACAAAGCAGTTCTATTCCAAATACATCTCAATATTCTGTTAATGGCAGGATGGCAAGTCCTCTAAAATTTTCTTGTTAAAAAATTAAACTTCATTTTTTAAAACAATACAAGTCTTTCTTTTTTTTTTGGTACCAGGGATCGAACAATACAAGTCTTTAAAAAAAAAAAAAAGCTCTGACTAACTCCTGCAGCCCTGCAGCTATGTGGAGAGAAGAACTAAAAACTTTTTTTTTCTTTTTTTTTTTTGCGGTACCAGAGATCGAACTCAGGACCTTGTGCAGCAGTGGCACCACTGAGCTAAATCCCTGGCCCTAAAAAACTATGCTCTTAAATGCTCAGTCAATTATTCTGCAGCCATTTCTCTACTACTTAAAGCATACTGCCTGAACTTCAATGTCAACTCATAATACTGGCACCTGAGTCTTAAAAAATTACAAACCTCCTAAACATAAAACGACTAAACTCAAATTCCCAATCACTCAACTAAAAAGCTGGTAGTTACTCTTCAATTTTTTTCTTCAACCTTCACATCTAATGGTCACCAATCCCTATGCAATCAATCTCCCAACTCTTGAATTTGTACTTGCTACTACTGCCTAAAGTTTCTATTGCATGAACACTTAAGAAGTCTGTTTCCATTCTTAACCAACTCCAATCTTTCCACCAGGCTGCCAAAGTAACTTTTAGAAGGGCTTTTTTTTTTGGTACGGGGAATTGAACTCAGGTCCTTGCACTTGCGCAGCAGGCGGCAAAACCACTGAGCTAAATCCCCGGCTGCCAAATTAGCTTTTATAAATCAGAAATCTAACTGTGTCAAATTTCCTCACAGATCTTTAATAATCCTTTAACTGTTGAGTCCAAGTCCACACTCATTATCTTGGCTACAAAGGCCTTCATAGGTGATAAAAAGCTCCTGTTTACCTTCTTAATATTATTCACTGAGCTTTCTAAATATATCCTGTACTTCATTAATAATAAAATACTTGCAATTCCTAACAAAATATTTATTTAATCATTCATTAAATATCTACTGTGAACAAAAGGATCAGGCTCATTTCTCTATCTCCTGGCCCTCCGTAGAAATACTGCATATACAAAGCCAGCGCTCATGGTACTTATGTTAGAGGAGAGACAGAGACTAAAACAAAAGAAAAGAAGAGCAAGAGGGACCAAAGTATAGCTCAACAGCAGAATACCTGCCTAGCATGTGCCAAGGCCCTGGATTCAATCCCCAGCATCACAGTAAAAGAAGAGAGACTCCAAAAAAAGAACCAAACAAAGAAGGGACAATATTTGAGATAGTGTTCTGTGAAGACAGTAAAACATTACTAATGAATAAATTTAAATTGGATGAACAAACTTCAGTGGATGTTAACATTTGAACTGAGATATGAATATGAAGCAACGATCTATTCTTTTTCTTTTTTTGGTATCAGGGATTAAACTCAGGACTTTGAGGTTTGTTTGTTTTTTGGTACCGGGGATCGAACTTGGGTCCTTTGCAAGGCAGGCGGCAGAACCTTTGAGCTAAATCCCCAGTCCAGGACCTTGAGTTTTTTTGGGGGGGGAGTACAGGGGATCGAACTCAGGTCCTTGCGCTTGCGCAGCAGGCAGTGAAACCACTGAGCTAAATCCCCAGCCCTTGGACCTTGAGTTTTTGAGGCAGGTAGCAGTGCCACTGAGCTAAATCCCCAGCCCAGCAACCATCTATTCAAAAGTTCTGGGTACAAAAATCTCAAGCAGATGAAAAACAAGTACAAAATCCCTAGACAGAGATATACTTACAGTGTTCCAAAAACAGAAAAAATGCTAGCATAATTTAAGTGTAATATGTTGAGAGTTAAACAGTGATAAATGAAATTAAAGAGCTGGCTGAAGATAACATAAAACCATGCAAGCCTGAGGATTAAGGAGGTAAGTTTTACTCATGGCCAAACAAAATCTATACAGTGTTGAAACAGAACCAGTGACACAATGTAATTAAAAATATAATTCAGCCTAAAATGTATGAACAGATTATAAAAGGGCAAGAGAAAAAGAAAAATAGACTAGTTAAAAGGATACTATAGCAACCAAGCTACTCTACAGCTTGCACCACATTACTGACAAAAGATGGAATAGGGCTGGGGATTTAGCTCAGGCACCACGCCTGCCTTGTATGCACAAGGTCCTGAGTTGGATCCCTGTTACCCACCCCCTTCCCCAAAAAGATGGAATAAATGGCACACACTGTGGATATAAGATAAAAGGAAAGCCACCAGGACTTGCTGATGGATTAATTCACAACTTAGTATTATCTGTCCACACTGCTTCCCACCCATACTTCCAAATACATCTCCCTAGAAAATTAGTAAGTAGCCCTTAACCCTAACTCTTTCCAAGATAGTGAGGAAATAAGTAACAATAGAGTGGTAAGATATTTCATGACAGTTCTTTGGGAATACAATGTCTTGCCTGTCACCTACCACCCTGTATTGTTACTTATTTCCCCACAAGCTTGCAAAGGTACAGTGAAAATGAGCCCAGCTGAGTGTGTAACTCCTCCAGTGGCCATCTCACACTGATCCTGTTAAGTGTGTGGAGGCCTCCACAGAGCTCAATACGAATTTGCTATACTTCAAGTTTCTCTAATGAGTTAGTATTCAAAGAGCTAAAAAATAGGCTAAGAATCTGATCCTGATTTTTCAAACACTTTCTCTTAAAACAGATCACTAGAAGAAAAGATATTATGACTTTCAAAGATCCAATCTAATTTTTATTCTTACTATATCTTTTTAACATTAAAGCTCAAATCCTTCTGGAAAATGGCAATAAAACCATATAATTGGTATAATTTTAGTAACAAGTACAAATAGTACAAATATCTACCTTATTGAAGGCAGCATAGTCTGCTGAAATGTTTGTGCAAACACTGGCAATAACCTTTTCAAGTATATTGGTGCCATTTCTGGATCTCCTTTGGGCTCATTACATTCTTCTTCATCTTTATTTGTATCTTTCTTTTTCTTATCATCTCCTTTATTAACTGGACACATCCAGTCACCTGCAGATAAAGTATTGTTTAAAACATGCTTTTTTAGAAATTTTTCTCTAAGGAAAATAAACCTTAATACCCACTTCAAACTACAGATTATTTAAGATTTGAGAATATAGCTTAGTGGTAAGGCACTTGCCTAGCATACAAGCAGCCTTGGGTTCAATTCTCAGCACTAAGAAAACAAAAGACAAAAAAACAACTTATGATGATCTCTGACTAACAATAAACTGAAATCAGGGCATTGTATCTACTGACGGTGTTTTTTAAAGGAGAATTCCAAATATTCCATATAATTTTATAAATTATTTCAGAGGTTCTGCATTCATCAGTTCTGTGAAAACTTAAAAATCTGGTCAAATTGCCAGGTGTAGTGCTGCACATCTGTAGTCCTTGCACTTGAGAGGCTGAGGCAGGAGGATAGCTTCAAGTCTAAGGCCTGTCTGAGCTACACAATGAGTTCAAGGCCAGCCTGAACTACAAAGTGAGACTAACTCAAAAACAACTACAACAATAAAACAAAACTTGGCCGGATTACTTCATCTACAGAATATCCAAATATTCTTTCTCCGGCTATCTCTAAATCCCCTGAACTTTAGGTTTTGGTCATTCTGGAATTATGTAGCCATAGTCTTAATATAGAACCTGGCTGGGGATTTAGCTCAGTGGCACCATGCCTGCCTTGCAAGTGCAAGGTCATGAGTTTGATCCCCAGTACCAAGGGAAAAAAAAAAAGAACAAAAACTGTTAGACTCCTCAAAAGTAAGAATACATGTATGTATATGACTATTTGACTCTAAGTTGATTACTTCACTCTGTTAATGTGTCTACAAATAGCTACTTCTATGGAACTGAAACTGAAAAGTGATACCAGGTGGCCTAGAAGGAAAGAATTCACTACTCACCTGGAGACTGAAGAATAGCTACTACTTCACTATGGCCCCTTTCTCGAGCTTTATCTAATGGAGTTTTCCCATCTTCATCTCTCAGATCTGGATTTGCACCATGCCGTAACAGAGTCTTGAGAAGAAAAGCATTTAATTTGAATACAGTAGCTTATTTCTTTGATATTCAACTCTACAATCTAAAGATTTTCCAGAATTAGTTTATCAGTACTAACTCAAACCTCTGCTTTTACACTAATCACCTTAAAAGCAGCTATTCATATCTTTAAAGATTATAGGTTAATTTCACTTGGTTATTATCCATCAAGTTTCTTATGTTCCTATCTATTGTCACCTCCTCCATTGAATCTGTACTCCCAATTTCTTTAGAGATACTATTCAGTTTTTCAACTGGCAATCACCTTCATCAATTCCTATACAATGTCAATTAAGTTATTTCTGTGCCAGGGATTTAGCTCAGTGGTTCTGGCACCTGCCTCACAAGTGCAAGGCCCCAAGTTCAATCCCTGGTACCAAAAAACAATTTATTTATTTGACCCAAAAAGTTAACAGGAACTCTTTCCCCTATTACCACTAGTATCACCCTAAACCTCTCACAATCCTTTACTGAGACTATTTAACTTTTTAATTCTATGGTTGACTTAAAAAATATCTGAAATAGAGCTGGAGATGTAATTCAGTGGTATAGTACTTGCCTAGCATGCACAAGACCCTGGATTTGATGCCTAGCACTGAGTATTACCCTAAAATAGAAACTCTAAAACCTGCTTTGCTTATTCAGTATTATTTTTTTTTTTGGTACCGGGGATTGAACTCTAGTCCTTGCACTTGCAAGGCAGGCGGTGGAACCACTGAGCTAAATCCCCAGCCCCTTATTCAGTATTATTAATCACCCTTATAGAAGCATCACTCTATTAAGTAATCAATTCAAACTGATTCAAACAGAATTCAAAATTGAAGTGACCCTGCCATCCCTATAATAAAACCACTTTCTACATACTGCCAGGTCCGACTTCTAAGAGTTTGTTTTGTTAAACAAATTTCTATCTATGTTCATACTTTTTTCTTCTATTATCTTTATCCAGTTTTAGGATTAGCACAATGTTGATTTCCTAAAATGAGGGGAGAAGTGTTCCTTCTTTTTTCTGCTTTAAATGTTTGATATAATTTGTCAGTTAAAATGTATACGAGCCTGTTGTTGTCATGTAGGTAGGTTTTCAAGCTAGGAATATACTTTCTTTAATAGGTGTTATTCAAATTTTATATTTCCTCCAGAGTTAATTTCATTAATTTGTCTTCCAAGGTACTTCTTAGAAGTTGTCAAATTTATTTCAAAAAAGATTTTTGTAATATGCTTTCTATATCCTTTTAAATTCTGTAAAATCTGTGGTAATGTCTCCTAGATCTTGATATTGTTATTTTAAAAATGTATAATTGATATTGTGTAATAGGAAGAAAAGGTCTAAAGGAGCAGGGGAAGTGGGAGGGGTAGGGGAAAAGGAAAGAAGGGAAAAGAAAAAATATGAGAAAAGGAAAAAATGGAAACAAAGTCTTTGTAAATAGGGAGAGTGGAGGCAGTGATGGGGAAGGAGAAAAAAATAAGAACCAAGATACTCATGTAATGATACAAGATCCCAATGATGAGTGTAACTGTATTTTATACCTAAAATGTACCAATAAACTTGATGGGGAAAAAAAAAATTGAAGTGACTACCTTCTCAGGCCAGAAAGCTACTAAGTGGTTATAAAAAATTTTAATATACAGATATTCCTCATCTAATGACTGAGTTCTGTTCCTGCAACTAGTCATTAACTAAATCAGTGACTAAATAAGGAATTGTATGTAGTATGTACATTACAATATTCAGAACAAAGAAACGGTCAAAGGAAACATTTTTGATGACTTTGCTTTTATTGGCATAACTCTTACACACAGTACTGTAATGTATAACAACACCACAGTGCAGTACAATCAACAAAAATTACAGTACTGTATAAACAAAGTATACTGTACAAAAAAAAACCACTGAGGCTCTATAAACAAGATGTACAAAACTGTACCAAAAAAAAAAGAGACAGGTCATAAGTCCAAACAGTCCTTAAACTATCTATCTGTAGTATAAAAGTAACTATAATAGCAGCTATCATTTGAACATGTAAAATGTGCTGAATACTACAATAAGTGCTTTACAAGTATTTTTTCCTAATTGTCACAATAATCTCACTAGGAATATATATATACATAGAAAAAATATATATATACCCCTAGAAAAAAATACATATATATGTCTGTTTTACAGACAAAACTTCAAGTCAAACTTTAAAATCTTGCCCAACATCACACAGCCTTAATTGTACATGAGCTGAAACTTGAATCCAAGTATGCCTGATTTCAGAGTGGACTACCTTCCACCATGCCAAATTAGTTCACAAAAGACAGATTCTAGAGTCCTGGGTCATACATTTGATTTGACCTTTTTCATTTTACCTCTCTGAATCTTAATTTTCTAACTGTAAAAAGAAATCTCCAAAACAGTAGTCAAAGACACAGATTCTTCTGCAAACAAGAGTATTTGCTTAACTGATGAACAGAAACCATAGAAATGTACAAACTTATTCATGGTCAAGACTAAGAAATTAGAAAAAAACACATGTTCACTAATAACTGCTGGTTGAATTAACTTATAGTATGAACCACGTGGATTATCTATGCAGATGTAAAGAATTTCTCTATGTACTAATAGGGAGCAGTCTCCAAAATATATTAAGTTAAAAAAACAAAGTGCAGATTAGTGTATATATTTTATTTTGCATATGCAAAGGAGGAAATAAGCATATATATTGTTTATACTTGAATCTATATTAAGAAATAAAGGATAAGCAAAAAAATATGTATAGTGGGAAAAAAAAAAACATATATAGTAGAAAAGGAAGAACGGAGTACATGGAGACAACATGGAAGCATCATTTCTTTGTTTGTTTGAGACAGGGTCTCACTATATAGTTAAAGCTGTCCTTGAACTCATTATGTAGTCTAAGCTGGCCTTGAACTTGCAGCAATCCTCTGTGTCAGCCTCCCAAATGCTGGAATTACAGATGTGTGCCACCACAGCTGGCTAGCACAAGTTGTCAGAATAAAAGTTTGTACATCAGTCTAATTTCTGAACCACATAATTGTTAGAAATCAGTACTTTAAAAACTCAGACTTTACCTTTGCTACTTGAGGTCTTCCAAAACATGCAGCGTAATGCAATGATGATGATCTTTGACCCCTGTTAACATCAGCACCTCTCTCACAAAGAAATTCCACCTGTGAAACAGTAAAGAATCATAAAGTTGTTTCATTAGTACTTCTATCCTTGTTTTTTTTTTTTATTGTTAATTTTTTGTGGTACTGGGGATTGAACACAGAGCCTTTGCACTGAGTTACATCCCCACTCCTTTTTAATTACTTGGAGACAAGGTCTAGCTAATTTACTAAATTGCCCAGGCTGTGCTGGAACTTGCAATTCTCCTGCCTCAGCCTCCCAAAGTACTGGGATTATAGGTGATATCCTTGGTTTTAAAATTCTAGCTTTTATTAGCTTACCATTTCCTGAGTTCCAAAAGCAGAGGCCCAGTTTAATAGAGTCTGACCAACATCATCCATAAAATTTACTTCAAAGGCTGAAAGTTTGAAAGGAAAAAAAAACCTTATTTTTAAAGCCAATAAAATAATACTGAACTTTTTTACAGTTTGACTCATTTAAAGATTGTCATTAATAGTCCACTAAATACAAAATGAAGAGGTAAGTTTTAAATATTGAGGTCAACCATAAAGCAGTCAAATAATCAGCAAAACTAAGATAATTTGAGAAAAAATATTCTAAAACTTTTAAACCACTGAGGATTTATAAGGCTTTAAACCTTAAAAATACTACATGAAAGGAAGAAAAAAACTGAAGTATAACACAGTTCACAGTACTAGCTGCATTAAAATGTAGTCTGATGACTAAACAGCACTTTTCACAAGTTTACATTTGCTCCTCACCTCATGGAGTAATCTACAAAAATTTACCATGTATTATTATAATTTACTCATGTCACTTTCCATTAATCAATAAAACAGAGCTAAATTCAACCTACACTTCAACTTAGAATTGGCAAAATCTCCTTCAGGTAATAAAACAGGCAAATTTCATAGGAAGAAAAGGGGCAAAGGGGAAGGGGAAGTGGGAGGGGTAGGGGAAAGGAAAGAAGGGAATGGAATTAATGTGAGAAAATGAAAAAAGGAAACAAAGTGTTTGTAAATAGGGAGGGCAGGGAAAGGGGGAAAAAAATGAGAACCAAGAGAGTATGTAAAGGTGCATGTCTCCAATGATGAATGCCATTATATTGTACACCTAAAATGTACCAATAAAAGGATTTACAAAAAAAAAAAAACAGGCAAATTTCCAACTCTGTAGAAGTTTTACTCATTCAATAAAGCATTTATTCAGGTTTTGCACTCCACTGACAATTATGCAACTATACATGAGGAGCGGGGGAGAGTATTTGAAGGAACTGGCCGCAGCATGCCACAATTCCTGAGAATACTATCCAAAAATAAGAAACTAGAAATTATCTGTCATTGCTTATCTCACAGTTTTTATATTTGAAAAATATTTTCTGACCTCCCGTGTCAATTGCATCTATAAGTGCATCAGTATCTTTACTTCGAATACAGTCTATAAGCTGCCGATGTGAGCGCTCCCCAGAACTATCCAATCTCCGGAGTCCTGGAATTCTGCCTGTAGACCCAGCACTAGACTTAGGCAAAGCTTTTCGTCCTTCAAATAATAGCACCAAGAGAAGGTCAACCAAACGCATGGTATCAAGCACACATCTTTCATCACCCTGTAATGCGCTTTCAATTGAATCTGGAAGCTCTGACCTCAAGAGATCCTACAAAGAGAATGAGAGATAAAAGTTTAACACACTGTATAGTACAAAAGCATTTTTTCTAAAAGATCAGAAAACAAAGATTCAGAAAACATTCTTACATGTGTTACTACTGGAGAGCCTCTGCAAAGCGTTGAGAGCAGACTTACAATGGTTGACACCTGATTACTCAATTTAGAATCTGCAGTTGTGGAAGGTGCTCCTGTGGTGCTGCGACTTGGCTTGCATGCTGATGATGGTCCTGATACAGTACCCCCAGCAGCAGCCATTCGAGATAACAGTTCCTCAGTTAATCCATGCTTGGCTAATGGAGCTGGATCAACACCACGACGGGTAAATCGGTCAGCTAGTGATGCAAAACATCGCAGAGCTCCATCTGAAACCTAATGATATAAAGATTATACACATGGATAAAATTCACCTAAAAAGCACTACTACTGATCATTTCAATACTAACACTATAAGAAAGGTAGCTGTAGCAGCAAAGTGATGAGGTCTACAATTTATCTACATTTGAAGCATGGCTCTACAATCTGCTAACTATATAACCTGAGGAAGTTACTTTACTGCTACAGGACTCAGTTCCTTCACATATAAAATAGATATAATAATCACTGTGCCTTTATTTCAGTGTCAGCTTACATGCAAAAACACCTATATAAAATATAGATAGAAAATAAAACCTCAAAAATATTAACTACTATTAATACTACTATATACAACTTTGCCAACTTAACCACTGAAATAGTATCTAAATAGTAAAAGGGCATGAAAAGTCAAATTTCATTTTCTAAAGTATGCTAATTCAACAAAAGATTACAAATAAGATCATAAATGCTGTTACTTTAGTAAGACCTTATTTTCAGTCAAGCAAATTGCAGAGTCAAAAAAATATAAGTAAATGTAAAATATAATAAGTAAAAGTATATGTAGAAATTACATATTTATATAACGTTTAAATTGTAGGAATACATTATCACTTTTATAATTTAAAAAAATTTTATCACCAAGAAAGATATAACATGATATATGAGGCCAGACAGGGTGCCATACGCCTATAATCTCAGCACTTGGGAGGATGAGGCAGGACGACTGCTGTGAGTTCAAGGCAAGTGTGGGCTCCATAGTGAGTTCAAAACCAGCCTGGACTACATAGTGAGATCCTATCTCAAAAAACAAAAAACATCCAAAAAGATACATATGAAGAAATATAACATGAAAGAAAAGATGGGATTATCTCTACTTAATCAAATGAGAAGTTCAAAACAGTGTTATCATAGTTCTAAATACAAAACATTATGAAATCACTTTTTGAAAAAGAGTATACAATAGCTATTTATTTACCTGATGATCCTCATGCTTTAATAAACTAGAAAGAGATTCTACACAAATTTCTAAAGAAGAATCTTGAGGTTCCATTTTCCCACAAAGTCTTGATACCACAGCCATAGCAGAGTGCAAGGTATCTTTATGAACCAGGTGTCCGCTATCGCGAATGAAGGTAAGCACACAATTCAAACCGCCAGCCTCAAAGACTGCTCCTGACTCACGAGTGCATATCAGTTCCAACACCTACATTAATAAAACAAAATTCACACAAGAATACAAGTCTAATTTTAATTTGCTAGAATCATGGAAAATGTAATGCTCCCTCCAAATTTACCAGTAGCCGTATTTTAAAAAGTGAAACATGAAATTAATTTTAACAATGTTTTCTAATTTAACAATATATCTAAGGCAAATCATTGCAACATAAAAGCAATATAAAAATTAATATCCTTCACATTCTTTTATGTTCTCACTTCAAACTCATATGTGTATTTTATATTTACAACACATCTCAATTGTGAGTCGTCACATTTGACATTCTCAATAGTCACGTATGGCTACCATACTGAACATCACAGGTTTAAATTGTGAAACTTGCACAGCAAGCTAAGGAACTACCTGTAATTTAGCAAAGCATGTAAGTGTCTAAACATTTTATGAAAAAGAGCTGGGTATGGTGGCACAAGCCTGTAATCCCAGCAGTTCAGGAGGCTGAGGCAGGAGGATCATGAATTCAAGGCCAGCCAGGCCAATTTAGCTAGGTATGTCTCAAAAGAGGTGGGGATGTAGCTCAGTGGTAAAGTGCTTGCCTACTATGTGCAAGGCTCTAGGTCTAACACACAGTACTGCCAAAAAAAAAAGTTGGACAAATTCTAGCTATTATTATTGTTACTCATGATCCTCACTCAATTTACCACATCAAGACAAAAACTTCATTCTTATTTTCTAAATTATATCGATATTTAAGGTGTTCAGGTACAACTAAGAAGTTAACAGGGTCTATCAACCTTACAGTTACACCCAAAATTTACACTTTATTCTGAAGGCAAGAAAAATGTGTTAAGCAGAGAAACAATAAAATCAAATTTCTAGTCAATAAAGGTATGCAGAATAGGGGAAGGAAAAGTTTACAGGCAAATGCAAATATTTAAGCATTATCATGTAAGAGACCAGGGTCTGCCTAAGCCAGTAACAGCAGGGACAAACAGGAAGAAGTAAACTAGAAAATGACCATCAACTACAAGTGTGGAGCAGAAGAAAGAAAGTAAAGGACAAAAACACTGCTCTGTCTTAAATGAATGGATGGAAGTAGATTAACAAAATAGGATTGCAGTGAAAAACAGTGTCAGAGATGTCCAGACGGGTCTTGAATATGGGGTCTAGAACTCAAGACTGAAGTAAAGGCTAAAGATGAGAGATAAATGTGTACGAATGGTATATTAAAGTAATAGATGAGACTGCCTAGGCAAAATATTTGTAATATAGTTTCAAGAAGTAAAATAGGACCTCACAAAATACTATCATTTAAGAAGGAACTAGAGGGCTGGGGATTTAGCTCAGTGGCACTGCACCTGCCTCAAAAATGCAAGGTCCTGAGTTCAATCCCCGGTACTGGGAAAAAAAACACAAACTACCAAAGCATGGTGGCATACACCTGTAATCCCAATACTAGAGAGGCTGAGGCAAAAGGACTGCTGCAAATTCAAGGCCAACGTGGGCTACATAGTGAGTCCAAAGCCAGCCTGAACTACATAGCAAGACTATGCCTCAAAAAACAAAAAACAAACAAAAAAGAATGAACTAAGTAAGAATTTTCAGAGACAGAGAAAAAATGAGAGCAGGGTGTGGCCAAATCTAAAGGGTATAAAGTTTCAAAAAGACTGAAATAGTTAACAATATCAAACATCATCAGGATCCAATAAATTAATGGCTGCCGAGAGTCCACAGTTTATAACAGTGATGTCACAGATGACCTTTTGTGCCCCTGCACTGGGGACTGAGTCCAGGATCTCATGCATCATGCATGCTAGGCAAACACTCCACCATGGAGCAACATCCCAGACTCTCTACATCTTTTTCTCCAGTACTAGGGAACTCTACCTCTTTTTAAAATTTATTTTTGATCAGGGCCTTGAACGTCCAAATCTCCTGCATCAGCATCCACAACAGCTAGAATTACAAGCTTGTGCCATGCTCAGCTGGTGACCTTATCCCCCACAGTTTTAGATAGAAGGAAGCAAGAATGGTACTGATTTTAGTGGGCCGAAGAGCAAATGCAAACCTTTTGTACTCTTTCTAGGAGATTGCCTATGAATAGGAAGACAGTTGAAACAGAATCCAGTCAAAGAGCCCTATTTTTGCTTTTTTTAAAAAAAAAGTGGTGGATCACCAATAGTAAAACAAAAACAAATGCAGAATATGGGACACTATACAAGACAAATGGCCTAGACTTCATAAAGAGGTTAGTATCATGGAAGAGGACTATTCTTCATTACATGAGAATAAAAAGAATAACAAAATGCAATGTGTAAGTCAGGCATGGCAGCATATCCCTATAATCTCAGCACTCTGGAAAATTGAGGCAGGAGGATCTCAAATTTGAGCCTGGGTAACTTAGCAACTCAGCAAGACTGCCTCAAAATAAAAATGAAAAAGGGAATGTAGCTCAGTATGAAGACCTTGGGCTCAATTCTCAGTCTGGAAACAAAAAAGAAAAAAGTAATATATACATCCGTTTTGCTTTTGTTGTGTTGAGACAGGGTCTTGCTAAGTAGTTCAGGCTGGACTTTAACTAGCCCAAACTGGCCTCGAAATCATGGTGTTACTACTGCCTCAGCTTCTCAAGTGCTGAGAGTACAGGCATGTGCCACCACACCTGGCTTGGATTTTATTTTTTTTTAAGTTATAAAGGATATGCTGGGAACCACTGGGCCTATAAACTGCACAACATATACTATTGAACTATTGTTAATTTTTATACATGGAATAATGCCATTATGTTTTTGTAGAACATTCTTGTCTTTGGATAAAAACTAAATATGCTAATAAACTAAACAATGCTAAAATATTTAGGGATGAAATATGATGACTGCAATGTATTTTCAAAGGTTCAGTGAAAACAAAAGGAGGGAGGAGAGGAGGTAGGAAGGAGGAAAAACATATTAACAACTGGCAAATCTGTGTGGATGTAAGGTGTAAACTATACTGGGTCTTTCAACTGTAGATTTTAAAATTATAAAAAATAAGATTTAGTAGGCTAGCTCAGTAGATGAGTGCTTGCCCAACAAGCCCAAGGTCCTAGATTTCATCTCCAGCATACACATACACACACAACACACAGACAACAGACACTAACACAGACAGACACAGACGCGCGCGCGCGCGCGCGCACACACACACACAGCTAAGGAAACAAAACACAAAAAAAGAGATTGCTCATGACTTCAGCATGCTTATATGCTACAAATATGAAATGTGAGGACAGGTAACAAAGAATTTGAAAATATGGGTCGTAGCCAGGCCTGAAATCCAGCTACTCTGGAGGCTGAGGCAAGAGGATTATGAGTTCCAGATCAGCTTGGGGCAACTCTGCAAGAACCTGTCTTAAAACAAAAAAAATTTTTTAAAGGGCTAGAGTTGTAACTATGGAAAGAGTCCCCAGGTGTTGATTCCTATTACTACTACCAAAAAAAAAAGAAAAGAAGGGCTGGAGATTTAGCTCAGTGGCGCTGTGCCTGGCTCATAAGCACAAGATCCTGAGTTCGATCCCCAGTACTGGGGGAAAAAAAAAAAGAAACAAAGAAACAAGAGACAGAGAGAGAGAGAGAGAGAGAGAGAAAGAAAACAGGTCAGTGAAGAAAGTAATTTTCTACAAGCAAAGAGGAAGGAAGTTCTCAAATATGGTCCAAGGACCCTGGGTTCTCAAAACATTTTCAAGGAGTCTTGATGTTAAATTTGCTTCATAATAACATTATAAAATTATTAGTCTGCTTCGCTCTCATTCTCAGAATATGGGGTAGAACTTTCCAACTGTAGATGTGATAAGATGTGATATTGCAGCAGACTGCACTGAAAAGCAGATATGAAGATTCAGCTACTGTAGTCAGGGATTTTTCAAAAGATTTCCAAAAACACCTAACAATGTCAGTCTCTTACTAATGTTCTTTTCATTTTGTAAAGTTATTTTTCATTAAAATTGTTTGCATGTTAATATGTAATGTTATTTTAAGAGAAATTAATGAATATTTAAAATTTCTTAGTTGTACTAAGAGTAAATATAAATTAACATAATTGGAAAAAACAAATATAAAGTAACAGAAACACAGACTCTTTAAAGAACTTCAATAATTTAAGACTTGTAAAGGAATCCTGAAATAAAACACTTTTGAGAACTGCCAACCTAAAGCAACAAGAATCATAAAAAGAGTAAAGCAAAAAAAAAAAAAAAAGAGTAAAGCAGAAATCATTAAAAAAAAAAAAAAGAAGCATGACTAGGCACATGCCTGTAGTCCCATCATTGGAGAAGCTGGGACAGGACAATCACTTGAGCCTAGGAATTAAAGACCAACCAGGGCAACACGGCAAGACTCCATCTCAAAAAATAAAACAAAATATAAATGTGCTTGGGGTTGAGGATTTAGCTCAGTGGTTCCGCTGCCTGCCTCACAAGCGCAAGGTCCTGAATTTGATCCCCGGTACCAAAAAAAAAAAAAAGCATATTAGTGGTCTACAATTTTTGTTCACAGATAACGATTCTTTCTCCAGGCCTTACAGGACCTCCTTTGATGCCCCAAAGGTTTGTATTCTCCATTGTTCTCAATCACTCTGAATAAAGTAAGACTGATGATAGGAATAATTTTAATTTTTTAGTAAAATATACTTTTATTTTCTAAATGATGTTCAAATAGGTCAATTAATGATACTTACCTTCACACATTGTTCAGCTAAGTCTCTGCTAGTCCTGTTATTAAGTTCAACCACAACCAAACGATTACAAAGTGCTTTTATTGCTCCATCTACACCAACAATCCTCCGGGTGCATTCTGCAGATACATCCAGGTAGTATGTTATGGCGCGGGCCGTCACCTCTAACACATTGTCTGGAGCACTTTCATCAAGAAAAATTTTGCAGAGGGCTGGTAAGAAAGTGCGAGGTGGACATCTGTAACAAAAGAAATCATATTATACCTAGGATCACTAAACAAAACATTTACAGAATTTTTGTTGTTGTTGTTATCAGGGATCGAACTTGGGACCTTGCCGAGGCAGGTGGTGGAACCACTGAGCTAAATCCCTGGCCCCAAAACATTAATAAAATAATACATAATAATAAAAACACTTTAACATTGTGTTCAATACCCTATCTGAATGTTCATTAGGTAATATTTTCAGTTTTTGCTTCCTTTACAATCCTCAGATGCAAACTTCATCATTACTGGAAATAAGAAGACAGAAATAGTTTAAAGTAGCAGCATTAACTTGAAACCATGTTCTAAAACAATTCTTATTCAACTCAAGCATCAACTCCATCTGTAAATCCTTCCCTAACCTTCCCAAATGGTTAAATGGTACTTTCACACTCCCAAAACTTCATAAAATCAGTGTACACACTTTTTAATGTATTAATTTCCTTACTTATACAAGAGTCCCTGAAGGTCCAGTTCATGTTTTATGAGAATAAGCACTGACCTTGAGTCTAAAAGACCAGAGTAAAACAGAAAACAGCAGCTGTGTGATCTTTGTTTCATTTGTACAGCAAACACCTAAGCAATACCTATTTTATGTGACTGTTATAAAGGTTAAATTAAATCATACATATTAAAAATCCTAGACATTAGGACACTTAGCTCAGTTCCTGGTACCATATTAAACTAACTTTAGCTGGTATGAATAGTCTAATATCTGTTATACATACCTATATAAGATAGTTTTATCAAAAACAGAATCTGTGAGGTACCAATAAGACATATTTTATTAACACCTAAAATATGAAAGCTCAATGTCTACATTTAGTAGAAATTTGTTACATTACATCAAATATATTACTCTAACTCTGAATAGATTAATGTAGTATTCTTGGGGCCAGGGATTTAGCTCAGTGGTTCTGCCACCTGCCTCAGAAGCACAAGATCCTGCGTTTGATCCCCGATAACAACAACAACAACAAAAAATATATATATATGGTACTTTTAATATTTTACTGGAATTATTTTTCCTTCAACTTTCAGTGTGTGCAATTAAGTACTTCTCATACCTTCAGCAGATTTTTAAAAATACCTGTACACATGTCAGAGTATCTCTAAATCTGTTCTTTCCTATATACTTAATTTTTAACTTACAGGGTCCAGCAGCTGAAATATTATCAAGGACAGTTTTAGAAGACTTCTCTTAATCATGACTGAGCAATAACTAAACGTAAATGGTTTTTTACTAGACAACAACACTGGCAACCTATGACAATAGAATCTCTTGCAATATTCCCAGGTTAAAAATCAAATCCTTTGGGGCCAAGTTACAAGAGCTCACCCCTTAGTTTTTGGTAAAATCACAAGAATGTCTAGCATACCAGAATCTTAAGGACTATATTGGTGTTCTCTATATAGCAGGTATGTACCCATTTGTAGTAAACGGAATAGATAAGACTGTGAAAGTGTATAGAAAAACATAGTCCCAAAAGAGTAATGTCTTTTCTTTAGGAAATAGCTTTTGAATATAGAATAAAATGAAGTTGACAGTCTTCACATCAAATGACAAGAATAGATTTATGATTTATGATTTATGTTAAAAAGAAAATTATCCATCTACCCTTTTTTATCCAGTGCAAAAACAGCATATCAAAAAGTATTAAGAGAAATGTATAAAATTTCTACATTTCATTGTTTTTGTTAATTTAGGGAATGATGCTGGTTCCTGCTGTGTCCATCAAAATGTAAATGATCTCCTAAACAAGTACGTACAGTTAAAGAACCAATTTAAAACAAACAGGGGTGACGATGTAGCTTGGTGGTAGAGCACTTAATGAGGCCCTGTCTAATCTCCAGCATCACAAAAAATTTTTTTTGAAACTAAGTTCTTATCTCATACTCTCACTTTAATTGTGATTAATGTTATACCTAAGAGAAAAACTAAAAGAGTTTACATAATATGTAGGAGTTTGCTTATTTTATGCAAGTATAATGAAATACAAAGAATCTATTGTATTTTGGCTATTGAGTAATGAAAAAAACTGCTTTTCTACCCTGAGCTACTTTTTCTACAGTGAGAAGATATTTATAGTATACTCTTATGTATGTAATAACACTGATTTGTATTTAAGCTTCAAAGAGAACTACAGTTATGTCTTCCGCATTCCTACAGAACTAGTTAGCTAATAATGATTTTTCTCTTTCTACATCAGGTATGGTGACACACACCTATAATCCCAGCACTTGAGAGGCTGAGGCAGAAGAATCATGAGTTTGAGCAGCCTGGACTATATAGTGAGACCCTCTCTCAAAACAAAAAAGAACCCGCATTACTATATGCATCTATTATCCATACATCAATTGTCAATCTGAAAGGTAATAAGTAGTGAAGAGCTAGATTAGACAAATTTCATTTGTGTGAATATCCCTGTAATAGAACAATTGATTTAAGGCAAATATATCACAGCTGAATTTTTGAAAATTATTTTTTTAATGGAAAGTAATTGCCAGTAACCCACACACACACTTGAGAGACAAAAACTGGAGGATTCAAGGCCAGCCTGGGTTGCACAGTGAGTTTAAGGCCAGCCTGAACCACATAGTGAGACTCTATTGCAAAATAATAATATTCATAATAAAGTAAAAAAGAAAAATAACTACAATTTACATATGAAAAAGTAAAAAAAATCATCACTAGCCAGCTTAAATCTCTGAACCTTTGAAGTGATAAAAATGTAAGTGGTTACAACATACTACACTCAAGTGAAAACAGGAGACATAATCATATACAGTTCTAAACCCACCTCCCAACTCCCCACACCCAGAACTGGGGATCAAACTCAGGATCTTGTGCTTTAGAGGCAGGGTGGCGCCACTGAACTAAATCCCCAGCCCTAAAAAACTTTTTAAAAACTTGGAAACACTATAACAGGATTCCTAGTAATAGTTTTCAATTAAAATACAGATTATTAATATTTGTTCAGAACCAAAAAGCCAATTACAAAACTTCAATGACACAAATTAACTATAAATTGAGCAAAGAGGTACAGAAAAACAGGTCTATGTAAATTAATTCTAAATTACAGAATAATTCAAAGAAATACGGTTAGATTATCTAAAAGCTCATATTGGACCTAAAATTACTAACAAATGTTATTGCCTGATTTATATTCTGCTAGACATCCTGCTTTAATATAGCCATTGTAATATAAATATATCAGATTTTAAAACTGACCCTTCAGTTGTTTAGGGAACTTTTTTCCCTTTGGAAACAGGGTCTTCCTATGTAGTTCAGTCTGATCTTGAACTCACTATGCAACCCAAGCTGGCCTCAGAGTGCTGGGATTATAGGTGCATACCACCATGCCCAGTTAGTTAGAAAATTTTTTATGCTTACTTTTCATACAGACCCTATGTTACTATATAATCCAACTTGGTCTTTGAATTCAACTTGAGCTTTATGATTATAATACCCCTACATTTATTCTACTGTCTACAATGATTCTTTCATACCTTTTCTTCAATTTTCTCTTGGCTCTTTTAGTTTTTATACTGTGGCTATCACTATTAAGATTCCCTTCTCATTTCTGCTATTTGTCTTTGATTATCTAATCCATTCCCTTAGTTCAGACACCAAAGGTATCTCATCTAGAGTCCATAAAAGCTCAAGTGCTATCTCCAACCCAGAACAACTCACTTTCTTCATTTAGAATTACCATGGCCATCTGAAAACGAATACACACAAAACAAAACTCCTGATTTGTGCTCTACCCCCAAATTTCCATCATACGTGTCAATGATCCAGAAATCCAGAAACCCAAGAACCATCCTTGATTCTTCCTCTGCCTTCCTAGCATTACACAGCCAATCTCTCAGTTAAATCCCATCAATTAAGCCCTCTAAAATAAATCTCACATTTTCCACTTCTCTCCACATCCTCTTTTATAACCCCAATCTAAGTCAACTTCCAAGTCTTTTACAGACTATTGAAATAATGCCTCAGACATCCACATAAAAGATATATCCAGAACTAGTGACAAGGAAGGGACTCGTGGGAAGGAGGTCATTCTGCACAGGGTGTCAGAGCCATGAACAAGGTGAGGAGGGCAACCGTGTGGGGAAATACCTCAAATAAATAAATAAAGGATAATGGGGGCCAGGTTTCTCACTGTAGGGAATGAGATATAAAAATAAATATTGAAAGAAAACTACCATGAATTTGAAGCATCAGATTGGAACTGGAGATACTGGTATGAACTCATGGCTTTCAATATACAGAAAAAGAAAAATAAACATATAGATGGTCCTCAACTTACTATAGTTCAACTTACAATCTGCCATAAAGAAGGATAAACTTGAGTCATTTGTAGGAAAACAGATGCACCTTGAGACAATAATGCTGAGTGAAATAAATCAGACCTTGCACGCTTAAATATCACATGGTTTCTCATATAAAAAAACCTAAAATATAAATAAAGAGCAAAATTAAAGCTAGATAATAGGAAATAGGGAGACAGATCTTTTGCAAAAGGAAAAGGACCAAGAGATGGAGGGAGGGGAGACACGAAGGGGATGAAAAAGAAATTAAGTTATGTTATGTACATGAACCAGCTCCTCAGGAGGAATGTAATCACAAACATGTACTAATAAAAAATAGTAATTAAAAACAAAAAACAACTGATGTCATAATGGTATGAAAGCAGTATGTACTCAGTAGAAACCATATTTTAAATTTTGATTTTTTTTCCTGAGTTAACAATATGCAGTACAATATTCTCTTATGATGCTGGGCAGTGGCAACAAGCTACAGCATCTCCCAGTCTGCCCCACAACCATAAGGGTAAACAACCCATACTCCACAGTGTATTACATTGTTAAGCTATGTTTGGTAGTTTGGGTGTGTTAGATGCATTTTTTGATTGTTATTTTCAATTAACAATAGGTTTAATGGGATATAACACATCTTAAGTCAAAGATATATGTAATTAGTCATGCACAAAAATAAATTTAAACTTTGGGGCCAGTCAGCACAGAGTAAGCTTATTACAATCTATCATACCTGATGATTACAAACAAAAACCTTGATTAGGGCACAAAAAGCAGGTACCCAAGACTCTCCAAGAAGCAGCCAAGAGCAGATAGACAATGGAAATGAAATTCAAGGTGGTGGTGGTTGTTTTTCTTACCTTTTTTCTCTCCAGACTTTTGACTCCTAGCAGTTATTTGGACAGAATGTCCCCAAACAGCTCATGTGCTCAAAGTTAGTCACCAACCTATGGTGCTGCTGGGAGGTAGCAGAGTCTTGGGAAGGTAGAGTCTAGTGGAATGTAGGGTTATTAGGGGTGTGCCCTTGAGAGGGACATTGGGACATCAGTCCCTTCCCCTCTCTGCTTCTCAATCACCATGAAGTAAGCAGATTTGCTCTACTATGAGCTCCCCACCATCATGTTCTGCCTCACCACAGGGCCAAAAGCAATGGAGGCAAGTGATCATGGACTGAAGCCTCTAAAATCATGAGGCAAAATAAATCTTTCCTTCTTATAAGTTGTTTTTCTCAGGTATTCTGTCATAGTGATAGAGCACTAACACGACCCTGGATAGGCCAAGTCCCAAAACTATGTAGCAGAAACACAACAGAAACTGGGAGGGCCACTATAAGCCAAAGGGTACGGGGAGAAATTCCTGGGTCTTCACCTCCTAACCTGGCCAAGAATGGCCCTGAGGTACAAATCTCCAACTAATCCTGAATGATATATGCCTCGTGGCAATGGAGACTACCTGTGCCTCAAAACCCGGGGGAAATGTGAAAAGGAGTGCCAGAGGTTCAAAAAGCGTGAGAAGAATTTTTTTTTAATCTCTCCTTCCCTTACGACTTTTACCCAGAAAGTAGTCCAGGTGTCAGAAATTGTACAACAGCACAAAGGAGGGGATGATTGAATGAGTGAAGAGTGAAGGAGAGAGTGGCTAAAACCTCAGAGTCTCAGTTTTCTAATCAGAAGACCAATAAAATGGATTCGGGGGAGCTGAAGAATTTGGAGGGGCCCTCACACTTGGAGAGAAAAAGAACTAAAAAAGGAATCTGCGATACTGTACAAGTCCCAAATTCATCTCCAAGCTGCACTTACAAAGGCTGAGGCTAAAAAGCAGTTCTCAGGTCCAGGGATTTAGCTCAGTGGCACTGCGTCTGTCTCGAAAGCGCAAGGTTCTGCCAGACTAAATCATGAGTGGCATATGCATAGAGGAGACCCCAGCAACACAGCAAAGACTGAAAACTGGAATGACACTGGACACCACCCAGAGAGAGTAAGAGAAAACTAGCAGTCTAAATCTAACTAGGTTGACTACATATTAAAGCAAAACAACAAAATAAACACTCTTCAAAGAATTTTTATAAAACCCAGAGTAATATAATGTTCCAAATGTCCAAGTACAATCCAAAATGCCTTGAAATATAAAGAATCAGGGCCAGGGATGTAGCTCAGCAGCACAGAGCCTGCCTGGCAAGCACAAGGCCCTGAGTTGGATTCCCAGTACAGACAGACAGACAGACAGACAGACAGAAAGAAAGAAAGAAAGAAAGAAGGAAGGAAGGAAGGAAGGAAGGAAGGAAGGAAGGAAGGAAGAAATACAAAGAATCAGGAAAATATAATGAACTTAAAGAAAAAGACAATCAACAGATGCAAGCCAAACAATTAACATGTGGAAATTATCAGATAAGACTTTACACCAAATATAACTACTCTATGAGGTAAATGTGAACATCCATGAAACAACTTTTCAACAAAGAATAGAAAATATGAAAAATAACAACAAAAACTTAAGAAATAAAAAATATACAGCCAGGCATGGTGGTACATGCCTGTAATCCCAGCACTCGGAAGGCTGAGGCAGAAGGATCATGCTGTGAGTTTGAGGCCAGCCTGGCCTATACAGCGAGACCATCTAAAAAACAAAACTAAACCAAACCAAAAAAAGATATAAAAAATACAGGGAGTGGGGATGTGCTTCAGTGATAGAGCACTTGCCTACCATGTTGAAAGCTCCTGGGTTCAAACCCCAGTACAGCCAAAAGAAGAAAAAGTAAGTTCTAGTATTTACATTTATATATTAGAAAAACCAGACTTTAGAACAAGGAAAGTTACAACAAAGAAAGTTACCAATTATAAAGAGGGGCATTACAAACTGCAGATGTTATATGCTTAGCAAGTATGACAACCTAGGTTCAATTTCCAGCACGGGGGAGAAAAAAAGGACATTACATAATAATAAAGGGGTCAATCTAAGAAGACATTATAATTAATCCTGACTATACCTAACAGGGTTTCAAATTATATAAAGCAAAAACTGAGAGAACAGAAAAGAGAAATAGAAAAAGCCACACTACTACTTGCAGACTTCAATCTCCTGCCCCTCAGTAACCCACAGAACAAACAAAACCAACACAGATATAGGCTTGAACATGATCAATCATTTTGACTCAATGTGACACAGAAACTTCTGCCATAAAACAACAGAATACACAATCTTCTCAAGTATTATGTGGACCATTCACCAAACATTGCTCATACATCCTGGGCCACAAACAAAATTTTACCCAGGCGTGATGGCTCACACCTGTAATCCCAGCACTCAAGAGGCTGAGGCAGGAGGACTGTCGTGAATTCAAGGTCGACCTGCATTCAAGGCCGACCTGCTACACAGCAACTTCAAGGACAGCCTGAACAGCCTAGTAAGACCTTGTCTTAAAAAACCTAAAAAACAAACAAATAAAAAAACTTAAACCAATGAAAGAAAAAGTTTCAAGGAAGCTGGGCATGGTGGCATATGCTTGTCATCCTAGCACCCAAGAGGCTGAGGCAGAAGGATCACTGCAAGTCCAAGGCCAGCCTGGGTTATAACACAGTGAGTTCAAGACTGGCCTGAACTGAGACCAGCCACAGTGGTGCAAGAGCATAATCTCAGCACTCATGAGGCTGAGGCTGGAGGATCACCATGAGTTTAAGGCCAATCTAGGCTACATAAGTTCAAGGCCAGTGTGGACTACATAATGAGACTGTCTCAAAAATCAAACAAAAAAGTGGAGGAGGGATTTAAAGCCCAAAATCAAAGCAGAAGGAAATAACAGAAATCAATGAAATTTAAAATAGAAAAATAAGAGAAAACAAAGTCAAATCCTAGTTCTTAAAACAGACTGACCACACATATACATTAAAAAAGACAACACTGGCCCAGGGATTAGTTCAGTGGCACTGGGC
>NW_004624820.1:1103241-1114014 GCF_000247695.1 Heterocephalus glaber | reverse complement strand
TATATATAAACATTACTACGAGGATGAAAATGGAATTTATCATTACATACACTGCAGATAACAAAAGGACAGAAAGGGATATCACAAATTCTATGAGTATCAATTTTAATTTAAATACACTAAATTTTAAAGACATTCTACCAAAACTCACTCAAGAAGAATTAAGATAACTTGAATAAAACTGTATCTTAGTAGTAAAAGAAATTAAATCATGTAAATTTATTCTCATATGGATTGTATGTTTGGTGTTTAAACACTTGCCTAATCCAAGGTCACAAAGATTTTGTTTTTAGTCTGTTTTATATTTTATATTTATTTTATGATTTTGAGTTAATTTCTGAATGACATATGAATCAACTGTTTTTTCATATATACATACCCAACTGTTACAGCACTATGAAAAAAAAACCTATCCTTTCTCCACTAAACTGCCTTTGTCCATTTATCCATATATATGAATCTACTTCTGAACTGTATTTTTTTTTTATCTATTTGTCTATCTTTGTATCAATATTAGTGGGCTGACTACTATAGCTATATACTAAGTATTGAAATTTGGTAATCTCAGTGCTCCAATTTTGTTCTTTATTAAAGTTGTTTTGGTTATTCTATGGCCTTTACATATTCTTAGGAATTCTGAAATCAATTTTTCAATTCCTACATCTTTTCAGATTTATATCCAAGTATTTCGGAAGAAATGAAAACTCATATTCACATAAAAATCTATATGCTAATGTCCATGGCAACTTGGTTATAATCACTCAAACTAGAAAAAGTCAAATATCCTTTCATAGATGAACAGATAACATCTATAAATTGGAGTATTAGTTAGCAATTAAAGGGAATGAACTACTGAAACAAAGAGCAAGATGGGCATGGCAGCACACACTTCTAAGTCCAACATTGTGGGAGGGTGAGGAAAGAGAACTGAAAATTCAAGCTCAGCTTGGACAACTCAGCAACTTAGTGAGACCCAGTCTTAAAAATAAGAAAAAAAGGGGCTGGGGATTTAGCTTAGTGGTGCCACTGCCTGCCTCACAAGCAAAAGGTCCTGAGTTTGATCCCCAGTACCGAAAAAAAAAAGGAAAAAAAGAAGGGGGGATATAATTCACTGTGAAGACCCTGGATTTGATTCATAGTAGAAAAGAAAAGACAAGACAAGACAGCAGTGTAGATGAAATTCAAATGCAATATGCTCAGTTCAAAAAAAAAAACGCCAGATGCTGGATGGGCTCGGGATTTAGCTCAGTGGTTCTGCCACCTGCCCCACAAGTGCAAGGACTGGAGTTTGATCCCTGGTACCAAAAAAACCCCAAAAACACTGGGCGTGATGGTGCAAACCTGTAATCCTAGCACTCAGCAGGCTGAGGCAGTAGGACTGCCACAAGAGTTTAAGGCCAGCTTGGGCTACATAATGAATTCAAGGCCAGCTTGAACTGACAACCTGTCTTGAAAAAAACAAAAACAAAAAAAAGGAAAGAGAATCTAATGCCTGATGATCTGAAGTAGAGCTGAGGTAGTGATGCTAACCCTCAGGAGTGACTATAAATTAACATTAGCAGACCCAGGCATGGTCCACACCTGTAACCCCAGCACTCCAGCGGCTGAGGCAGGAGGCTGAGGCAGGAGGCTGAGGCAGGAGGATCTCGGCAAGTTCAAGGCCAACCTGGGCTACACAGTGAGTTCAAAGGCAGCCTGAACTACATAGTGAGACCCTGTCTCAAAAAACAAAAACATGGCCAGGCATGGTGGTGCACACCTGTAATCCCAGCACTCAGGAGGCAGAGGAAGGAGGATCTCGGCAAGTTCAAGGCCAGCCTGGGCTACAAAGTGAGTTCAGGGCCAGCCTAAACACAAAGCAAGAGCTTGTCTCAAAAAACAAAAACAAAAACAAAACAACGGGGGCCGGGGATTTAGTTCAGTGGTTCTGCCACCTGCCTTGAAAGTGCAAGGTCCCAAGTTCAATTCCCAGTACCAAAACAAACAACAAAAACATTAGCAGAGAGGTTTGTCTATGCAGAGACCATAATAAATCAATTGCTTACAAATTTATATCAAAATCCTATCAGTGACAATTAGCTGCATCTCTATCAGTGACAATTAGCTGCATCTCTTGGTAGTCTCTACAGTGGCAAGTGAGTTCATATATTTCAACTGTACAGTACATCTGGTGGCAGCACACTTTAAGTCAGAATCCAACACTTTAGTCTGCTCATGGGCTGCCCATTATTTTATTTACCACTTCCACCCTTGCCTCTTTCCTATACTGCTCACTTGTCTCAGTCACAGTTTTTGCAAAGGAGGCCAAGATCCTAACCCTAGCCAAAATTAGTAAACAGCAAACATCACCGGAGAGTTCTTTGAAAAGAGAGAAAGACCCAATGATGAGACAGAAGATTCTAAAACTGCAAATAAAAACAAAACTGCATTTAAAAGAAATATCAAGAGTTCTTCTTAAATTTCTGGGTTCAGTGAAACAGGTGATTCATATTTTCCAAGTCTACTTTTTATAACAGCCAGAAACCAGCTAGCCAACAAAACCATAAAACCTTGAAAACTGCTTCATGGTAAGCACTTTGTATTAGACACACTTCTTTGGAGCTTTTCAAAAGAAAAACATATAAACATGAAGAAGCAATCATGAACAAATGTTTTTGCATTGAAGGCATTCTTAAGTGTCTAACCCACTGCTAAAGCTAAGAAGCTCTTTACTATTTGTGAAGAGTAGATCCTGTCTATTGCTAAGGAGGTGTGTGAACTCTTAGGAAAGGCGGTATGTGTTCCTCTTTTGGCTAGCACTGTAACTACACAAATTGATGAAATAATCTCTCTTATTTTCTCAATGCTGAGACAAAATACCTGACACCCAAAGTTAAAGGAGGAAAGGTTTATTTTGGCTCACAGTTTGTAGAAGTTTCAGTCCATAATTGGCTGGCTTCATAAAATAGGGTGGTATGGCATAGGGACATCTCAGAGTATGCAGAAAGCAGTAGCAGACAAGCAGCAAACAGCGAAACAGCATCAGCAGCCTTCATTCTGTCCTTTTATATTCTATCCAAGCTGTAAGGCTATTGATTGGCACCACATCCTTAATCCCAGCATCACATCCTTAATCCCAGCATCACATCCTTAATCCCAGCATCAGACACCCTAGCTCCAGCCACTTCTGAAATGCCCCACCTATGACCACGTGAGGCTTTGGAGAGACATTTAGATAAACGCTGTAACACAGAATATTGAGGCACAATTATTAGGATTAATGAGTCACTGTGGTATACAATCTAGATTGACAAATCTGATGTAGACAAGGCAATACTTGTTTTTGTGCAATATGTATTTCAGGTTCAGGAGGATATATGCAATTTTGTTGCCAACCAACACCACACTTATAAAACTATTCAAATCTCTGAATGATTACATACCAGGAAAAATGAACTGGTCATTTTGTATTGGTATGCACAGATAGAACAAATGCCATAACCGGTTGGATTTCAGTTTCACAATTCAGGTCAAAGAGGTCACTTCTGAATCTGAGTACTGTGTCATCCATAGAGAAGTGCTGGCTAGCCAAAAAGTGTCACCTAAATGTAACAATGTTTTACAGGATATGATTAAAAATATCAACTACAAGCTAGGCATGGTGGCATACACCTGTAATCCCCGCACTTGGGAGGGTGAGGCAGGAGAAATTAGCAAGAACCTGTCTCAAAAGAATCAAAAAATAAGTCAACTACATAAAAGTACAGGAGATGGACACAGAGTACACAAGTCTTTTTTTTTTTCTTTTTTGGCAGTACTGGGGATTGAACTTAGGACCTTGGGCAAACTAAGCAGGCAGGGCACTACTGAGCTAAATCCCCAGTCCCACACAGTCCCACACGTCTTTTCTTAAACACAGAACTAAGATGGCTTTCTAAGGTAGATTACTGGCCAGAGTTTTTGAGTTTCAAGAGCTACTACAGAGATTTCTTTTAGAACAACAGTCATTAGGGAAAAAAAGAAAAATAGTTACTAGAGCCAGGTGTGGTTGGCATATTTTAGTAATCCCAGCACTCAGGAGGCTGAGGCAGGATTGTCATGATGCAAGGCCAGCCTTAATTACACAGTGTGACCCTATCTATCTTAACTCCCACTGATTCTGCATGATGGTGAGGTGTATGAATTATTCATTATAGATTACAATACAATAATAATACAAAAAGTGCACAATAATTATAGTGTGCTTGAATCATTCCAAATCCTTTACCCCATCCTACCCTCAACCCCAAGTCCATGGAAAAACTGTTGTCCACAAAACTGGTCCTTGGTATCAAAAAGGTTGGGAGCTACTAATTTTATATATAATTACAGTCACTCGAAATTTTTTAACTTGCTAAATATTTACCCCTTATATTTTAGTAGAAACCAGTTGCACATTGTAAAACCAGTACTATTAATACCAACCGATGGACCTTGTTAATCTAATTAGCAAACTTTAGATTATCCCCAACATATAGAACCCGTGGCAGACTAGTCAACTGTATTAATGAGATGAAGAAAAATCTTCAGATGACTTCAAATGTAAGCACAATTTTCCAAAATACTACCTGCAATGACATCAGAATCTTTCCTCAATGGAAGTTGTGAACATTAATTGCATCAACTTGAATGGGTAAGAAATGCCTAGCATGGAACCAGGGATTTAGCTTAGTGGCAGCTCACTCACAATCGAAAGGTCGTGAGTTTGATCCCCAGTACCAAAAAAAGAGAAATGCCTAGCATTAGTAAAGCACAGCTCTGGGTATGACTGGATGATTGACACGTAGGCCAGAAAACTGAGGGAATATCCACCCTGGATGTGGGTGGCACCAACCAACAGACTTATAGCTCAGATGGAATAAAAAGAGAAAGACAGTGTGCATATTTCTACAGAGCTCCCATCTTTGATATGGTCTCTGAACATCAGTCTCCAGTTCTTTCAACTTTCCAATGCAGACTTGCACTGGTGACGCTACAGTGAAAGTTTCAGGCCTTGACCTTGGACTACTGCTGCATCCTTGATCCCTCTTGTTTTGTGGCTTGTATCTTCTTGGGCTGAACAGCTTGCTGGACCCTCTAGCTCTAGCATGCATACAGCCATTAAGGATTCTTCCGCCTCTGATCATCCAGAGAGCCACCATGGAGTCGCCTGCCTCTGATCCTTTAAGCTTCCCTAACAAATGCCTTTGCATAATTATACATATACGTTCTATTGATTCTATTCCTCTGGAGAACCCTAACTAATACAGAAGTAGAAGTATCTTTTCTTGTTTTGGTTTTTTTGAGTCAAGGTCTTGCTATCTAGCCCAGTATCTTAAAAACAAACAAACAAAAAACCCCAAACCAAAAGCATTTCATGAGGTGCTAAAGAGAAAGTTTCCCTAGGAATGCTAATATTTTCTGTACTGTAACTACCATATGCTTTTTCCAGACATCAGCTGGATTTGGGCCATGATTTCAGAAGACTGATAACATGAACAAATTTCTCTCTTTTTTTTTTTTTTGGTACTGGGGATCGAACTCAGGACCTTGCTGAGGCAGGCAGCGGAACCACTGAGCTAAATCCTGGGCCCTTCACTTTATTTTTTAAAAACTACAGTCTGTAAGGGGAACACTGTATTTAAAAATAAGTGAATATTTAATAATATTTAGTAACAAATATTTAGTATATTAATATTAAATATTAACATACCAAATATTAATATTAGTTTAAAGATAATAAATGGTATGTTTTGATCCATTTAATTTTTTATTCAATTTCTGCCTCTGCTCCCAGCCTTGACTTGCTGTACTCAACTGAAAGTGACTACTGGTTATACTAGCTGAAAATTATTGCTTTCACTCTCCAACAAAAAGGAATAAGAGATAAGTAATGTAAAACTTGATTTTCTTCCATTAAAATACATACACACAACCTTGGCTGCAATTCATCCAACACATGTCTAGTAACCTTTTGGGGCAGCAGTGAGATTGAAACCTAGGGCCTTTGAAATGAGTTATATCTCCAACCCTTCCCTTTTTTTTCTGGAGACAGGGTCTCACTAAGTTACTAAATTGCCTGGGCTGGGTTTGAATTGCAATCTTACTGCCTCAGCCTCCCAGAGCACTGGGATTACAGGTGTATATCACCATGCCTTGCTTATTTGAATATCTCTTTGTGTGAAACATTGTACTTGGTATTGGGGGCAGGACAAAAAGATGAGTAAGATACAGTGCTGGACTTTAAAGAACTCAATAGTCTTTGACAACTCAAATCAATTAAGTAAACCAGATATATATACAAACACAAGGTCACATGTATACAAAAAAATGTCAGAAGTTTAAAACTTCCAAAAATTTTTATTGCATTTTTCTCTTGAAATTAGAACAGTATTTTGGTGGTGTTTTGTTGTTGTTGTTAGGGTTTTGTGGTTTTTTTTAACATATTTTAGGTGACAGACACTTTAGTAATCTTAACAAAAGCTCCCTGAAGTTCATCACCTATGGACTTCCTCGAGTCCCAGATTAAGAACCCTGACAGAGAACATTTCTCATTCCAGGTCTTTCCTCTGCTGTGCATTCATGGTTGCTGTCTATTTATAGAAATTAATTTATTTAACTTTACAAGATTATATATATTTGATTTATTAATGAACACTCCTTATTCAAGGAAAGATCAGCTGGCAGGATTAATCAATGAAAGTAATTTAACTTGCCTATTACTCTGCCATTGTGTAGGAGAAAAAGGGGTCATATGGAAAAGCAGGTTCATCAGCCCGATGGTAGCACATGCCTATAATCCCAGCACTCAGGAGGCTGTGGTAAGGAGGATCACTGTGAGTTCAAGGCCAACCTGAACTACTACATAGTGAGACCCTGTCTCAAAAAACAAAACAAAACAAAACAAAAACATAAAAAGCAGGTTCACTGTTGCAAAAGAGTAGGGAAAATACACATTGATATTATTACTATTTCCACTACAGAAAAGAATCCTACACTTTCCCTCCTGCACACTCCCAGTTTCACAACTCCAGAAATATTTTAAGCATTTTAGGGATAAGAAGTGGAAAACAGGTCCAACATAAAGAATTTCTTCAATTCGTTCACTATATGGATATTAGATATTTGTGTGCCAGGTACTATGCTTAGCAATGGGAGGAAAAAAGATGAGGTCATAGTCATGCAGAGAATTCAAAAGCAGAGTAAAATAGTAGTTATGTATGTCTGTGAGATGGGGGGTGGGGTGGGGTCTGAAGGCATTTAAATTTGACCCATTACGATTCTGCAAAGGGTAATGGTAAAATCCAATCAGTATTTTAAGAACGTAACTCTGGTTATAGCTTAGAGGAAGTACTATCTGTTATGAAGCTATCTGAGGATACACATTTCCTCATACCAGTCCTACTAATCTCCTACTTCAGGAAGAAAACATAAGTTATCAAACTGAAATCCCTTCCACTTCTTACCATCAAACCTAACTTCTTCACCTTCTCTTTGTTTCAACAGAGTATAAAACCTTTTTCTAGCTAAAATCAATCTCTCTACCAAAAGGCTTTGCTGGTAAATAGGGGACTTTCTGACCAAATAAATACTTTTGCACTATCTATGAGCACATTAGGAATGCAAAACTTCAGCATTATCTCTGAGCACATTAGGAATGCAAAATATCAGGCACCACACCAGACCAATTGAATCAGAATATGCAGTTTAACCAGAGTCCCAGGTGATTCTCATTATATATATTAAAGTTTGAGAAGGACTTGTCTAGACAAAAACCCATTGTCTCCAGTTTTTCAGTATCCTTACTCTAGGGATTATTTTCTCTCCTAGCTCTCTGACAAAACAACAACAACAACAACAACAAACAAAAGTCCCATACTCCTTTTCCAATAAATCACAAAGTTTTCCACATGTCCACTTCTCAACCCATTCAAATCTGCTCCTCAATGCTAGTCCACTTGGCTTTCATTAAGATCAATGACCTTGAGAATGTTGCCAAAATTCAAAGGACACCTTTCAGTCTTCCCCCGACTTGACCTTTTACTAGTATTCAACACAACTGCCCTTTTTCTTCTTAAATCACTCACTGTCTCTTATGTCAATATGGGTACTAACAATGCATAAGCAATGTTAGATAAAACTGTTGGTGCCCTAGAATAAATTTAGGCAGTAGCACTAAACTGTACTACTACTAATTGTACTCTGCACTGCGAAAAACTGGCATTTAAAAAAGCACTAGTTTCACTAAACAATAACCTTAATGAAGTCATAAAATTAATTTTTAAAAATCTAAGCCTTTGAATATACATATATTCTACTTAAGGAAATAAGAAGCATAAAGCAGTTCCACTTACCAAAAGCACAATGCCTGTGTTAAAGACAAGCGCTATTTTGTTGTTTTGATTTTTTTTTTTTTTTTGGTATGGGGGACTGAACTCGGGTCCTTGCGCTTGTGCAGCAGGTGACGAAACCACTGAGCTAAATCCCCAGCCCCTGTTTTGATTTTTTTGAGACAGGGTCTCACTATGTAGCACAGGCTGGCCTCCAACTCACAGCGATTCTCCCGCCTCAGCTTCCCAAGTGCTGTGGCCACCATGTCCAGCCACCTCTACACCTGTTTCAGAGCCACAGAAGTACCTTTTTTCTTGCAACACCACTCTTCCTTGAAAGAATATCAAACTATACTCTGATATCTGGTAGCAACGTCTCAAAAATTAATCAAGTATGCCTTTCACCTCAAGTAAAACAATGAAGTGTTGCTCTTCATAATATTCATGCTCTAAAACAAAAATTACAATTTTGGAAAACAAATTTGCTACCAAGAGCTTGATAACATCCCAATAAAAATTTTTCTGATGAAATTAGCAGTCATACTAACAAACACAGGTTTTTTAATACTGTGGAATGACATATGTCAACATTTGGAATATCTGACCAACAGAAGATTTTAACAAATTAAATATGTGTAAGATATTCAAAGTACAAGATACACCAATAGATGTAATGTAGCAAGGCAAAAAGTCTGCTGATATATCAGAATCTACACTGTAACTAAATCTTGAGCAGGTAACACTTGCTGTGTTTTGATATAGTATTAAATACCATTGGAAGAGGAGAGACAATAGTGGTAGATGAAGAGTAGAGATTTTAAATTGTGTAGTTATACTTTACTGTCCTATTACCTCTTCTAGTTTAAAATGTTTATTATATCCCCGTCTCCCCCAAATCAGGATTTTTTTTTATATCATCAGTGTTGTAAGTCATGAGCAAACCAGATGACACATGTTGACTTAAACTGTATTATATACGTATTACACAGACTTGGACAACCCTCTTAGAAAATCCAAAAATGTTAACAGATAATGTGGCTAACCATTTGAACTTTAAATATGCCTTCTGATGTGAGTATTTTATTTATTTGGAACTCTAAGCAACTGTGATCATACATAAGACTAAAAAGTTTTGTAAAGGGAGTTTTCCTCAGAAGCAGATGAAAACTAAAAATTAAAAATATCACTAGTAGTCTTGATTCTTTTTCTTCTAGCAATCTAATGTTAAAAAAACTATGTTTTCTTTAAAGGGAAATATATTGTTTTATTCCTCATTCCCAGAAAGGGGATTAAAAAGGATTAAAAAAATACTTTTTAGATCTTTATTAAGAGAAACTTTGTTTTCTAATAAAACTATTGCAGATATAAGTGCTTTCATTAAAACTATGTGAAGTACTCAACACTGTAAACTCAGTGAGAGCAGCAAGGGATCCCTTTACTCCGAAGGCTGACTTGCTTTCAAAAGCACTTGGCATTTCATAACCTCAGGAAGTCTTTCCTTTCTGCTCTTCTGTCCAGACCATTCCTAGGTTCTTTGATACTAAAAAATGGATTCACTCTCATTTGATATCTCTTTATACTCTGTAATTACTTTCCTTTTCCACTTAAAAATAGTTTAATTTTTTTTTTTCAACCAAGGTTTCGTTTCCTTCTTTTGTAAAGGTATCATCCATTTGGGAAAAATTATTTGGAAGTGGAGAGTCAATTTGAATAACTGAAAGATAACCTTCTCATTGAAAGATGGGGGAAAGTGAACAGCAGGAGTTTTAAGAAAATAGCTGTCTTGGAAATAAATTAATGTTGTTTTTTTTTTTGGTACCAGGGATTGAACTCGGGTCCTTGAGCTTGCGCAACAGGCGGCGAAACCACGGAGCTAAATCCCTGGCCAATAAATTAATTTTTGATCCCCATATCCTACCCTCTTCCACTGTGTATATTCCAATATTAAAAATTAACATTACCTAAAATTGAATCCAGTAATATCAAGGCTCTGTGTCTTCGAATATTAGAAGATAAAAATAAAATAGACTTTTGTATTGATATAGTATTAAAGAACAACACCTATCCAGGATGGTGGCACATGCCTCTAACCCTGGCACTGAAGAGGCTGAGGCAGGGAGATTCCAAGTCTGAGGTCAACCTGATGTACATGGTTGAGTTTAAGGCTAACCTAGACTAATAGCAAGACATGTTGCAAAAACAAAAACAGGACACGTAAAATTATATAAAATTATTACAATGTTCCAAATACATCTGTAGAAGATGATTTTTATATAATTCAATCAAAACAACATAATGTAACAGACTAAATGCAGAAGCAAATATCTGTTTAAAAAAAAAAAACCACAACAAAAGACATAGCCTTGGGTGGGGGATTTAGCTCAGTGGTGCCACACCTTCCTGGCAACCACAAGGTCCTGAGTTCAAAGCTGAGCGATACTGGCGG
>NW_004624820.1:1079584-1103141 GCF_000247695.1 Heterocephalus glaber | reverse complement strand
CATGGCGTAGCCTTCTAATTTCTTCTCAGTGAATAGCATCATTATTCACTGTAACCTGTGTTATTCATAATTCCTCTTTCTACTTTCTTACTGTTTTTGCTTTTTTTTGGAGACAGGGTCTCCCTATGCAGTTCAGGCCAGCCTTAAACTCACTTCGTAACCCAAGCTACCTGAAAACTCACAGCAATCTTCCTGCCTCTGATTATGGAGTGCTGGGATTACAGTCATGCACCACTACACCCAGCCCTTACTTTTTCTCATACCCAATCATTCAGCAAATCCTGACCATTCTACCTTTTAAATCTCTCTGAAATCTATCCCTTTCCCAGAAGACACACTATTATTTACTTATAAATTAATACATACAATAAACACCTATTTTGATGTGAATGCAAAAGAACATACTCATTCCCGAATAACTCATATTATATTTTAGACCTTAGTGATATATCACAGATAAAAGCAAAAAACTAAGTGAATCCATTTTACTTTTCTTATTAAGTTCAGGTACTAATAGGAAGGACTGCAGTACCACAGAAAGTTACATTCCTCAGCTGAGTGAGGTGGCACACACCTGTAATCCCAGCACTAGGAGGCTGAGGCAGGAGGATTGTCAAGAGTTAGAGGTCAAGCTGGGCTATACAATGAGTTCAAGGTCAGCCTGAACTACATAGCAAGACCCTGTCTCCAAAAACAACAACAACAAAAATGAAAGTTATATTCCTTAATTTAAAACACTGTCAAAACCAGTACAAAAAATGAGGAGGCATGAATAACACCAAGTTTAAGGAAAAAAACTACAAATATTATTAGAAAAGCACTGTGTTGGGCCATTTACATGTATTAGCCCATTTAATTTTTGTAAAAAACCCCTGCAAGGATAAGGAAACAGCCTTGAAAGGCTATCGTATAACCTAGTTATTCAGCAGTAAAGGCAGGCATTTGAACCCAGGTTTAGTCTATTACTAATGTGATTGTTTTTAATACACCACCTGTATTTAACTGAGCAGATGTACACTTAATACAAGCAACAAAGCAAAAATGAACAAGGGATGATATGGCAAATGTAAATTTCAAAAAATTATTATAGTAAAAGGCACATTACCCTTAATCCCTCTCAAAATACTTCCCCTTGCTTTGAATGGACTTATCCAATCATTCTTGCCACTCTGAAGTCCTCTTTTGTGTCTTTATAAGATATGGCCAAAAATATGGTGAATGCTGCTACTGAGTGTCATCCAGCGGAAAAGCAGGCTTCTAAAAATATTACAAGTTCATCTTCATTCACCTTATTGAATGGACCTGGCACCATGCAACTTCTGGCTCTTCCCCAAAGTCAAAATGATCATGAAAGGTAAAAGTTTTTAATTGATTCAGGGCATCAAGGCAACCACCAAGGCACACAACTAAAGATTCACAAACAAGGATTTCCAGATCTGCTTTGGGAAGTGGTAAGAACAATGGGGAAGTATTTTGAAGGCAATTAGTATGTTTTTTACTGTAATGTTTTAAAAGCTAAACACATACTGTATTTTTTTTAATCACGCTTTATCTGAATATACAGGCCTCTTTTGCTCTATTAGAAATAACCAAGGGCCATTTGTCTTATAAAATCAAATTATTAGTATGGAAGATTCTCACCAATATTAAAAATATACACACTACATTATTGCTTTTCACTTGCCTTACTGATTGTTTAAAAGCATTTTAAGACTCTCCGGGGCCGGGGATTTAGCTCAGTGGTTTCGCTGCCTGCTGTGCCAAGCAAGGGCCCGAGTTCAATCCCCAGTACCAAAAAAAAAAGACTCTCCAAAGTCATTGTGTTTCAAGGAATAAGTGTCCAAATAAAATTCAAAATTAGATACTTACTAATAATGATGAGTAGACCACTTTACTCATAGTAGTTTTCACACACAATTCCCACCTTCACTGTCACAAAAAAACCCACTGAAATAAGATAAGGCTCTCAGAGGTTAAGTAACACAAGCAAACTAAGAACTTGAGCCCACATCTCTGATGATACAACCAATTCTTCCCATCTCACTATGCCGCTTCTCTGATTTAAAGAAGGAACCAAGATAGTTATTCCTTGTGACAAGAAAATATGGCTGCAGAATGAAGAAAAAAAAACCAAAATTGTTACAAAAACTTAATCAATGGGCCGGGGATTTAGCTCAGTGGTGCAGCACCTGCTTTGCAAGCACAAGGTCCCGAGTTTGATCCCTGGTACAAAATAAATTAAAAAAATAAAATCCCATTACAGGGGGCCAGGGATGTAGCTTAGAGGCACTCACCTGCCTGACAAGGTCCTGAGTTCAATTCCTGATACCAAAAAATGCCATTACACATACCTCTACTATATGTGAGTACTAAATAGGATATATGAGATGATAGTTGATTTGACTGGCAAGGATAACTTTTTATTGTCTTGCTAGAGATTAAACCCAGGGCTGGGCACATGCTAGGCAAGCACTCTAACAAAGATCTACATTCCTAGCCCCAAGCAGAACGTTCTAAAATACCAAAAATAACTCTCAGGATAATTAAGACCCTCTAATGAAACATGAATACTCAAGACTATTTTTCACTTTTCTATAAATTTTGCTAAAATGGTGTCAAGAAGGGCTAAATAATTCTTAGCATTCAGTCTGCTGATAACAAAAAGTAGTTAAAAGAAATGGAACTCTGTGACTTGGAAACCTCATTTATAAAGACTTTTATCAAAATAATACTGTTTTAATAGGTTTACAACTAACATAACAATTATTTTTTTAAAAACAAAAACAAATAAAAAGACTTTGTCAGGGCCAGGGATGTAGCTCACTGGTAGAGCACTTACTTAGCATGCATGAGGTCCTAACACCACAAAAAAATTTAAAAACAGAAATGTTTTGTCAATTTAGTGAGTAATACTATCTTTATTCCCCCTCAAAAACATTAAGACAGCTATCCTAAATTTTAGGTCAATATCTCAAACATTTTCTACTAGTCACCTTAAAATTGCACTAAAACAAATACAGAAACAGTTTTCAATTACTTATTATTGGAATTCAGAATTGTACATATAAATTGAACAATAAAACCCAAGCATGTTCAGCAATCAGAAAAATTGTTAATCTGACTGGACTAGCATCATGGCTTTAATAACCTATCTATTAATGAATTCTCTTTTACATTTTTGCACAAATTCTCGATTTTAATCTCTGAATAAATCTGTTTAAGGGCCTGGAATTTAGCTCAGTGGTGCCCTACCTGCCTTGCAAGCTCAAAGTCCGAAGTTTGATTCTCAGTACCAAATTAAAAAAAATATATTGTTTAAGCTCTCTACCTGAGAACATTTCTACTAAAAAGTATTCTACATGTTTGACATCACACTTACTTTCACAAAATAAAATTTATAAAACAATGGCAAAAGTATAATGTCATATGACACACCAATTTAGAAATAGGCAATTCAAAACAGGTTCATTATCATTTCTCTTCTTCTATAAGTCAATTTTATAGTACAGAAATATTTTAAAAAGATAAATATTTGTATTCTCCCCAGTTTTTGACATATTTTTTAAATGAATCATCCAAGCTGGGGGCTAATATTAGTATTCTCAATTCCCAGTCATTTAACAAATATGTATTCGGATAATCACAATTTTCATTACTAGAGTTACTTCATCCACTAGTCTTTACTTCTTTGGGGGGGGGGTGTACTGGGGATCGAACTCAGGACCTTGCACTTTCAAGGCAGGTGCCGGAACCACTGAGCTAAATCCCCGGCCCTTGTCTTTACTTCTTAGAAAAGTATAAATACAAAACTGCAGAAAAAATTTGAAGGATATGTTCTAAAATTCACTAGAGAAATTGCTACACAAACCGAAATCAGCAAATGGTTGAGAACAGATGTCACACTACACCAACTCCAAAGGAAGATGAAGGCATGTACTTACGTTTCAAAACAACGATCCACGTTGTCAGACATCAAAAGGAGCATACATAGCTGTTCCAGGGCAATTAGTTGCATGTCCCTTTCATCTCCCTGTCCCATCTGTAGCCATTCCAGCAATGTATCTGGATCCACATCTGCCATGGTTTTTTAAAAGCCTGTGCTTAAATTTAAAAAGTACAGGGGAAAAGTCCTTTAAATATCTAGGACTGATCAACTTGAGTTTAACATTTTTTTCTCACATTTATTAGAACCAAACTTTTGTGATACTCTCCTAGGAATCAAAAACTCCTAAGTACGTTTGAATAAAGTGCTTAACGTAGTTTCCAACTTTCCCGAATCCCTGGGTTTAATGTTCAGATATACTAAATAAAAACCAGTTTTGCACAACAGTATAAGCTGATTAGGTTGCAGCTTAACTAGAAACCAGATCTGTCTCTGTCAAAGACAGTCAAACAAGCTTTGGATCCCACTACTGCTATCACTAACGTCTGTGCCAAAAGGCAAAGAACACCTACGAAAGGTTCTTTTTTATTTTTCCCAACAAGCTTCTTCCCCTCTTCACCCAAAACTTATCTTCAGATAAAAAGGTCAGATCTGGTATTTCCAAGGAGACTAAGCACTGTGAGTTTCTTCTTTAAATTACCTCCAATTTCACAAATTCTCAATTTACTTGCATTTTAAAGATATTCAAATACAAACAATAATTACATACAAAATCCATGTACAAATAAAAATTTGGTTAGGAATTTTGGTAACCTTGCCACTGTTAAAACTTTAAAAAAGAAATGCTAAAAATAAATGCAAGGAACGTACTAACACGTTACAAATCAGAATATAGGTCAATCTATGGCCTTTTCTCCATCCCCAAGGAATGAGGCAGTTTAAAAAAAAAAACAGAGAAGCAACCCCAACAGTAAAGCCATCACAAATGCTCCTCGTAAACGTCTTGACTGGAAGACAGACTTGTGTCCCACGTAACCCAGGTGCAGATGCGGGAACCAAGCGGCGGGTCGCCTTGGGCACCCAACAGCGGCCACCAGAGGGGATGACCCATCCTGGGCCCAGCCGACCCTGACCCGGAGGCGCTGGCAAGAAAACCCACTAAGTTACTACCTGTGTATAGGAGGGGGGAAGTTGTGGAGAAGCACCGAGTCTGCGTGCTCCAAACGTGGCCGCCAAGCCGGACGCCCGGAACTCAGAGGCCCGGCGGGACGTCCCTGGTCCCCTCTGGGAGCCAGACCCTTCTCAAGGGCACAGGGAGCCCGGCGTGGGCTCAGGCGCCGACAAGCCAGGCCCGGCAGCTGGCAGGGGCCGGGAGGGGAACAAAGGGGGCAAACCTGGGTGTCGGCAGCGGCACGGTGGACTTCACCCGCCGCCTGGGTCTCGTCCCCGCCCGCCGCGGGGGTTGCAGATCCCGGCCCCAGGCCCGGCCCTTCTCATGCCCCGAGGCGCTCTGGCCTTCCCTTCCCGCAGTCTCTTACCCAGGCCAGTCCTCCCAAACTGCTCCGGTCCAGATCCGAGCAGGCCGCGGGCTGAGCCAGGCCCGGCCGCGGCCCTCGAGTTCCCAGGAAGCCGCAGGCCGCGCGGGTCAGGCCGGGCAGGCGGCACAGGAAAAGCCGCGTCTCGCCCCTACTATTCCTTCGCGGGGGCCTGGTGACAGGGAAGCGAGAGCTTCCTCCTGAGAGGCGGCAGCTAGCGCAGGTCCCGGCCCCGGCCCCAGCACGCGGCTCCTCAGGCCCTGCAGTTCAGAGGGAGGCCCGTGTGAGGATGCCGGCGGAGGCAAGGGGAGGCCGCGTCCATCGCGGCCCAGGAGGGGGAAGGGAGGCGGGTCGAGCGAGCTCCGGGCGGGGGAGCGGACGAGGCCCACGGGGTCGGCGAAGGCGGAGCGACTCGGCTCTCCCGGCGACGACCTGCGGGTGGCCACCCGGGGCGCTGCGGAGACTGCCTGTCGGGGCGCTGGGGCGCCAACCGCGGGCGCCGGGCGCGCTAGCCCAGCGTTTTCGGCCTCCCGCGTCCTCCTCGCTGAGGGTTTTCTGCGCTCCGCCCCGGAGTTCTTCTGGCTTCGATATCAAACCGAGTGCACCCCCAGCACCCCGCGCGCACGTCCTCCTGGGTCTGCGACGCGTCTGGCGCTTCTCCGCTCCGTACCGGGGCTGCAGCCCGACCTGCCCCGCGCGGGCGACCGCGCTCTGCCGCGAGCCTCTCCGCGCGGAAGTGCGTCGCGTGAGGAAAAGCGCCTCCCTTTGGTCCTCTAAACCGCCCTGCAGTTCAACAGAATGAAAGCCTTTCACGACGAACCGGGAAGTAGGTACGGTGTGGTAGACTACGGTATTATCGCCATTGCACAGATGAGGAGATGGAAGCACACTTTCAGGGTCGATGGAAGCAGCCCCGGAGTGCATTTTCAGCTCCTTTTTCTGTGGTTTGTGGTCACAAGTACTTCATGGTTATTTTCTTCAAACTTACTTCACACACCTTGAAAATAAAATATGCCTTCTGTAGGATGTACTTGTATGTAATTAACTGAATATAGTTTTTTAAATCAAAAAATTAATTCCCTAGGTTTGTGAGATAAGTGAAACTACCCCAGGCTTCTACTGTACTTTAATTTTTTTCATATTTTAAACCAAATATTTCATTTCATGATAGTATTTGAGACAGGATCCCTTAATCAGAAGAAGCTGCTATATATTTTTTTTATATGTAAGCAGCTATGTATTCTTAAAGAAACAATATTTGGAAATTACAGACTTGCACTTCAGATACCAATGGGCACATATCCCACTATCACAGGTAATAATAGATCCCTCAGTCTCCCATAACAAATTGAATCAAAAGAACTTGATAGAAGATTTAACTTTCTTATCACATAAGATAATATATACTGTTATCTCAGTATAACAATTTTTAGAAGCTGTGAGTGCGAGTTGCAGCTACTAGGAAAATCTTCAAAGGAGGAAGTAGCAGGCTTTCCTTCTGGACCTTGCAAGGGCACAGAATGGACACTAAAAAGAAAGGGAAAGGGAAAAGGACGAGTCCTCAGCAGAGAGCCAGCATGAAGCAACCGGAGGGAGATAAAGTTTGGGCTATAGTATGAAGGGCCTTTAGGCTATAGAATGAATGCAGAAACTAGGCTGAGCTAAGTAACAAATTCTGGACTAGAATACTGGAAAAATCTAGATAAGGCTTCAGAGGACTTATTTAGCAAGAGTGTCCAGAATGGCTAAATGGAGCTACATAAACAAGAGATTAGGTGGGAGTTGCTGAAATGCTCTAACAGTGAAGAAAAGGAAAGCACACAGATACTGGCAACAAGGACAGAGAAAAAGTAAAAATAAAAAACATTTTAAAAGAAGACATATTAGGAGCTGGGGATATAGCCCAGAAGTAGAGCACTTACCCAGCACAAGACTCTAGTTCTATTCCTGGCACTACAAAGAAAAACATACATCAGAATTTAAATGACTTTTTTTAACCCTTACCCTCTTGGAAGTCAGGAAAATTCTGATGCTATTAACAGAAAATAGAAAAGTGATCTCAGGGCGGGGATTTTCCTCAGTGGTTCCGCCACTTGCCTCCAGAGCGCGAGGTCCCAAGTTTGATCCCCAGTACCAAAAAAAAAAAAGTGGCCTAAAGTTTTTAAAGTATATGTCTCCTTATTCCTGCACCATCTCTACCTACACTTTCTATTTCCTATTCCCAAGATTAATAATAATACTGTGCTTTAAGAGAATGTCATCGATGGTCGTGGTGGCACATGCCTGTAATTCCAGACTTGGGAGGCTGAGGCAACAGGATTGCTATGAGTTTGAGGTAAGCCTGGGCTACATGATGAATTCAAGGCCAGCCTGAACTAATAGAGACCCTGTCTAAAAAAAAATGTGACTGTGTGTGTGTGTGTGTGTGTGTGTGTGTGTGTGTGGTGGTACTGGGGATTGAACTCAAGGACCTCCCACTAAGCTATATAACCAGTCCTTTATTTAAATTTTTAATGTTGAGACAGAGTCTTGATAGGTACCCAGGCTGGTCTTCAATTTGAGATTCTCCTGCCTCAGCTTCCTGGAGGGCTAGGATTACAGGTGTGTGCCACCACAACTGGCCAAGCATGCTGTGACTTTGGATGTGCTTTTTAAAGGATGTATTATCATATACATATTTTTGTTGTTGTTGTGGGGATTAAAAAACAACTTTTGCTTTGCATATGCTAAACATGATCTCTACCATTAAGCTATATCTTCAGCCCCTATGATGTTAATTGTTGTGTTGTGTGTTGCGCTGGAGATTGAACTCAGAGCCTTCATCATGCCAGGCAAGTGCTCTACCACTGAACTGCAGCCCCAGCCCATGTTTTTTTTGTTTTTGTTTTTGTTTTTGCTTAAATTCTTCTATTGGTACATTTTAGGTATACTATATGTTTACGTTTATCATTGGGTGCTATTACCTGTACATGATGCATCTTGGTTCTTATTTTTTCCCCATTCCCTGTGCTCCCTTCACCCCCTCCACCTTTCCCTATTTACAAAGACTTTGTTTCCATTTTTTCCTTTTCTCATAATTTTTCCTTTCCCCTTCCCCTCCCACTTCCCTACCCCTTTGGACCTTTTTTTTCCTATTTCACATTATCAATTATTCATTTTAATCCTTATTTACACTTTCAGTTTCTCACACTAGAGAAACTATTCGGTATTTACACGTGTGTCCTGTTTATTTCACTGAAGAGTATGGCCTAAATATGAATCCATTTAGCTATAAATGTCTCTAGTTTCTCATTCTTTATCCCAGCCCATGTTTTTATTTTAAACTCAAACATGAAGAAAGAATTCACATATGAAATGTCAAAACAAGAGTATTAACAGAAAGGAGTGAAGTCCTGAAGAAAATAAAAGATCCAGATGAAGGCAACTGACCATACTTGAGTACACGTCCGAAGAAGCCAGGAAGGGCTGGGTGTGTAGCTCAGTAATACAGCATTTTCCTACTGTGCATGAGGCCCAGGTTAGGTCACCATCACTATCCCCCCCAACAGAAAGACAGAAACCAGGAAGTGTTTATATGTTGATATTCAACCTTGATCCCAAGAATCACAGCCTATTGAGAACTGCTGTGTGCCAGCTACAGCGTAAGACCCATTGAGTAAGTCACCAACCTCATCCTCAGTAAACTGAAAAAAGTGTAGGGGGAAATAAATACAAACATTCTCTTGTGTCTCCTTTCTTACAGTACTATTACTTGATGTTGTCAGTACACTCTACCAATATCAGGAGGTGGTATCTTGAAAGGTTTAAAAAATGATGTATGTATTAGATTTCAGATGTTGAGTCAACTGACCAGATATTTGCAAGACCATGTGGGCAGGTGTGTGGAGGGCTCCTCTTGCAGGAAGGGAATCAACGGACTACCTTTTGGCTTCTGCCTTCATGACGGATCTTCAATATACATACAGTCACTGGCATCCACTCACAGGACCAGAAAGAAGAATATTCATCATACACATTTACACTCTTAACAGCCGATGTGATGATGCTCACCTGTAATCCCAGCACTCAGGAGGCTAAAGTAGGAGGATTGCTATGAGGTCAGTGCCACCCAGGGCTACCTAGAGAGTGCAAGACTAACCTAAACTACATAACAAGACTCCATTTCAAAAAGCCAATACAGGGCCAGGGATTTAGCTCAGTGGTTTTGCCACCTGCCCCGAAAGCACAAGGACCCAAGTTCGATCCCTGGTGCCAAAAAAAAAAAGCCAATAGAGTAATAATAATAATGATAATAAATAAATGTATGTGACTGGAAACTGGAATGGTATTAGTGACTGAAAGAGAACACTGAGCTTGATTGGATGTAATTTTCCAAACTGAGGTTTGGAGGACCTGAGTTTAAAAACAAGATCTACCCTTGGGGCCGGGGATTTAGCTCAGTGATTCCTCCACCTGCCTTGAAAGCACAAGGACCAGAGTTCGATCCCCAGTACAAAAAAAAAAAATAAGATCTACCCCTTACTAGCTGTGAGACCCTGAGCAAGCCACCTAGTTTCTCTCTTTTTCTTTCTGTGTAAAATAAAGACAATACCAATACTGGAATTGGTATCTGTTCTACTTTCCCTCTTCCTGAAAAAAACCAATTCCAGTTTTAAAAACCAATTCCATTTAAAAAATAGGTATCAGCTCTACTTTCTCTCATTCAGAGAAAATCAACACAATAACCAAGAAGGGAGCCACATACTTGTAATCCCTGCTACTCAGAAGGCTGAGGCAGGAGGACTGTAAAGTCAAGGCCAGGCTGGACAACATGATGAGACCCTGTCTCAAAATTTTAAAAAGAACTGGGAATGTAGTTCAGTGGCAGAGCACTTGCCTAGTATGCATGAGGCCCTGGGTCCAACTCCCAGTACTACACACACACACACACACACACACCCCAATTCAGTATTCTTTCCATCTCTGTTTTTTTTTTCATCTCTGACTCTATCCAGTCTCTTCTATGGTATTTCCCGTGTTGAAATATTCTATTTAATGAGGCAATGCATTTTACTTTGATGTACTAGCTTCAGTTATTACACAGTGATCTGATATACACATGATAATCAGTAGACCAGCGTTCATCTTGCTTGCTAGGTGAACTTGGGGAAGTTATTTAACCCATCCCAGTCGCAGATTCTTGGATATTATACATATAGAGATCCTAGGCTGTTTGTTCTCAGCCTTAGCTGCACTTTAGATTCATCTAACAAACTTATTTTTAAAAAATAAACTAGTTTTAAAACAATTTTAGGTTCAGAGCAGATTGAATAGTTCCCATATATGTCGTGCCTCCACACGATAGCCTTCTCCATATAATTTACATGAACCTACATCAACACATTATCAGCCAGGCTCCACAGTTTACATGAAGGTTCACTCTTGGTGTTGTATATTTTATGGATTGGAATAAATGTTTAATGACATGTATTCAGCTTTATAATGTACAGAATAGTTTCACTGTCCTAAAAATCCTTTGTGCTCTGCCTGTTCATCTCTTTCCCACAACTCTTGTCAACCACTGATCTCTATAGTTCTTTCTCTACAGTTTTGCCTTTCTCAGAATGTCATACAGTTGGAATCATACAGCCTTTACAGATTCTCTTTTACCTTTTCTTTCTTTTTAAGACAGGGTCTTACCATGCAGTTCAGGCTATCCTTGAACTCTATGTAGCCCAGGCTGGCCTTGAACTTACAGCAATCCTTCTACCTCGGCCTCCTGAGTGCTGGGATTACAGGTGTATACTACCAAGCCTGGCTAAGATTGGCTTTTTCATTTAGTAATACTCATTTAAGGCTCTTCCATGACTTTTCATGGGTTCGAAGCTCATTTTTTCCTCCTTCTCCTCCTGTTTCTGGTACTGGGGACTAAACCCAGGGACTTTGCCCTGAGTTATATCCCCATCCGCAGTCCCCACTTTGAAAAATTATTTTGAGCCACAGTCTCTCTAAATCACTAAATTGCCCAGCCTAGGCTCAAACTTGTGATCCTCCTGCCTCAGACTTCTCACAGTGCTGGGATTACAGGTGTGTGCCACCGTGTCCGGCTTAATTTCTTCTTAATGCTGGATAATATTCCATTGTTTGGATGTCCAACAGTTTATTTACTGAGAGACATCTTGGCTGTTTTTAAAAGTTTTGTTCATTTTTGTTTTGTTTTTGGCACTGGGCCTTGTACATGCCACACTCTTATCACTGAACTACACCCCCAACCTCTTGCTTCAAAGTTTTAACAATTGTGAAGAAAGCATCTATAGGGCTGGGGATTTAGCTCAGTGGTTTCGTTGCCTGCTGCGCAAGCGCAAGGACCCAAGTTCGATCCCTGGTACCAAAAAAAAAAAAAAGAAAGCATCTATAAACATCGGGTTTTTTGTTTGTTTATGTTTTGTTTTGTTTTTTGTTTTTGACACAGGGCCTCACTGTGTAGCTCAGGCTGGCCTTGAACTTGCAGCAATCCTCCTGCCTCAGCCTCCCAAGTCTGTGTAAGTTTTTGTGTGGACATGAGTTTTCAGCTTCTTTGGGTACATACCGAGAAGGGTAATTGTTGAATCATTTGATAAGATTATGTTTAATTTTATGCTAAACTGTCTTGTAAAATGACTTTACCATTTTGCAGTCCTCCCTCCAGCAAGTTCCTTTTGCTTCACATCCTTCCCATTTGGTTTTATTAGCACTTTTCATTTTTATCATTTTAATAGACGTTTAGTGATATTTCATTGTTTTAATTTTCAATTCCTCAATGACATGATATTAAGCATCTTTTATATGCATATTTGCCATCTGTGTATCTTTTTGGTAAGATATCTGTTCAGATCTTTTACCTTTTTTTTTTTTTTTTTTGGTACCTGGGATCAAACTCAGGTCCTTGTGCTTGTGAGGCAAGGGGCGGAATCACTGAGCTAAATCCCTGCCCCTTTTACCATTTTTTAAATCAGGGAATTCATTTTTCTGTTGTTGACTTTTAAGTGCTCTTTGAAGAAGCTAGGTGTATTGAAACATCCCTGTAGTCCTAGCTACTTAGGAGGCTGAGGCAACAAGGCCCAGCTTGTGCAACTTATCAAGACCTTGTCTCAGAATAAAATATTAAATGGCTGGGGATGTAGCTCAGTTATAGAACATGCCTGGATTCAACTTCTAGTATCTTTTTTAAAAAAAGTTATTTATAGGGCTGGAGTTGTAGCTCACTGGTACAGTGCTTGTGTAGCATGTGGAAAGGCCTTGGGTTCAATCCCTGTCACTGAAAAAATAATAGAAAAAAGGATTGAGTTCTTTGTATATTTTTGTAACAGTCCTTTGTCAGATATGTTGGCAAATATATTCTCTACCTGGGGAACTTAGAAAATTCTAGATGTGCAAGCCATTCTTCTGACCAGCACCTTGGTCAGAATCTCTGAAGGCAGGACTCAATCATCAGTATATGTTTTTTCTTTATGTACTCTTTTTTTGGGAGGAGGGTGGTTACTGGGGATTGAACCCAAGGACTTCACACTGAACTACAGCTTCAGCCTTTTAAAAATTTTTATTTTGAGATAGGGTCTTGCTAAGTCACCAAGTTGCCTAGGGTGGGCTTAAACTTTATGATCCTCCTGCCTCAGCCAACTAGAGTGGTAGGATGGCAGGTGTGTGTCACCATACTTAGCTCTTATATACTCTTTAAATAAGTCTTGGCATTGAAAAATACTAAACTTTCTATATTTTATATATCTTCCACATAATTTTAGTTAAATTTATAAAATATAAACATCTAATAATTGAATAGTATTATTTCCCTGCCTGAACATCTCTACCCATACCTATTACACAGCTCCTCCACTTCAAGAATGAAATCTTACAAAAAAAAAAATGAAATCTGTCTTGAAGCTCTGGATTCCATTCCCTTTACCACAGTGGGAAAAAGGAAAAAAGACATCAAAAGCTGTCAACATCATACTCAATGCCCTTTACAGACTTCTGCTTTTCTACCCTTCTAAGCTCATATGATGGTATTATGTCCATAGCTGTTGTCTCAACATAGAATCAGAAATTTTTTTGTTGTTGTTTTTGGGTTTTTTTGGTACCAGGGATTGAACTTGGGTCCTTGTGCTTGAGAGGCAGGTGGTGGAAGCACTGAGCTAAATCCCCAGCCCCCCAGAAATTTTTGAAGAGCTAAGAACTACTGGCCTATGTCAAGATGATGATGATGATGATGATGATGATGATGCAGCAACTAATTTTTTGAGCATGTATTCTCTGAACAGTCTGTTTCATTGTTGTTGTTGCTATTTAGAGACAAGGTCTTGCTATGTAGTTCAGGCTGAGCTTGAACTCACTATGTAGCCCTTGAACTCCTGATGATCCTCATGCCTCAGCCTCCCAAGTTGCTGGGATTACAGGTGTTCACCACCATGCCCGGCTATAAGGGAATTTTAAAATTGTTTTTGCAACTCTTGTAAATATGAACTTATTTCAGAATTAAAAATTAGGAAAGTTTAGCTCAGGATGACTAATTCTTAGTAAGGCTGTCTTCTAGGAATCACTATTTTTTCTAAAGACTTTTTAATTGATGTATTTAAAAATAAATTCTAGAAATTTTACAGTTTGTTACATGATTCACTATACCTAGCATATCCCTTGGTAATAAAGACAAAACACAAATAATAGTTGTAAAAGCTGTATGCTTTATGTTCCCTAGTTGTTCCTGTTCTAAGGCAAATAAATCCTTCTATAAGCTGCTAACATCCTGTCCATTTTGTCTTGAGAAAAATTATTCTTGCTAGCAAATAAAAAGATTGTTATCACTTCTCGGCCTTTTGGCTAAGATCAAGTGTAAAAGACTGTTACTCTGCATTAGTATAGTTGGATGCATAATAGTTACTTTATAAGCTTAGTTAAAGGAAAAGTAGGATCTAATTTTCAAAATTTCATCCAATAGAAAACTTTCAAAATCCAAATTTCTCTAAGAAATATTTTCTTATTATGGATTGCCAAATGTATATTGAGGGGAAAGTTATATATAATTACTATATTACCTAATTTTGAAAAGTTTCCTTCTGGACATTTCATAGTAAGGGATTATTATTTTTTATCTACAGTAATAGCACTATGGTTATGGTTTCTGAAAGAGTCCTAATTGCTTAGAGATACATACTAAAATATTTACAGATAAAATGATATGATAATTAGAATTTGCTCCAAGATCATCTGAAGGGCTAATGAGTAGAGAACACTTGAAACACAAATATTTCTCTTAAATCCGGGTAATGGCTGCCTCCTAGTTCAATATACTAGTGACTGTACTTTGTGTATGACTGGAAATCTCATGATAAAAATTTTTTCCATATGGGACTAGGGAGGATAAAAGAAACAGTACTGCTGGGCATGGTGGTGTACAACTGTAATCCCATTACTTGGGAAGTTGAGGCAGGAGGATCACCATGAGTTTGAAGCCTGCCTGGGCTACATAGTGAGTTCAAGGCCAGTCTGAACCATATAGTGAGACTTTATCTCAAAACAAAACAAAAAACCAAAACCAAAATAAGAGGAGCAACACTGACATCATTATTTTGAGATAATCTGATAGAAATATGTCTTAAGACATAAAAAGCATCATTTAACGTAATATTTATGGAAAGAGATAAATATATATGTAAATACATATATATGCATATATATTTTATTGAGACAGGGTCTCTGTGTAGACTGGGCTTGAACTCGTTCTATAACCCAGGTTATCCTCGAGCTCTTGGTGATCCTCCTGACTCAGTTTCCCAAGTGCTGGGATTACAGACGTGTACTACCACACTCAACTTCTTAAACTTCTAAGTATTTTCAGTAAGTATGTTCTTATATAGTATTTACTTTTTTATAAAGTAAAGAGGTAACATTATTCTAGGGGAAAACAAAAAGAATGATTATGTGAAAAATTAATTTAGCCAGGAATGGTGGTACACACCTGTAATCCCAGCACTCAGGAGGCTGAGGCAGGAGGATTGCTTCGAGTTCAAGGCCAGCCTAGGCTACATAGTGAATTCAAGGACAGCCTGAACTACATAGCAATACCCTGCCTCAAAAATCCAAAAAGAAAAAGTAGTAAAGTGTGGAGAATCAAACCTATAGAAATTATAGTATGAATGCAAAAAGTAAATACACCAAAATGTTTATTGTAGCATTTTTGTATTCATTGAATATTGGAAAAGGCTACATATCACAACAGTGGCAGAGTGAAGAAACCTGTGAAAATGTTTAAAAATAAAAAGGCTGATTTAGAAAAATTACAATTACTTTAAACTAGAATGGAAAGTTGCAGAATCAAACATTTAAAGATCCCATTTTTAGCTCAATGGTTTCGCTGCCTGCTGCGCAAGGGCAAGGACCTGAGTTCGATCCCCCGTACGAAAAAAAAAAAAACTGCAACAGAATTCCTGGTGCAGAGGCAGGGCCGTGGATTTAGCTCAGTGGTTTCGCCGCCTGCTGTGCAAGCGCAAGGACTCCAGTTCGATCCCTGGTACCCCCCCCACCCCCCCACCCCCATCCCCAAAAAGATCCCATTTTTAACTTTCTCTTGAGACTGGTAGTATAGCTCAGGGGTATAGCATATGCAAGGCTTGGGTTCCAGCCCCAGCACTGCAAAAAACAAAAAGAAAAAGCTTTATATTGTATGTAGTTTGCATAAACATAATGGGGTACTTTAAAAGACTGTATACATATTAAGTGATTTCCTCTGAAAGGTATAGTGTAAGAAGGGGAATAAGGGAGAGAATTTTGATATTTTATAATCCCTCTGTAGTATTTGACTTCTCATAATCATTTTGTAATCTAAAGAAGTGAATAGAAAAATTCATATAGAATAAAAGTATTATTTCTATACTCTATTTTCTAAGTATAAATATAAATGTATAAAATAATATTTTATATATTAAACTATAATCATGTTGTTTAGCAATATGAAAGTAATATGGAGTTTAAAAATCTTGAGCTTTTTTCTTGGACTTTTTTTAATCACCAAAGTCCAAACTTCATCTATATATCACCATCCAAGCTCATCTATTATTCTATGATCATTTTTATCCCTCCTATCAGCTAACTAAAGAAGCCTAAGGCCCAGGGTTTCTGAGAAGAATCCAAAAAAGTAGCAACTTTACTTCAGCCATGAGGATTACACTTCTACCCTCAGAGATCAGTATGTCTATGATAGCAGAGTTAAAGTGGTGAGCTCTTATCCAAGAAAGCTGCTTAGCAGAAAAAACCATCTAGGTTATTCAAAACACAAATTATCTTTTACTTCCCTGGAGGTCATTTGCCATAAATTATCTGAATCCTTGATTATAAGACCTAGGTAGGTGGATCAAAATTTAATGTAAACTCAGAGCCCAGGGAATAATGTTTGATTTACTAGGTAAATGCCAATGGCTGATAATACCTGCAGACTACAGATACATATTATTAATGTAGAAATGTGGATATGCTGAGATATTCCATATATACATAAGGCCAGGTACTTCTTCACCAAGGAAATTACCTAACAAACTTTCAAGGAACTATTATCTATGTTAGTGGTTCTTTGAAAATCCTCATAACTATATGATTTCCAGTGTTTCCTCAATTTCTTTATATTTACATTAATTTTCTGATATGTGGATGGGATATTGATAAAGATATAATAGTTTTATTAAAATATAATTCAAATACCATGAAGTTTACTCTTTTAGAGTATATAGTTTGGTGATTTTTATTATAGTAACACAGTTGTGTTTTAGGTACCTCTATCTAATTTGAGAACATTTTTATCACCCTAAAAAGAACCCCCATACCGATTAGCCGTCACACCACATTCTCCCCAACCTCCAGTCTCTGAAAACCATTAATCTGTTTTCTGTATCTATGGATTACATAGATATTTCATGTGGATAGGATAATATATATGTAGTCTTTTGTATTTGGCTTCTTTCATGTAGCATAATATGTTCAAGGTTCATCCCTTGAATCCCTTGTATCAGAATTTTATTCCCTGTTATGGAGTGAATAATACTTCATTTCATGGGTGTATAGCACTTTATTTTATTTATCTATTTATAAATGGATATTTATTGTATCTTTTTAAAATGTTTATTCTTTTTTATTTCTTTATTTTTAGGTCATTTCTACTTTTTGCTTATTATGAATAATTCTGCTATATACATTTATGCATAAGATTTTAGGTAAGTGTATATTTTTCATTTCTTTTTGTTATATACCTAGGAATGGAATCGCTGAGATATAGAGTAACTGTATGTTTAACGTTTCACAAAAATGCCAAATGTTTTCCAAAGTGTCTGTACCATTTTATATTCCCAGTATAATACCAGTGTGTAGAATTCTAATTTCTCAACCCTAAGCTCTTGTTTTAATCTGACTTCTTCCCTTCCTCCCTTTCTCCTCCCTTTCCTCCCTTCCTTCTTATACAGGGTCGCACAGTTACTGTGGCTGGATTAGACATCATAGGCTCAAATGATTCTTCTGCCTCGGCCTTCTGAGTAGCTGAGACTGTAGGCACGTTGGCCATAGTGCTCAGCTTTTGACTTTTTAAATATTTTTCAGCACTGAGGATTGAATTTAGGGCCTTTCACATGCCAGGTGCTCTACCACTAAGTTACAGCCCTTTATTATATTCAGCTTAATGGGTGTAAAGTAGAGTTTCATGATTTTGTTTTGTTTTTATGCAGTGCTGGGGATTGAACCTAGAGCCTTGTGCATGCTAGGCAAGCACTCTCTTGCTGAGCTATATCCCCAGCCCTTTCAATGTAATTTTGTTATTGTCACCATGATGAGAATCATTGCAATTTTGATTGCATTTTTCTAATGTATATTGATTATTGAGTGTCTTTCATGTGCTTATTGGCTATTCACATACCTTCTTTGGAGGAATTTCTATTCAAATCCTTTATTGGTTTTTAAATTGAGTTGTTTTTCCATTGTTGAGTTGTAGTAGCTCTATATATTCTGGATATGTCTCTTGACAGATAAATAATTTGCAGTAGAGAAAATGGATTTTTCTCTATTCTGTGAGTTGTCTTTTCAAGTACTTATTGATGTCTTTTGAAACACAAAAGTTTTTAATTTTGATGAAATCTAAATTATCTACTTTTTATTTGTTTGTTTGTGTTTTTTGTACCTAAGAAACCACTTCCCGGGCCTGGGATTTAGCTCAGCGGAACCACGCCTGCCTTGCAAGAACAAGGTCCTGAGTTTAATCCCCGGTACCAAAAAAAAAGAGAGGAAAAAAAAGAAAGAAAGAAAAATGTACTAATTTTAGCCAAGGATTTAGCTCAGTGGCTCTGCTGCCTGCCTGGCAAGCGCAAGGTCCCGAGTTCGATCTCTGGTACCAAAAAAAAAAACCCAGAAACTACTTCCTAATATAAGATCACAGAGATTTACATCTATGTTTTCTCAAAGAGTTTTATAGTTTTAGGATCCACTTGGAGGTTTTTGTATTTGTTTGGTGGTATTGGGGTTTGAACCCAAGGTCTTTGGACTGAAAAGAGCCCTCCCTGCTTTTTTATGTTGAGACAAGTTCTGGCTAAGTTGCCCAGGCAGGACTCAAATTTGGAATGCTTCTGTCTCAGCCTCCTAAAGTGCTGGAATTACAGCCCTGTGCCACTGAGCCTGGCTTTGAGTTCATTTTTATGTATGTTGTGAGGCAGGAATACAACATCATTCTTTTTCTGCACATGGATATCCAAGCATCTGGGCACCATTTGTTGAAAAGACTTTTCTTTTGCCATGAATTGCCGAGGGGGAAATCAGTTGACTATAAGTATAAAAGTTTATCTGGGCTCTTAATTCTGTTTCATTCATCTGCATTTCCATCCTTATACTAGTACCACACTGGATTGATTACTACAGCTTTCTAGTGTGTTAAGAAATCAGACAGTGTGACTCTAACTTTGTTTTTCTTTTCCAAGATTATTTTGGCTACCCTAGGTTCCTTGCATTTCCATATGAATTTTCAGATCAGCTTGTCAATTGTGAACCCCCCCCCAAAAAAATCATAGCTATGATTTTTATAGCGATTCCACTAAATCTAAAAATCTGTTAGGGAAGTATTAACATTTTAACAGTATTCAATCTTCTAATTCATGAGTACGGAACACCTTTTGTTGCACTATAACCCCATCCTAGTTCTTGAGGATAAGCCCCAAGGTGCTGTGAGACCAAAAAGAGAAGCAGTCAGATCTAGGATTGTACAGAGTAAAGTTTACTGGGGGACTTACTGATAGAAGAGTGGTCCTAGGTGATAGAAAAACCATTTGGATCCCTGGAGTTTGAGTCAGAAAGAGGAGCTTGTTTATCGGTTGCAAAAATAGTGACTTCATCCTAACTGGATTGTACCTGGTTTATCTTAAGACAGTATCAGAGTCAGGTACATTCTGGGAGCCAGGGTCCAGGGTAAACCTCCGCATACCTCTCTAATTGTTCTGTCTGTTTGTAGTTTGCTGGGAAACAATGCAGCTAGCTAGGGTTAGTTTGGTGCAATCATAACAGGTGCAACTTGTGATGACTGCAGTCATGTCAAACTGCATCCTTGCATCTTTCCATTTATTTAGTTCTTTAATCTCTCAATGATACTTTAAATTTTTCAATATATGAGTCTTGTGCTTGCTTTTTTCTTTTTTTAATCCTAGAGAATCTTACATGTGCACTTTAGAAGAATATGCATTCTTGGGCTGGGGATTTAGCTCAGTGGTTTCGGCGCCTGCTGCACAAGCGCAAGGACCCAAGTTCGATCCCTGGTACCAAAAAAAAATAATAATAATAATAATAGAAAAATAAGCATTCTGGACTTGTTGAGTGGGTGTCTGTTAGGTCTAGTTAATTTATAATACTGTTCAAGTCTTCTCCTTCCTAATTGATCATTTGCCTAGTTGTGCTAGCCATTTTTGAATAGTAGAGTATTACAATCCTGAACTATTATTGTTGAATTATCTATTTCTCCCTTCAATTCTTTTAGTGCTTTTTTTTGGTCTATTTTTGTTTTCTGTTTTTATTTTTGTAGTGCTGGGGGTTGAACCCAAGGCCTCACACATGCTAGGCAAGCACTCTAGCACTGAGCTACAGCTTCAGCCCTCTGTTAGTGTGTGTCTGTGTGTGTGTGTGTGCGTGTGTGTGTGTATAGTTGTTAAGTCTTTCTCATCTATTGACCCTTTTATCAGTATACTATATCATTCTTTGGCCCTTGTAACAATTTTTGTCTTAAACTCTATTTTGAATGATATTAGTATAGTTAGTTAACCTCTGTTTGGGGTACTGTTTGAGTAGTGTAGCTTTTTTCCTTTTCCTTTCATCCTGTTCTTTGAAGCTAAAGTCTGTCTCTAATGAACAGCACATAGTTAGATTGAGGGGGGCATAGTTCTGGGAATCAGACTTAGGGCCTTGTGCAAGCTATGTATATATTCTACCACTGAGAAACATCCTCAGCCCAGCGGGATCATTTTTTAATTTGTTCTAAAAATTTCTGCTTTTGATCATACCATTTAGCCCATTTACACTTAATATAATTTTTTTTTTTTTTGGTACCAGAGATTGAACTCAGGACCTTGCGCTTGAGAGGCAGACGCTGGAACCACTGAGCTAAATCCCCAGCCCACACTTAATATAATTATTAATAGCATAAGATTTACATCTGTATTTTGTTACTTATTTGCTGTGTGTCTTTTATCTGTTTTGTTCCTCTATTTCTCAATTACATTTTTCTCTTGTGTTAGTTATTTTCTGGTATATTGCTTTTAATTACTCCATTGTTTCTTTTTTATTGTTAAGTTTATTGGTACAATTTAGATATACATAATCATTAGTATCAAATTCCATATGATGATGATATCACATTCATCATATGGAATTTGTACCTATACATAGTATATCTTGATTCATATTTTTTCCCATTCCCCTACCCTCCCATTTGTCCTTCTTCCCTTTCTTACTGGAACTTTGTTTCCATTTTATCTCATTCTTTTTCTTTTTTCTTCCCTTCCCTCTTGTGCCCCTTCCCATTTGAACATTTTCTTCCTATTTCACAATATCTATTATACATTTTGATCCTTATTTACACTTTCAGTTTCTCACACAATGTGATATTTACACGTGTGTCTGACTTATTTCACTTAAGAGTATAGTCTCTAGGTGTATCTGGTTAGCTATAAATGTATCAAGTTTATCCTTCTTTATGGCTGAGTAGTACTCCATTGTATAAAAAATCACATCTTTATCCATTCATTGGTTGATGGGCATCTGGGTTGTTTTCAAGATTGAGCTATTGCAAACTGTGCTGATATGAACATGGTGTCCATATATCACTGTGGTATGATGCTTTTAATTCTTTCAGGAAGATACTGAGAAGGGGGATAGCTGGGTCAAATGAAACCTCTACTCCTAGTTGTTGTTTTTATTTTGGTACCGGGAATCGAACTTGGGACCTTGGGCTTGCCCGGCAGGCTCCGGAACCACTGAGCTAAATACCTGGCCCTCTACTCCTAGTTTTTTGAGGACTCTCCAAATTAATTTCCACAGTGGTTGCACCAGTCTACACTAAACTTACTGAGAGAAATTAGGAAGCACATGCCTTTAACAATAGCATCAAAAAAATGAAATATGTAGGAATCAATCTAACAAAGTAAAACACCTTTTACATTGAAAACTACAGTATTGTGAAAAAGGAGATCGAAGAGAATATCAAAAAAATGGAACGATATCCCTTGCTCATGGGTAGGAAGAACCAACATAGTAAAAATGGCCATACTTCCAAAATTGTTACACCGATTTAATGCAATCCCAATCAAAATACCAATAGCATACCTCACAGAACTAGAGAAAACATTCCCAAACTAGGTGTCTTATAACAGAAATTTATTGTCCAACAGTTCTGAAGGCTAGAAGTCCAAAATAAGGTTTCAGCAATGTTGATGTCTTCTGAGGACTCTGAAGGAGATTCTCCTCCATGCCTCTGTCCTGGCTTCTGGTGAGGGCCTGAAAACTTGGCATTCCATGGCTTGCATATGTATTACTCCAATCTCCAACTCTATCTTCACTTGGGATTTTCCTTGTCTCTGTGTCATCATACGGTCTCTTTTTAGAAGGATGCCAGTAGTCTTGGAATAGGGTTCATACTAATGACCTGATCTTAACTTGATGAAGTTTGCAAAGACCCTATTTCCTATACATACTACCATTCCTCCAAATGTCCTCAGGCTTCTTTTCCTTATTCCAGACAACCTCCTATCTCCAGGTAACTAATATTTCATGTTTTTTAGAATTTTATAAAAATGGAGACATACAACATATAGCACATATAATACATGAATTGGCCTAAGAATCCTCCACCTCCAACCCCTACAGATACCTAAACCTGAGACTGTTCATGTCCCTTATATAAAATGACCTAGTATTTGTGTGAATGACCTACACAATCCTCTTGCATACTTTAAATCATCTCTAGATTACTTATACTGATACCTAACAATGTAATTTGTGTATAAAGACTATAAAATGTTCAGTATATAAATGTATATATTGTGTGTGTGGGATACTGGGGATCAAACTCAGGGTCTTGGACATGTTAAACATGTACCTTACCACTAAGTTTACCCTCAACCTTCTCCAATATTTTTAATCCAAGGTTGGTCGAATCCACAGATGTGAAATGAATACTGAGTACAACTGTACTTTTCTATGTGGGAATGTCTAGCTTCTTCACTTAGTATGATTATTTGAGATTTATTCCCATTGCATAAATTAACTCCTTTTTTTCATACACCCTGACCAAGTCAGATTTATCCCAGGGATGCAAGGATGGCTCAACATCCATAAATCAATAAATGTAATACACTATATTAACAGAGTCAAAGACAAAAACCATATGACCATATGATCATCTCAATAGATGCAGAAAAGGCATTGCCAAAATCCAGCACCCATTCATGACGAAAACGCTACAGAAAATTGGAATAGAAGGTCTTTATCTTAACCTGATTAAGCTTATCTATGAAAAACCAACAGCCAACATCATACTAAATGGTCAAAAACTGAAAACTTTCACACTAAAATCAGGAACAAGACAAGGATGCCCACTATCACCACTCCTGTTCAATAT
>NW_004624820.1:1046459-1077532 GCF_000247695.1 Heterocephalus glaber | reverse complement strand
ACAAACACCCAATGATAAATGTAAATGAATTGTATACCTAAAATGTACCAATAAAAGAACTAAAAAACAAAAGAAAATAACTAAGATACATCTTGTTCAGGTACAAACACCAAATGATAAATGTAAATGTATTGTATGCCTAAAATGTACCAATTAATATATAAATAAAAATAAATAAATTAACTCCTTTTTATTGCTGAAAAGTATTAAATTGTGTAACAACTTGTAAATTCAGTTGTTGATGGAATTTGGGTTGTTTCCAGTGTGGAATATTTTGAATACAACTACCATAAACAACACACTACAAGTCTTTGTACTAGTATAAACCTATCTTATTTTTCAACATCTATAAGTGGAATGGCTGGGTCATATGGTAGGCATCTAGCATATGTTTTAAGAAACAGCCAGGACCGCTGCCTCCCCTGCAAGCTCAAGGACCCGAGTTCGATCCCCAGTACAGAAAAAAAAAAAAAAAATGGGTTGAGGATTTAGCTCAGTGGTTCCGCCTCCTGCCTCACAAGCACAAGGACCCACGTTCGATCCCTGGTACCAAAAGACAAAACAAAAAAAAGAAACAGCCATACTGTTTTCCAACAGCAGTCATACCATTTTGTATTGCTACCTACATACAATATATTCAAGTACCAGTTTCTCTACATGCTGGCTAATACTTGAAATAGTCTTCCTCATTTTAGGCTTTCTAACGGGCATATAATATCTTATGGGTCTAATAGGCATTTACCTAACTAAAAATGTTGGATGTCTTTCATGTGCTTGTGATTTGTCTTTTTCATTAAGTACTGTCCCTGGTAAAATTTTCAACATTTTTTTTTTTTTTTTGGTACCAGGGATCGAACTTGGGACCTTGCACTTGCGAGGCAGGCAGAGGAACCACTGAGCTAAATCCCTGGCCCTTCACCATATTTGTAACTGTCAGTTTCTACACATACACACGCACAAACACACAAAGTATGCTAAGATCTTGAATTTTTTTTTTTTGGTACCAGGGATCGAACTCGGGACCTTGCACTTTCGAGGCAGGCACCGGAATCACTGAGCTAAATCCCCAGCCCCTATGATCTTGATTGGAGATTGTGTGAAATCTACATATGAGTTTGGGGAAAACAAAAATTTTAACAAAACTGAATCTTCTAATAAACGTGGTGTCTGTTTTAAAAATATCTTCTTTAATGTCTTTCACCATTATTTTGTAGTTTTCAGTGTGCAGGTCTTCCACATTTTTTGTCAAACTTGGTTCTAAATATTTCATAAATTTGATATTATGAAAATTATATTGATATTTTGAGTTTCAATTTTCAATTGTTTATTGCTAATACTTAGAATTTTGCCCAATACAGCTCTTGCATCTTGGAACCCTGCAAAGTTCACTTAGTACTTTTAGTAGCTTTTTTTAAAACAATTCATCAGATTTTCTATATAAGTGATTACTAAATTGCTTATTACTAAATTTAGTTTATTTATTTCTTTCTAATCTGGGTGCATTTTCTTTTTCTTGCCTTATTACACTGGTTATAAAATCTATGTATTTCCAGCACAATACATATCATCTTTGTTCCTAGCATTAATTATGCCTATTTTGTAGATAAGGAAGTTGTGATTCAAAATGAGTGACCTAGTGATTCTTGCAAAGTTTCACAATTCAGAAGCAGATAGTGGTCCAAAACCACAATATTCAGGGCCTCAAGCACTCCTTTCAATACAGATTTTTCTACTTCTCTCTTTTTATTTCTAGAATTTTCTGGAGTCCAGTTTCTAGTAGGCCTTCATGAATAAGTACAGTGAATGCTTTATGTTCACAACAGAGTTATATTTAACTACAATACCACCACCCTCACCAATACACACTCACTAGAACCTCCTCCTCCTAGGAGAGGCAATTCCATATGTGGTTTAAGGTTTCCACAAAGAACAGTTAGCCAAAATTATTCACGCACATTTTCTTTTGCCTGGATGCCACTAATTTCACACTCTCTCCTCAGGTAAAAACCATTTTTTTGGGCCGGGGATTTAGCTCAGTGGTTTAGCTGCCTGCTTTGCAAGCGCAAGGACCTGAGTTCGATTCTTAGTACCAAAAAAAAAAATTTTTTTTTAACATACTAGTCCTTGGAGTCAACTCCACAGATTCCAGGAAGGAGGAGAGAGCTTGCCTTCCTCGGCACTCGAGATTTTCAATTTTGGGGACTCCAGGCAGGAAGACTGAAGCCACGGGTTTGGCAGTCAAGGGAGCCCACAGAGGCCCTTAGCTCCTTCCACCCCTTTTCAGTTTGCCCATCCCTACCTAGTCCTCTCTGGTTTTGATGGAAAACACTGTGTTCCATATCACCACCTAACAGCTGCCTCTTCTCAGTCAGCTGGCTCAGAGGACAATGGAAAGTGTGGAAGACCAGGTGTGAGAGAATTGTGTGGTAGCTATGCTCCATTGTTTCTTTTATTATATGCTTTGAATTTTTTTTTAGTGGTTGTCCTGTGGATTACAATTAACATCTTTATTTATTTATTTTAAAACATTTATTGGTACATTTTAGGCATATATAATGAAAACACTCATTGTAGGGAATTTGTACCTGTACATGATACATTTGGTCTCTTTTTTCCCATTCCCCACTTCCCCTGAAGCTCCCTCCCCTCCCTATGTACAAAAGCTTTGTTTCCATTTTTTCCTTCTATTTTTGCTTTTTTTTTTTATCCCTTCCTTCCTTTCTCCTACCCTCCTCCCTGTTCTCCTTCCCATTTGAACATTGTCTTCCCATTTCCCAATATCTATTATACATTTTAGTCCTTATCCCACTATTCTCACACCGGAGAAACAATGCAGTATTTAAACATGTGTGTTGGATTTATGTCCCATAGGAGTATGGTCTCAAGGCACATCCATTTAGCTAGAAATGTCTTGAGCTTGTCCTTCTTTATGACAGAGTAGCGCTCTATTGTATAAAAAAACCCCTACATCTTCTTTACCCATTCATCAGTTGATGGCCATTTGGGCTGTTTCCAAGATTGAGCTATTACAAAGTGTACCACTATAAACATGCATGTGCATATATTGGTGTACTATGATGCTTTTAATTCTTTTGAGAAGATACCAAGAAGAAAAATATCTGGGTCAAATGGAACCTCTAGTTTTAGTTTTTTGAGAAATTCCTACACTGATTTCCACAATGGTTGCATCAATCTGCACTCCCAGCAACAGTGGAGAAGGGTTCCTTCTTCCCCACAGCCCCTCCAGCATTTGTTATTGGTTGATTTCTTGATAGCAGCCATTCTTTCTGGAGTGAGATGGAATCTCAGTGTTGTTTTAATTTGCATTTCACAAATGACCAGTGATAACATCTTAATTTAAAAAAAATCTAGTTCAGGGCTGGGGGTATAGCTCAGCGGTAGAAACATTTTTTCCAGTGCTGGTCCTGGTGCCACGTGCTTGTAATTCCAGCACTTGGGAAGTCGAGGCAGGAGGATCTACAAGAGTTAAAGCTAGCCTGGGATACATAGTGAGGCCAGCCTAAACTACAAAGTGAGATTCTGTTTCAAAAAACAAAACAAAACAAATTACCAATATTGCTGTTTCCTCTCCCTTCTTTTCTGCTATTATCAACATGCAAATTACATCTTTATACATTGTACACCAGTCAACATAGTTTTATGATTATTACTTTATGTAGTTCTCTTAAATGAGTTGCAAATAAAAATATATTTACACTATCTTATATACATATATATATATTTTTTTGGTGGTACCTGGGATCAAACTCAGGACCTTGCGCTTGCGAGGCTAGTGCGGTGCCACTGAGCTAAATCCTTGGCTCACTGTCCTTTATATTTGACTGTATATTTACCAGCGCTCTGTATTAAATAAATACGTATTTATTTTAAGCTGTTATTAGAATTTTTAAAGTATGAAGTTTATATCTACTATTTGTTCCAGATATTTTCCCCTTTCAATAGTTTTTATACTGTAATTATATAAAGTAGTGTGGTTTAGGGAAAGGCCAATGGATTTTGATCAGAAGTCCTAGCATCTACCAATGGCTTTCAGTCCATCGACTGATTTTATAATCTGAACTAAGCCCTCTAATTACTAATTTCCTTGACTCAAAGGTGGAGAGAATAGCATCTGGCAGTGTATGCCTGCTGAGCTCAAATGTAATACTTTTCAACTATAGGTCCTACTACAGATTAGACAAGTTTGGATGTAATTCTGGTGTATAAGCTGACGTCCAGAGAAAAGGTCAAAGCGTTACCAAGTGTAGTTCAACAATAAAGAGAGAAATGTTCAAGAACAAATTTGAAAACACAAAAGCTATTTCAGATGGTCTGTTGCTATTTGTAATATGCTGTAATACAAAACCTTCATCTTGCAAATTGCTTTCTTGTTATATTTCTATGAAAACAAATATAACTAAATATAACTAAAAGTATCCACTCATGATTGCTATCAACAATATCATAAATGCCCATTCCTCAGGTACATTTATTTAAAACATATAGCTATAGTTCACCATAAGGATGAGAAATACTTGATTCTCCAGAGTAAATTTAACATGTTGTCTTTTTTTTTTATACCAAGAATCGAACTCAGGGCGTCAAGCTTGCCCAACAGGCACTGTGCCTCTGAGCTACATTACATCCCCGACCCAACATGTTGTTTTAATCTGAAATTTTTAAGGGTCTCAGGTCAACAATTCCTGTTAACTTTCTTAAAGGCAGGAAATAGTCATCTTCACCTTGAAAATGATTTTAACAAGTAAGATATTAGTTTTTAAGGGATAAAGCAGTATCATTTAGAGTGTGTAACCTAGTAATCTATAAAATCTGTTTAAGCCATTTTCATTTGCGCCATTTAAAACAAAACAAAAACCAGTAGCTAGGTGTGGTGGCACACATCTGTAACCCCAGCACCCTGGGAGGCTGAGGTTAGTTCAAACCCATCCTGGGCAACTTTCCAATTTAGCAAGACTAGGCCAGGGATTTAGCTCAGTGGTGCTGGCCTCGAAAGTGCAAGGTCCTGAGTTCAATCCTCTGTACCAAAAAAACAAACCAATTTAGCGAAAACTTGTCTCACAATAAAGGACTGGGGGTGGTGCACACCTGTGATCCCAGCACTTGGGAGGCTGAGGCAGGGTTGCCGTGAGTTTGAGGCCAGCCTGGGCTACATAGTGAGACTTTGCCTCAACCAAAAAAAGGAGAGTGGGACTCTTTTTTCAGTGCAAAGGTCATGGGTTAACTCACCAGTACCCCCACATACACACACAAAACTGGTAAAATGAAGTTGAAAACATGTCTTGTATACTTAAGAGCTAAAGGTGAAGTTCTCCATCATACACGTTTAAAGATTACATTTTAGTAGGAATACCAGTTCTACCTAAAATAACAAGGTAGTTGTTGGTTATTCATTGTTCAGAAGGTAAGTTTTGACCTTTTGGTCCTGTCCAATCTAGAAATACCCTCAGTATGAGTGTTGTTGGTTAATGAGGTTCTGACCACCAAAATTCCTAAATATTAACAGGACCAGGGATTTAGCTCAATGGTTCCACCACCTGCCTCAAAAGCGCAAGGTCCCAAGTTCGATCCCTGGTACAAAAAAAAAAAAAATTCCTAAGTATTAACAAACAAGCAAGTGAAATAGATGACCTGTAAGTATGTGACTATATGATTCAAATTTACTATGCAATGATACTCATTCTAAGGCATTCTCATTGACCTGCTCCATCTTGGGGAAAGGTAGCTAAATTACTATCTTGTAATCTTAGTAACCATTGTATAATTTTCTGTATCAGGGCTTGCCTAGCATGAACAAGGGCTTGGGTTCGATCCCCAACACTGCAAAAAACAAAACAAAAAGATTTTTTTTTTCATATGATCCTACTTTATGAGTGGGTAGCCAGCCTTTGCTTTATACTCACTTCCAGCTATTTAAAAATATTCTTTGTAGGCCTGGGATTTAGCTCAGTGGTTCCGCCACCTGCCTTGCAAGCGCAAGGACCTGAGTTCGATCCCCGCTTCCGATCTAATATATATATATATATATTTTGTAAAAAAAAGTGTATATATATATATGTTGTAGAACAGTGCTAAATTACTTGCCTATCATTCTTGAGGACCTGGTTTTGATACCCAGCACTGAAGAAATTAATAAATGGAAAAAAATAAATCCTTTATAGCCAAATAAAAATGAAACATTTTGCTCTTTTTTCACACTAAAAAGAATCTTATACAGATAGTCTGACTTGTTTTCTTTAGCTATAACAACTTCTGTCCTTTCAATAGTAGTCTGGAATCATTAGTAAACAGATTTTGCATGAGGCTTTTATATTCATGATACTATACCACCATACTCAGGGGTATGGTGGACCAAACTGTGCACTGAATATTCCCACAGACTTGAAGATCTAAGTAAGAAAATAGTTGTTTCTGAAACAAGCAATAAGGGTTTTCCCCTCTTTGTTTCCTCCTAGTCTGAGGCATAGCTGTTGTAGTGGTTTTTGTTTTGCTTGTTTTTTTGACTACTGGGGATTGAACCTAGGGCCTCATATATGCTAAGCAAGCACTCTACCACTGAGCTATATCCCAAGCCTTTTTATTGAGACAAGGTCTTACTAAGTTGCCCATGCTGGACTTGGACTCCTGCCTCAGCCTCCCACATGGCTGGGATTATAGGTGTGGCCACTATAGCCAGCAGCTGCAGGGTTTTTTGTTTTTTGTTTTGGTACCAGGGATCAAACTTGGGACCTTGGGCTTTCGAGACAGGTGCCAGAACCACTGAGCTAAATCCCCGACCCAGGGTTTTTTCACTTTGTTTTGAATGAAGACAACTTTCAGTCTCAAGAAACAAAACATAGAACCTACTTTTCATAATACTGTCATCAATTAAATACATTCTAAACTGTAACATTGGTGAAATTACAGCAGAATTTTTATGAGGAAAATTGCTTGCTTTTCCTACTAACCTATTTTAGGCGCTGAAAAAGTGTACATACTTCAGCCAGATTTATTTTTTCTTGATGGATTAAAAAAAACATTAATTAGCTTGTTCTAGTTCTTAAGTTCTAAATCTTAAATTAAGTTTATTTGAAATTACAACCTGTAAATCCAGCTTTTCATTTCTTTCAAAAATAATCCAGAAAGTGGTTATAAGTTTGCAACCTCATCTGCTTCTGATTCTTCCCCTCCTCCACTCCTCCCCAACGTTACACAATGTTAGGAGCCAGGAACATAATGTCAAAGTCTTTCAAAGGCAGCGGGTGCTGTTTACACGCTTAAGTTGCAGGCACCCACAGGGTGACTGGAGTCAAATGTAAACCACGGCGTTTATCATTCCCAGTCAAACATGTTGTGCAATGGGTAGCCATGGGCACTGTGTGAAAGGTTGCCTAACAAGTCACTCGGGTTTGGGATTAGTCAGCTCCTTGCTGTGAGATGTGTGTGACCAAGATACTGGAGGTTGGTGGTGATAGAAAGGCAGGCTGGCCAATGACAAGAACCAGAAGGAGGGGAAATTCACTTCTTGGCAAACACTTGAGTCTGATTTAGCACCAGGCATTTGATCTCTGAGGTGCAGGGACAGAAACTACAGACAAACATTTTCTGACTTTTTGTTGTTTCCCATGAAAACTTTCCTCTGCATAAAATCTTAGGAGCCAGTGCAGTTTCTGGCCATCTTAATTTGTAGTGGAACCAAAATATACTCTCTGAAAAAACTTTTTTCTTTTGGTAATAAAATTTTTAATTATTAAAAATAATATAACCATACTATAGAAAATTAGAAAAACATAATCCTTTTTGTTAAAAAGCCAACTGTATTATCAGAACATAATTCTTTTTTTTTTTTTTTGGAGACAGGGTCTTGCTGTGTAGCTCAGCCTGGTCTTGAACTTACTATGTACCCCAGGCTGGCCTTGAACTCATGGCAATCCTCCTGCCCCAGCCTCCCATGTGCTAGGATAGAACATACATTTTTTTTTTTCAGGTACCAGGGATTGAACTCAGGACCTTTCGCTTGCAAGGCAGGCACAGCGCCACTGAGCTATATCCCCGGCCCCCAGAACATACATTTTTTTTTTTTTTTGTACCAGGGATCAAACTCAGGTCCTTGCACTTGTGAAGCAGGCAGCAGAACCACTGAGCTAAATCCCCGGCCCTAGAACATGCATTTTTATTCTTAGAACTTTTTTACATGATTGTACTCATGTTTATACTTGTCATGTGATTTGGGAATAATTTATAAGATTTTTTCCTTATAGTCTACCTAATCATGTTTTAAATAACTAAATAATATTCCATTCAGCATGTGTTTGAACTAATGTTCACTTTAATTAATTTAATTGATTGATTAGTTTATTTTTGCAGTGCTAAAGATCAAACCCAAGGCCTTACACATACTAAACAAGTGTTTTACCACACCCCAGACACTAAGGTTCATTCTAATTAAGGCAACAAATAGATTATTTTTACTTTATATTGTTATTACTAATAACACTTATGTGAACATAACTTGAAATATAGCTGTCTTTAGTGTTTTTTATATCTCTTAGTTCCTTAATTATTTTCTAATTTGAAGTTCTAAAGAAGGAAATTTTTCTTTTTGGACTGAATGTTTGTATTGCACAGTAAATGCAAATTGGTTAAAATAGTAAATAAAAGAATAAAAGTAAAAAAAAATAAATTTCAGTTGATTTATATCAAAAATAAAACTTGTAGGGCCCGGGATTTAGCTCAGTGGTTTCACTGCCTACTGCGCAAGTGCAAGGACCAGAGTTCGATCCCTGGTACCCCCCAAAATAAATAAATAAAACTTGTATAACACATCTATAAACAGCTTAAAAAGAATAATAATAGGGGCTGGGATTTAGTTCAGTGGTGCCGCACCTGTTTTGCAAGTGCAAGGTCCTGAGTTTGATCCCCGGTATGGAAAAAAAAAAAAAGAAGAAGAATAAAACAGCTGAGAATCTCTCTCTCTCTCTCTCTCTCTCTCTCTCTAAGATCTCACTATGTAGTGCAGGCTGGCCTTGAACTTACAGAGATCCTTCTGCCTCAGCCTCCCAAGTGCTGGAATTACGGTATGTGCCACCATTCTTGGCTCCAAGTATTTACTTCTGATGTAAGAAATAAAACATTGCTTATAATTTAGAAGCTCACTTCTTCCATGGGATTAACCACCAGTCTAAATGTTTTGTTTATTGCATAATTTTTCTATATTTTAGATTTTTCCATAGGATAGGTTCTTTCTAGAAGAATTTGATAGTTAAGGTAAGTAGGTCGCATGTTTCTCAAGCTAGTCTCTGTTGTTTGTGGCAAACATGGGTTTACATTTCTATTCCAGAAATTACCAGGTTTGACACACCCAAATACATAGGGTGGGCTGATAGACCAGAGAAACACTGGCCTCCTGAGAAGTATGCTGTGACAACTCTCTGCAACATGAGGGCATTGGGGAGTGGGGCCAGAGAGCTTCTACCCTAGAGAAGGAACAAATTCTGCTTTATCTTTGAAAGGGTTATCCTCTTCCTCTCTACCCTCTCTCCATTCCTCCTCCTCCATTCCATGTCCTCCTCCATTCCTTAATTTTTAGTTTATTGTTTGAATGCTATTGTTTTAATCACTTATTCACTTAAAAATTGGCAGTTCTGGGGCTGAGGACATACATAGGTCAGTGTAGAGCACTTGCCTAGCGTGAATGAGGCCCTAGATTCTATCTCTAGCCCCCTCCCCCAAAAAAACCTCTTTCCCAAGCTTATTGGTAACTGTCTTCTGGAAAAAATGCCAACATAAGTGTCTTCATCTTTATGTGACCCCCAAGGAATCAGATTGGTCAGAATTATCTTATTGGTTTTGAAAATTGAGAAACTAAAGTTATCTAAAAAGAATTGGGCTGGGTATGTAGCTCAGTGGTAAAATTTGTGCCTAGCATACACAAGGCTGTGTATTCAATCCCCAGTGCCAAAAGTAATACTAAGAATTGGCCAATAATAGAACCAATAGGGATGGTTGGTCTTCAGATCACAAGTAAAACTCACAAATGTTTTAACCAGCTGTAGAGTAAACTTAGAAATTCCCAGACCCTACTTGATACTTAGTGAATCAGATTCTGTGTGTGTAGTGCCCAAGAATCTACAATTTAATAAGTACCCTAGATAACTTTTTGGTATCCTAAACGTGAGAGGCACTATCCTACTCCGGGGATAAATGCCTGGGAAAGAAGTGGTAGACAAGGATTCCTGTATTTTCCAGTGTTTATGTTTATTCAATACTGAGGTGTGGGGTGGGCATCCATTTTGGTGTTTTGTTTTTTGTTTTTGTTTTGTTTTTGGTACCGGGGATCGAACTCAGGTCCTTGCGCTTAGCAGGCAGGCTGCAGAACAATTGAGCTAAATCCCCGGCCCCTAAATATCTCCTTTTCTCCTCTTTTTTTTTTTGGCACCGGGGATGAAACTCTGAACCTTGCACTTGCGAGGCAGGCGCCGGAACCGCTGGGCTACGCTGCCCGCTGTGCATCCATTTTGGATCCTCCACGTAGAAGCCATTATGAAGTGTTTTGCTGGATGAGAATGGAAAGACCCAGTTCTTTACCACACCACTAAAATGTTATTATCAGGGGAAGAAGTCACTTACTCAGAGTGGAGTCTAGGAGCACTTTAATTATTTGTGTCCAATTAGTGATAGATTTTCATTTACTATTGGCCGAGATAAAATAATTAGATATAAGATCAGTGCAAGTGAATGTATTTTGTCTGACACAAAGACTAGAGTTCAGTTAGCTTTTGCTACACCTAGTCTTTCTCCTTTTCCATTTTAAGTAGTGCACTTGTCTGTGATCTTGATACAGTATTTGAAATTGTTTTGCATCCATCCATTGGCTGCATAGCACTGGTTACACAATAATCATCTTTGAAGCAAAAATCACCAAGCTTAGAGGCACTTTTATCAAGAAGAGAAATGGGAAAAATGAATGGTTAAGAAGAAAAGCTAGAAGACAAGGATTGGAGAAGCAACACTAAAGGAGAAATAGCCAAGTGGAGCCTGAAAAGAAGGAGTCTGACGACACTGCAGTTATTAAAATTCACCTTCCATTCCCAAGTTCAATCCCTGGTACCAAAAAATAAATAAACAAACAAAAAAACAAATAAATAAATAAAAATAAAATTCACCTTGCATTAATGTAGCTTGGGAAAATACTAAGCAAAATACCCCTTCTGAAAATGGGTCTGAAGTTCTAGTTAATGTTAACCTGCTGTCTGGCACAGTGACGGAGTTCCTTGTAGCTGACAACCGCTTTGAAAATGACTGTTACTAAAATACTTATTGCTGAAACTAAGTAATATGTGACAAAGTTTCCCTGGCATCTTTCATCTCATTTTTCTACCTCAGCTGTCAGAAATTTGCCATATTAAAGAACCTACCAATAATAATTCAGGATATTATACATTTCAATAGTTAATATGAGCCAGACACCATGATGCATGTATGTGATCCCTGTTGCTTGGGAGGCTGTTGCTGGAGGGTGGAAAATGCAAGCAAAATTCAACAATTTAGCAAGACCCTGTCTCAAAACAAAATAAAAAGAGCTGGAGATGGATCTCAGTGGCAGAGCACCCCTGGGTGCTCAGTACCTCAAATATAATATCCTCAGTATCACAAATATAATAATAGTAATAATTATTATTATTATACTCTCTTAAAATTTGAACATAATATTTAACCCAGAGAAAATGAAATAGAGATGAGCTAATTTGTAAAACATCAAATATGTTGCAAATATACTAATATTCTGTTGTAGTGACAATAGTAACAGTAATAACATAAGGACTGAGAACCAAATAACAAACTATATGTATATTTTGCATTTTATGAAAGCTATTAAAATAATCAAAATTTCATATTCAGCATGTCTTTTTTTTTTTTGGTACTGGGGATCGAACTCGGGTCCTTGTGCTTGTGAGGCAGGTGCCAGAACCACTGAGCTAAATCCCTGGCCCCATCTCTTTTTAATGTATGTTTAGGTAGTTGGTTATCAGTGGTTTGGGTTAAATTCTCACTCTAAAATACAGAAAAATATCAGATTAGTCTCAAAAAATTTTTTGGAAGCTGGGCATGGTGGTACATACCTGTTATGAGAGGCTAAATCAGAAGGATTGCAATTGAAGCCTGGCCTGGGGGACTTAGCAATTTAGCAAGACCCTGACTTCAAATAAAAAATAAAAAGTGCTGGGGCTGGGCCTGGTGGTGCACACCCATAATCCCACCACTTGGGAGGCTGAGGCATGAGGATCACTATGAGTTTGAGGCCAGCCTGGGCTACATAGCAAGACCTTGTCACAGAAAAACGAAAAACAATAACAACAAAGAGGAATTTCAGACCAATAGTTATCATATTAACTGACAAAACAATTAAAATTATGATAAGCAAAGTTGGGATAAAGCAAGGCTTCCTACCTTATTAATCTTATAATGGAAATTCTAGACACTATTCACAAAGAAAAATTATAGAAATGTTTAGAAGAACTTACAGATGAATATAAATCTGACACCAGGGTAGAGTTTTGCTAATCCGGTAATAACAAACCTATGCATGTGTGTTATTTGTTTTTCTTTTAAGACAAAAAAAGTTAAAGTAGGATTTGTTTTTTCTAAACTAAAAAACCTCTGTATTCAGGTTTAATTGCAGTGTTGGCACTTTGTGATAACTAAGTGACTTTTGGATTGCAGTTTGGGCACTTGTCTCTAAAAGGTTCATCACTGTAACAAAACAAAAAAGAAAAAGAAAGAAAAGGAAAAAAATATAAAGCAAATGATTTAAAAAATAATTTAAGGCTAAGGATGTAGCTCAGTGGCACCATGCCTGTCTGGCTAGTGCAAGGTTCTAAGTTTGATCCCTCATACTGCAAAATAATAATAATAATGATAATAATAATAATAATTTTGACTACATAAAATGTGAAAAAGAAAAGTTTTAAATAAACATGTAACATAAAAATGATTGTTGAAGTCAGGGTTTGCAAGGGAGTAGATTTAATACAGGACACATAATTTATAGGATTATTTTATAATAATCACCAAAAATATCAAATGCAGAGGAGTGCAAGAGATCTGTCCACATGCTAGAGACCCAAAGAATTCAGCTGAGGGCCTGGATCCCATGGCAATGTCCCGCACAGGTCCAGCTAAAGGCCTCGAGCCTACGGCAATGTCTTGTGCAAGTCCTTACTGATGATCTGCAGTGGGAAGGCCCAAAGGCCAGTGGTGGAAGCTAGAAAGCCTGTGCCAGCAGGGTAGAGGATTTGTGCTACCAGGCTGAGGGATCTACACTGGAGACAGGAAGCGACACTCAAGGAAAAGAGAACAGCAGCTGTTCCCAGTGACAGTGAACATCAGGAAAACCAATTGTGGCAAGCTTCTCCAAGAAAATCAACAGCAAATGATCTTCTCCAGTTCTCTCTCTCTCTTTTTTTTTTTTTTTTTTTTTGCGGTAACCAATACTGAACTCAGGACCTTGCGCTTGCCAGGCAGGCACAGCACCACTGAGCTACATTCCCAGCTCTGCAGTTCTCTTTTTATGCTGTTGGCAGCAATCCTCAGGTGGGTCTTCCAGCCCAGAACCACACTGATTCAGTTCAGCTGGGCGTTCCAAGTTGACCATTAGTTAATCAACCACAAAAATATTAAAGAATTCCAAAATAATAAATGAAAGTGACCAGCAAACATATGAAAAAAAGTAATAGTGAAAGAAATGCGAACAAAAACAAAATACTATTGTTCCACCAACAAATTGTTCAAAATTTAGAATAATGAAATACTCAGTGCTGGGTAATTGCAATGAAATAGGAACTTTTAGACATCATTGATGAGAATGATCATTTTGGTGAGCAATTTGTATCAAAATCCTTTCAAATAAAGGATTTGTACCACTGTAGCACTGTACCACTGATTTAATCAGTCATCCATGGGGATTTATTCTAATGAGAAATTAGAGGCATGAACAAAGATGTACAAGAGCATTTATCACAGCTTTTTATACAATACTGAAAACTTGACACAACCCAAAGCCAGAGAATAATTAAATACATATTTTTTTTCAGTAGGATACAATACAGAACAGCTCAAAAATCAAGTTTTGCTTATATGATTACAAATGGGAAAAGCTCATTAAAAACAGGAAAGTTAGCTGCTGGGCATAGTGATGAATACTTGTAATCCCAGGCTGAGGCAGGAGGATCACAAGTTTGAGCCTAGCCTGGGAAACTTAGTGACTTAGCAAGACTGTCTCAAACTAAAAAAAGAAGAAGCCTGGCATGATGGTACACACCTGTAATCCCAGCATTTAGGAAGCAGAGGCAGGAGGATCGTCATGAGTTCAAGGCCAGCTTGGGCTTCACAGCAAGGTACTGTCTCAGAAAAACAAAACAAAAATAAATAGATAAGAATAAAAAAGGGCTGGCCATATGCCCATCAACAGTGAATGGGTAAAGAAAATGTGCTTATATGCAGTGGGGTACTACTCTGCCATAAAGGATAAACTTGAGATATTTTTAGGTAAATGGATGGATCTTGAGACCATAATCTTAAGTGAAATAAATCAGACACACAAGTCTAAATATTGCATTGTTTCTCTTGTGTGAGAAACCCAAAATATAAATAAGAGCAAACTACAGGATAGATACTAGGAAGTAGGAAGAACTTGTTCAAATGGGAAGAGGAACAAGGGAGGGGAGAAAGGGAAGGGAAAAGGGTTTTTTAAATAGAGAATTGAGGGGAAGAAATGGAAACAGCTTTTGAAAACAGGAGGGGAAGAGGGTTGACAGGAGGGGAGAGGTGGGGAGTGGGAAAAAAGTTAAGATATATTATATACAGGTCCAAATTCTCCATAATGAATGTGACCATTATGTATGGGAAACATACTAATAAAAACAACATTTTAAAAAATAAAAAAGGGCTAGGGATATAGCTCAGCATGAAGGTCATGGGTTCAATCTCCAATACTGGGGGAAAAAAATGAAACCTGATCCCAGTTTTGAAATTTTATGTATGTATCAGTAGAAAAATAATAGAATATTGTACACATGTTAATGGAGGTTTCTTCAGGTGGTGAAATTATGGGTCATTTTTATTTTGTCTTTTTCTAAATTTCCTGTAACATATAACTTCAAATTATAAGCAAAAACTTTAGTAAGGATAATAAGTTAACTTTCTTTTAAGAACAGTGACATTTTATTTCCTAAGTCTTTTGCTTCTGGCTCACAAGGAAATCATCTAAGAAAATCTTGATCTATATTAAAATTAAAGGCCGTTTTAGTAGCTTAATAGCTCTTGGAGAAAGGAAGCAGAAGTAATACAATAAGTGGCTTTTTCACCTGACAGTCTATTCTTTTTTTGTTTGTTTGTTTGTTTGTTTGGTACCAGGTATCGAACTCGGGACCTTGCGCTTGCAGGGAAGGCGCCAGAACCACTGAGCTAAATCCCCAGCCCTGACAGTCTATTCTTTGCTAGACCACAAGGGTACAGACACACATACCCGCGTACATGCACACGCACACAAACACACCCCACACACATCACCCACACACAGGCTTGAAAAACAATAGTAAACTCCAGACAGCATTTGAACTACAGAGTGTGGTAGAGATCATGGGAAACACAAAGCCCTAACTTTCCTTAAGGATCTCCCTAATACTAATTTTATTTTATTTTATTTTTGGTACCAGGGATCGAACTCCGGTCCTTGTGCTTGCGCAGCAGGTGGTGAAACCACTGAGCTAAATCCCCAGCCCTTCCCTAATACTAATTTTAATTGTGAAGCTGGAACTACCCAACACTTGAATTTTTGTGGAATTTTGGGGGCAAAGAAGACTTTTCTGTTCATTAAAGATAAACTCACAGAGTTGCTATCAAAGATTTAACCAAGATGCACTTCTTAAATAAAACTTACAGGAGGTCATTGATTTGGACTGAGCTCCAACACTAGACCCCAACAAATCAAATGAAAATGGAGTCACTCATGTGATAGTTTCATGGCAGCACACGCCTGGAATCCCGACCCTTGGGAGGCTGTGATTGCTGTGAGTTTGGGGCCAGCTTGAGTTACATGGTAAATTTGAGGCAAGCTGAACTACATAGTCCCTGCCTTGAGAAAGGAAGGGACAAGAAAAAAAGTGAAAATAGAAGGAAAAATGGAAACAAAGCTTTTGTACATAGGGAGGGGAGGGGGTTGAGGGGGGAAGAGATAAAATAAAATAAAATTTAATTTTAAAAAGAGACCTGCCTAAAAAAAAAAAAAGTTCCGTGTTACCAAACTAAAACTGAGCTATTTATCTGACCTTCCAAGAAATCAGGAGAGAGAGATACTAGCCACATTCCCGAACAAGCTAGTTTTATCTGAGATAAGGCTGACCCCTCTGCTTTAATCCCTTACAAGAAAAGTAACCTCATAAAACCTGATGTTAGCCATTCTGTCTTTTTGTATTATGCTGTTCCTTTTTTTTTTTTTGTATTATGCTGTTCCTTTGTTTCTGCTCAAGCTACCCTATAAAAACCAATTATTCCAACATGTCCAGTTTAGCAGCTCTCTGTTTTTTGTTGAGATGTGACCTGATTCATGAATCACAAATAAAAAACAATTAGATAAATTAACTAAATGTGTTGAGATTTTTGTCTTAGTAATGAAAAATAGAAGAGATATAAGAGGGTCTTTGTTGTGTTCAGTTTTACCTTGACTAAATCATTCTATAGGATATATCCATAAGATGCCTAGGTGCTAGTTCATCCCCGAGTTCTTTCTGGTCTCTAGTGAAAAGGAGTAAGATCCGCAGTTGTCATTTTTGGAAGAAATCTTGCTAAAACTGATGATGTAAAGCAGGACATAGAAGTCCAAATGTCAAGGCCTAGTTGAGAAAAGGGTTCAGATAAGCCTGAGTGAAGTTTGATCAAAGGGAAAGCGTCAGTCTGTTGAAAAAAGGAAGACAGTATATGGGAAGGAAGACCTGATAATAAGTATTTACCTCAGAACAATGTGTGCCCTCCTTTACACCCCTCCTCCCAACACAACACTCCATTCAGAATGCTCTCATCTCAAAGGTACCAATACTCCCAAACCAGCAGTCTATAGCTTCCTTTTTTTATGTTTATTTTTATTTTTTGGTACCAGGGATCAAACTCAGGTCCTTGTGCTCAGAGGCAGGCACTGAGCTAAGTCCCCAGCCCAGCTAGCTTTTTATTTTAAAAGTGTATGTGTGTGTGTGTGTGTGTGTATCATTATTTCTCATTTGTCTATGTGGACCTCTAACCCGCGCTTCAAGTCCTGACCCTGCTACTTACAATCTGTGCTTTAGGGGGCTGGGATATAGGTCAGTGGTACAGCATTGGCTTCGATGCATGAGGTCTGAGGTTCAGTCCTCAGCATCCAAACACCAAACAACAATAAACCTAGGTTTTAATTGTTGTCAGTTCATCTCACTCAACTTATTGCCTTATCTATTAAATGGGGGCAAATAGGCATAGTTTATCTCATAGTGTAGTTGTAAGCATAAGAAACTTTCTGTAAATTATAAAACAAAATATAAATGTTGGCTGATGATTTAGCTCAGTGGCACTGCACCTGCCTGGCAAGTGCCAGGTCCTGGGTTTGATCCCTGATACTGGTACTGGGCGGAGTGTGTGTATGTGTGTGTTGTGATTTTAGACAAAAATTTGTACATTTTTATATCAATCTTTTATAATGATTATGTGTATTAAAATTCAAATGAAGTCTTAAACTATCTCTGGTAATAACCTTCTGGGACCAGTGCCCACTGCAGTGATTTGGAAAGTAATGTGACCATAATCAGATACTCCTCACTCAAAAAAGTATTCTGCATTACAGAGCATGCTTCAAGAAAACCATGGAACTATGATTTGTCCCACAAAGATTCATATATTAGAGGGTAATCCTTAGTTTGGCAGTGTGAAAGAGGTGTGGAATCCTTCAGAGGTAAGACCTACTGGGAAGTCCTTAGGTCAGATGGAGGTGCTGCCTTTGGGAGGCATTAAAGTAGTTGCTGAGGTAGTTCTCTCTCTCTTTTTTTTTTTTTGAGACTGGGTAGTTCAAACTGGCCTTGAACTTGCAATGATCCTCTTGCCTCAGGGTCCCAAGTGCTGGGATTACAGGTTTTGCACCATTACGCCTGGCCTGAGTTCTTGTAAGAGCAAATTGCCCTGCCTCTAGCATTTCATTATGGTAACCAAATATGAACTAATACACATGGGAAACTGTCCTTTTTCTAGATCAAAATGGTAGAAAGTCATTCATTGCATATGATTCAGCCAGTCCTAATATATCGGTCTATAAAAGCAAAATCCAAAAAGGATTAATTATTAAAGTATTAGTTGGTTTTCCATTGTTATAACAAAATACCAAAAAACAAAACAAAAACAAAAACAGAAGCTGGGTATTTTATAAAGATAAGAGGTTTGTTTAACTAAAATCTAAGATCAGATATACCCATTTGTTTGGTCTCTGGTGAGGGCCTTATGGCTTAGTGGCATCATGTTGAGAACACCCTGAAGAGGGAAAAGTCACCTGATGAAACAGAAAGCCTGAAAGTGGGATGAGGGTCTGGTCTGGTTCTTTCATATTCTCTGAAAACTAATTGGGATTCTCTGTGACTATCTTAATCTCTTGCAAGGACAGTGCCCCCTGGGATCTAATTACATTGCTTTTAAGCCCCACCTCTTAAAAGTTCCACTATTGGCCCAGGGATTTAGCTCAGTGGTGCTTTGCCTACCTTATAAGCACAAGGTCCTGCCAAAAACAACAACAATCCACTATTACCCAGTGATGCCATAGTAAGGACCAACCTTCCAACACATGAACCCTCCTTATGGGATACGCTCAAACTATAACCTAACCATAGAAACCTTCAGGGCATCTCATCATGTGACCTCACCCACTTTGCCAGCCAGTCTCCCTCACACCCTTATCTCCTTCCCAAAGGGAGCACACTGAGAAGTTCCAGGACAGGGCTGTAACTACAGACCCACCTTGGCCATATCTGTGGCCATGGTAGTGATGGTTTTGATTAAAATCTTCTGTCTCATCGAGATTTATTCCTAAACAACAGCTTCAGAAGAAGAGAAGGAAAGGTCCACTTGGGCTTTTTCTGACTTCAGCATAGGAGATACTTAATGTTAAAGCAGAGTCAGGAGGACTTCTCCCAGTTTCTGTGGCCACTGTGACTCAGGGACATGTACAGCCTTCTCAGTGCCACACACAAGGAAAGCATGGCACAGAAGCTGCACAACAAGGACTGTACTGATGAGGGTGAGGTTCACACTCAGAATGCAGCAGAGCTTGGGGAAGCCTGCATAGGGGCAGCTCTTGCAGAGCCGGCATCAAGGACAAGGACAGTACAGCCCTGGAGAAGAGGTCACACAGAGTGACCTTGTCCTGCCTCAGGTGACCAGCAAATTTGATTTAAACATTTTTTATAAAATAATTATTTTTCTCCAATTAAGATGTATAAAATTAAAAAGAAATCTCATGTGACCTTCCACAATGCCCATTTTCTAGGAACTGGGTGAATGTTGTCATTACCTTACACATTAATAACTAAGATACAGCTGAGTGGGCAGAGTACCTGTGATCTCAGATACTCAGGAGGTTGAAGCAGTTGGATGACAATTTAGAAGCCAGCTGGACAACTTAACTTGAGACTTTGTCTCAAAATAAAATGAAAAACGGGTGGGAATATAGCTTAGTGATAGAATGCTTGCCTAGCATGCAAAGGCTCTGAGTTCAATCCCTAGTACTGGAGAGAAAAAACTCTAAAATGCACACTTGCATTTCTAGCACAAAAAAATTCAGCACAAGACTCATTTTGATAACTTCTAGACCTGTCGGGCTCCCTGTATAAATGGCTTGGCAATAGAAGTTTGTCGAGTAGACTTAACCACTTTTTCCAAGTTCAAAAAGAGCATTTCAACTGCAGCTATGTAAGGATGCTGCTGATACTTGAAACAGCTCCTTCTTCAGTCTTCTCTCAAACCAGGCTATCAATCTGAAACTCAACTCCCTATTTTCTCCACTTTCTACCTCTAAACATTACTCAGGTCCAATCCCCAGTGTCTCTGCTAGTCAGTCTCTCTCTCTCATTTCCTAGTTGAACTCCTTTCCAAGTTTGAACAATTACAGTTTTAAAACTGGTCTTCTTGTCTTGAGGCTTGATTTCTAACTTTCTCCTTAAAGGATCATGCTTTACTCACTCTTTTATTTGTAGTATAAATAGGCTTTCAATAAATGTTTGCTGCCAGGTATGGTGGCATATGCCTGTAATCGCAGCAGGATCATTGTGAGTTCAAGGCCAGTCTGGACTACATAGTGAGACCTTGTCCCCTCAAAAAAAGTTTGCTGGTAGGGATTGAGAATGAGGAAAATGTCACACATGTATGGAAGCTCTTTTATATGTCTAGTTTTATATAGTAGTTCATTTCACATAATCTTTACAGCTCTTGGAGGTTGAAGCAGATATAAGATTTATTAATATGTGGAAGTTTAGAAAATGGATGAGCTTTGGAGCAATTTTTGGAAAAAGAGAAGAAAAAGAAGAAATTTAAATATTGCTATGGGTGACACATTGGGTCCTTTTAAATATTTTTGATTTTTAAAATTTTTCTGGTGGGGGAGTCTTGCTATGATGCCCGCACTGGCTTTAAATTTCTGACTTGAGCAAAATGATCCCCCTTAAGTAGCTGGGGTTTGAGGTAGTTTCCCAAAGAGAAGATGGTGACCTCCTCCAAATAGCTTCCCTTTTTTTTTTTCCACTACTGGGAATTGAACCCCGGGCTTTTGCACTCACTGAGCTACATCCCCAGTGTTTCTTATTTTGAGAGAGGAGGGTCTGGCTAATCAAAAACTGCCCCAGGCTAGCCTACAACCTAAGATCCTCCAGCCTTAACTGCCCAGATTGTTGAAATTATAGGAATGCACCCCCCTCCCACCAGACTGAATAGATTCTTGACGCTTGTAATGGAAAAATAATTTGAGGATTGTGAGAGTTGGATAGTAAGAGAGGATAGGAAAATGACTTGAGCTCGAGCTCTAGGAAGGGGCTCACTCTGCTGCAGTTCAGACTGGCTTGCTTGCTGAGAAAAGCATGAGCCAGCTTTTATGGACCAGCAGAGGTGGCCCAGAGTCTGGTGGGTCATTATCTCAATTGTGGTTTCCTAGCTCAGGGTAGAAAGAGGTCCCGCTTGGAAGGGGGCTGCCTCAGATCCTGTCCTGGGATCATTGCTCTGCTCAGGGGAAGTGATACTCTCTTGGGTGTTTCATGAGGCTCTGCTTTTCCTGGAGTGTTTGTGTTTGGAGAAATTTTGGCATTGCTCCAGCAGGTCTGGAACTGGATGTTGTGATTGAGTGTTCCTGCAAACTCTGAAAGTTACTTTAGCACTCTTAACTTGGTGTCCCGAGGCTTGAAGGAACATGAGATGGACTAGGTAAATTTAAGGCTGATAAACAGTGCTCCTGGCTACAGGCAGAGCTGAGCAGTTATCTGAGAGTTTAAAGGTATTAAGGGGAAAACTCAAGTTTCCTAGTCTCCTGTCTACCTGTCTTTATTTCTTCTGTCCTACCTCAGAGCTACAGGCATGCACCACCTCATACAGCTTAATTTTTTTTTGAGAAAAACAAGTAAAGATAGGAATTCCTTATAAAACAATTTTGGCCCTCAGACGGTTTCTTTTAGGATGAGATTGAGCCATGTGGAGTCTATACTGAAAAGTTGAAAAAAATAGTGCTCAGGGAGCCAGTCTTTTGCAAGCATCACACAAATAGTAAAGGGCAGAATATGAACCCAGGCCTTTCCAGTTTCAAAACTTGTCATTTTTTAAATTAACAAATGTTACTTGGCTCAGAAATCAATTACTGAGTTATGCTTCTAAAAATGCCATTGAATTGTACCATAACAGGAAGTCACATTCTTTTCTCTTTTTTTAGGCAGGTTCTCCCTTTATAGTTCAGGCTGGCCCTGAATTCACTATGTAGTGTAGGCTAGCCTCAAACTCTCAGTGATACTCCTGCCTCAGCCTCCCAAGTGCTGGGAATGCAGGTGTGCACCACCATGCCCAGCTGAAGTCACATTGTTTGTTTTTTTTTGTGCCAGGGATCAAACGCAAGACCTTGTGCTTGTGAGGCAAATGAGGTGCCACTGACCTAAATCCCCGACCTAAAGTCACATTCTTAATAGCTGTTCCTTAGTTATGAGTTTGCAATATGAGAATCCTCTTTTTTCAGGAATGGGAGGAAATTATTTATTGAACTCTTTCCTTGTCCTGCTATTGTAGGGAAGGAAGATCTTTTACTATATTTAGTTTCAGGGTCTGGGGCCTATGCATTGAGTTGCAAGAGAAAAGCACAAGTTTACATTCATACACGTTAGTGTGCTGAGTGGGGTGTAACTCAAAGAGGTGGTTAGAATTTGGGGCTTACACATCAGACTTACTAAGGGAAAAGTACTGAGAAGAAAAGACTCCTATTGGTAGAAAAAATAAGCTTCTTTAGGAAAGACAAATGGGTCTTTGAGAGAGCAGACAAGAAATGAAAGTTTGTGGTAATGTTTGTCTGCACAACTGTAAGTGGTTTGTCTCCTTCAGGGCCTTCAAATTTCCCCCCAAAATTTATGGTAGCCTTATTTCCCAAAAGTTGCTGCTTTTAATCAGATAAGAGAAGCTTTAGGGCCAGGGATTTAGCTCAGTGGTTCCATCGCCTGCCGCGCAAGGACCTGAGTTCGATCCCTGGTACCAAAAAAAAAGATAAGAGAAGCTTTGAGAAAGCTTTTTTTCTGCATCTATCAAATCTTAGGACAAAATAATCTTTATGCAAGATTTGTGTATTTTAGAGTGGCATATTCTGAACCCCCTCACTGCTTTTAGGGTTTCATTTATGATTCTAGCTGTCTTGATGGTTATTTTCTCCTGAGACTATCGCCTAGTTTAAAAGAAATCCAGAGAACTAACAACTTCTCCCCACTGCTAAAAAAGGAAACATGTCTGCTAGCATGGTTTATTCACAAGCATCACAGGCTCCCACTCTCGTTTTGTTTTATTTTGTTTTGTTTTTGAAACGGTCTCACTGTGAGTTCAGGGTGGCCTTGAACTCACTGTGTAACCCAGGCTGGCCTTGAACTTGTAGCAATCCTCCAGTCTTCACCTCCTGAGTGCTGGGATTATAGGTGTGCATCACCACGCCGGGGTCTGTCACTCTGGATAGGTGAATATTTTGATTCTTAAGGAAAAGGCAAGATCTACATTAAGGATTGTAGGATATATTGCCTTAAGAGTTTGAAAATTTAAGAATGACTGGTGGCCGGGCATCATGGCACACGCCTGTAATCCCAGCACTTGGGAGGCTGAGGCAAGAGGATCACCTTGAGTTTGAGGGCAGCCTGCACTGTGTAGTGAAACCCTGTCTCAAAAAAAAAAAAAAAAAGGGCCGGGGATTTAGCTCAGTGGTTTCGTTGCCTGCTGTGCAAGCGCAAGGATCCGAGTTCAATCCCCGGTTCCAAAAAAAAAAAAAAAAAAATTACTGTAAATAAAGACTATGGGAAACATGGACAAGATGAATTAATAATGATGAGGAAAAAGAAAATGATGGTGATTACAGTGATGATTACGATGATACCAGGCTTTATTGAGTGCTACTAGGAGTAGGCATTCGGCAAAGTGCTTTTTACATGTGTGTATAATATTGTGAGACATTAACTTTTTTCCTTCTCTTCCTTTTTTCCTCTCTTATTCTAATGAGGCCTCTCATTTGTTGCTTCAGAAGAGGTAATGATCAGGACCAATAATAAAAGTGGCCTGCAAGTTTCTCTGGCTTTTGCTTACCTTAAGTCTTCAAGAGAACATGGAGAGTTATGATATAAAGGGAGTAGTAGATTTCCAAGATGAGTTAGAGCATCCGGCTTCAGACTGTTTGGTCTCAGGACCCATCTGTACTCTTTTTCTCCCTCTTTATATTCTTAAACATTACTGAGGATTTGCCAGGCATGGTAGCACACACCTATAATCGTAGCACTCAGGAGGCTGTGACCAGCCTGAGCTACATAGTGAGTTCAAGGCCAGCCTGAACTGGATAGTGAGCCCCTGTCTGAAACAAACAAACATTACCGAGGGTTCTAAACAGCTCTTGTTTGTGGATTATATCTACCATTATTTACTAGGTTAGAAAGTAATAGAATAAGTAGCAGATTTTTCTGAAAAATAAAATTTCAAAACAAAAATATATTAGGAGAATGGTGGTATTTTGCATTTTTGAAAATTCTTTTATGTCCACCTTAATAGAAAACAACTGGATATTCATCTTCTGTGTTCAGTCTGTTGTAATATGTTTTGTTGAAGTATATATAAAAAAAAATCCAGCCAAAAAAAATTTTAAAAATCCAGCCTTACACAGATATGCAATTGGAAAAAGAAGTAATATTTTAATAGATTTTTCAGATAATTTGTGCTATTCCTTTTGAGTACTATACTAAAATTCAACAAGTGGTAATTTTCTTATACTTTAATTGCAATGTGGAATCTGAAACCAGATGTGTGAACATTTTATATACCATTACTTTAGAATCCACTGGTCTGTGTTGTACTTTGAGTGGCTCATTTAAGCCAGCATGATTTTATGACATCATTTACTGGCCTTATGAAAAATACTGGCTTATGGAATTATGCAGTCCAAATTTTATATTTTATTTTCTAACATCAAAAGATCAAATGTATTATCATTATCATTTATTTCACTGGAAAAATGTCAAACACAAGATACTGGATATAGGTTTTCTAAAATTCTAAATTTTTTCATTGGCAATAATAAATGACAGTTTTTTAAATAAATGGCAATTACTTATAATCACCTCCCAATTTCCCCCATGAATACTGAGAGAAGACTATTTTTTGAAGGAGTAGGCTCATTTCATTCATTTTTGGTTTTGTTTGTTTATTTTTTGAGACAGGGTCTCACTGTATAGTTCAGGCTGGCCTTGGACTCACTGTGTAGCCCAGGCTGGCCTCAAACTTGCAGCGATCCTCCTGCCTTTGCCTCCCAAGTGCTGGGATTACAGGTGTGTGCCACCATGCCTGGTTTATATCATTCTTTTTATTTTTTTATTTTTTGGTACCCGGGATCGAACTTGGGACCTTGTGCTTGTGAGGCAGGCGACAGAAACACTGAGCTAAATCCCTGGCTATATATCATTCGTTTTAAAAATATGTGTGCTTCATATCTTAGTCCAGTGATGGCAAACCTTTTAGAGACTGAGTGCCCAAACTGCAACCCAAAACCCACTTTTCTATTGCAGAATGCCAACATTGCAATTAAACCTGAATAGTGAGGTTTTAGTTTAGAAAAACAACTAGTAGACTTGGCTCACATGTTGAGAAAAAGGGCTCTGTATGCCCACTATGGCACGCATGCCATAGGTTCACCATCACTGCCCTAGTCTGATTAAGATCTTTGTCAGTAATATTTTGCACTGCTGGTGACTGAACCTAGGGCCTTGCACATGCTAGGCAAGTACTCTACCACTGAACTACATCCCTGGCCCTTTAAAAAAATTTTCTGAGATAGGGTCACATTAATTTGCCCAGACTGGACTTGAACTTGTTATCTTCCTTGCCTCAGTCTCCCAAGTAGCTGGAATTATAAGTATGCACCACCATGCCCACCTGTCTGTAATTCTTTCAAATTAAAATGGTATTCCATGAAAAAAAAATGAGCTAGTTTAGTTCACGACTCAATTGCTTAAGTGATTTATACTACCATATATAATAGAAGCACATTATGTATATTTTTCATTTCACCACACAAAGATCAGCATTTAATAAAATCAGTACTTTCTACTACTTCATCAAGATCATTTTTATTTATTTTAATTGAATTAAATAATTTATTTTGGTTTTTTGAGACAGGGTCTTGCTATGTAGTCCAGGCTGGCCTTGAACTCGAGGCATTCCTCCCACCTCAGCCTCCCAAGTGCTGGGATTATAGGCATGCGCCACCATGCTTGGCATCAAGGACATTTTTCAATGCAACTAGTCTTGTTAACTTTTTTTTTGGTACCAGGGATCGAACTTGGGTCCTTGCACTTGTGCAGCAGGTGGCGAAACCACTGAGCTAAATCCCCAGCCCTTGTTAACTTTTATTTTCCTGAAATTGTGAGGCAATAGAGAATACAAGGACTATGAATGCAGTTTGATGTCATTGTCTTCAGTAGTGAAAAGCACCAACAGTTTAACCCACCATTATTTTTGTGTCATTATTAGAAATGCCAACATGGTAAAGAGGACAAATAATATTATATTGAAATTATGAAAATAGTTGTGACTTTCCCAACCCCTTAAAAGCTTTGGGAGATTCTAGGGAGTCTGTGGACTACACTTTGAAAACCACTAAACCAGAGTGTTGTGGAGAAGCAGAGACAATAGCTAAAGATGTTTCCCCCAGTCAGTACACAGCAGGAGGGAAAAGGAATTCCTATCAGTCCCTGCGGAGAGAAAAGGGGCTACTTTCTAGTACTGGTGTGGGGGAAGCAACAAAACCCCCAAAGGGATGGCTGCATAGTGGAACTGGGGAGACTATAGGAAACTCTGGCAAAAGCTTCCATTGCTTTGACAGTGGTTTAGGAGCTGCAAAGGCTATACTTTCAGGGATCATTTCTATAGTTCGGTATAGGAGCTGCAGAGCGCTGAGGGACAGGGAAAGCAGACTTTTCAGTTGTTGTTTATGGGATTTGTGATTATTGCTCAAAAGGAAACCCATACACATACACATACATCAACCTGACCACTTTGTCATGTCGCTGGTATAAGCCCACAGAAGAGCAAGGGAAACCTCCAGAATGATCACCATGGGAGAATGGGGGCCAGATCAGATACCAACTTGCTTTATAAATATTTTTATAAATATTGCTTCTTACATCTGAATTTGTAGGCCTAACTTTACTGGTTCCACATTTACTGGTGCTTGTTTAATCTTTGACAGCCTTATGTGGTAGATGATGCTATTATGATTTTTCCCATTTTATAGATGGGCAGATGAGAGAGGACAGATGCTTTGCTTTCAGAGACCTAGTAAATGGCAAAGTCAGGATTAGAACTAGCTTTTGAAGACTACCAGTGTAGCTCAGTGATAAAGTGTCTCACATGCATGAGACCCAGCACCACAAACAGATAAGCAAAAAAAACCCCAGGGCTGGGGATTTAGCTCAGTGGTTCTTCCACCTGCCCCACAAGTGCAAGGTCCCAAGTCAGATCCCCAGTACCCCAAAAAAACAACCCACAAACTAGCGCTTTGAAGGCTTGTGCTCTTAGCCAGGATACTCTGTGTGATTTAGTGTAGATGATTTCCCTATCGTCACTTTCTTTCCATTTCTCCAACTATGAGCTTTTCTGGTCATGAGATTAGAGAGAGAAAGTAAGGGGGATGGCTGCCCTGTATTTGTAGGCATTTCTAGCTCTGGCAAGAAATAACCTGACAGGTCCAGATTCTCCAGATTGGAATGATCCCTGGAATGAAGAGATGGTAAATGTTGAATGAAAATGATTGGTGTCCAAAAAGAAGACTGATGATTTGAGATGCAAAGGCTTGGAAAACTCCTAGGTATAATGAGAACCTGTGAACACAAGATCAGAGATGCAGCCCTGTCCGGTAAAGTCAGCATGTTTCCTGCCTGGAAAGGTTTATGTTGCCAATAGGAGATAGCTAGAAAGAGAACTGCTATGATTGATTGATTGATTGATTGATTGAGGTAGTGGGGATTGAACCCAGGGCCTTCACAGTGTGCTACATCTCCAGCTCTTTATTTTTTATTGAGACAGGGTCTTGCTAAATTGATCATACTGGCCTCAAATCTGCAATCCTCCTGCCTTAGCCTCCCAGATTGCTGAGATTACAGGAATGCATTACAATGCCTGGCTTCAAGAACTGCTACACTAAAACAAGCAGACAGTGAAAGGGAAGCACTTAGTGAATGAGAACTGAAACATATTGAGCACTTCTCATGCTCCAGGCTTGCTCTAACTGCTTTAAATGTGTTGTTCAATCTACTCAACATACTCATAAAGCAGGGTCACTAATATCTACATCCCCATTCTCAACTCCATTTCTAAGGAAATTCAGAAATACAGAGGTTAAATAATTTGCCAGCGTGGTGCTACAGCTGGGGGTCAACCTTAAACAGTCCAGAATCTGTGCTGTTAACAATATTCTTTCTCATTGTGTGTAACTTTTTTTTTGGTACCGGGGATCGAACTCGGGTCCTTCCACTTGAGAGGCAGGCAGTGGAACCACTGAGCTAAATCCCCGGCCCTCATGTGTACTATTTTTGAGTTTGCTTCTCTGTTCTGAACATGGTGGCAGATTTGCTCTTTCACAAAAGATTGAGGATAAACCAGGCGTGGTGGTGCATGCCTGTGATCCCAGCACTCTGGAGGCTGAGGCAGGAGGATCAGCTATGGGTCAAGGCCAGCCTGAGCTATATAGTGAGACCCTGTCTCAAAAAAAAAAACAAACAAAAAACAGGGCCAGGGATTTAGCTCAGTGGTTCCACTGCCTGCCTCAAAAGCGTAAGCACAAGGTTCCCAAGTTCGATCTCGGTACCAAAACAAACAAAAGATTGAGGATAGAAGGAAAAGAAAGAGAGCTGGAATAAAGCAAAGACAAGAGATGAAAGTAGAAACGCAAAATAAGAGATGAGAGGGGGAAAAGTTTCAGAACAGAATGTACAATATAAAATTATCATAATTTAAGAAGCAAGAGGGCCGGGGATTTAGCTCAATGGTTCTGGCGCCTGCCTTGCAAGCGAAAGGACCCAAGTCCGATCCTCTCCCCAGTACCAAAAAAAAAAAAAAAGCAAGAAACACATGCAAACTCTTTAGCAGGGAAAAAAAAATTTTTTTTTCAGACTCATTAGTTTCTTGAGCTGCCCAATTTATTTTTGGTCTGTCTGTTATTTCATTTATTTTTCAGAATACTTTACCAAGTGCAATAAGAAACTTGTTCCTTGGGGACAGAATAAAAACCCATTACATTCTTTTTTTTTTTTTTTTGGTACCAGGGATCGAACTCTGGTCCTTGCGCTTGTACAGCAGGTGGCAAAACCACTGAGCTAAATCCTCAGCCCAAACCCATTATATTCTATAACCCAAAATCCAACAGATTTGGGAATTTGTGTCTAAAGCCAGAGGGAGAAACACCTTAGGGGAACTTCATCCTCATGACCCTTCAGTGTGTATGTGAGACTCGGCACCTCAAGTATACTTAGAAGAACAGGATATCCTGACAAATAGTAAAGTCAGCACTGTGAGGCCTCCAGATGAGTATCCCAGTTACTTTTCCTGTTACCCAGATTAATAACTCAGTTTAAAAACAAGTTCCAATCAGGTGCAGTAGCCCATGCTTATTTCCCCACCTACCTCAGAGAAGGCAGGATTATTATAGGTTCAAGGCCAGCTTGGGCAATTTAACGAGACTCTTTCTCAGAATACATAAAAAGTGCTTGCAATGAAGCTCTGTGATCCCTAAATTTAATCCCCAGTACTTCCAAAAACAAAGAAAAACAAATTCTAGATTAGAATTCTCTGGTGTCCTCAAAAGTAGATCAAAAAAGCCAGTGTGCTGAGTGGATAATGGCCCAGTGCCAGATTTGATCTGGGGCCCAGAGGCTGGCTCATCACCAGGGTTCAGTGGGCCTGTGTGTGACTGTGTCAGATCCTACTGTGTGATTTTTCTCAGCAGCCCCCAGGATTGGGGGGGCGGGGCAGAGCTAGGTGCCTCTGTTGAGGTTCCTCCCTCAACCAAGCAGCTAAGCTATGAGGCTGTGCTCCCTGGCTGTCTGGGTGCCAGTCCTTACTTTCTTCATTCACCAGCCTGGCTCCGAGCTTGTGTTCACTGGCAGTGGGAAGACAGCAGGGAGACAGTGTGAGCCTCTTTGCCTGACACAGCACTTAAATCAATAGAGTTCCTCAGGACCGGTGAGCAATATTTCATGCAAATAATTGTTATCATTATATAAATAACCCGCTATGAAAACATAGTTTGGAGGCAGAAGAAATCAATACCTTAGAAATAAGAAGAGAGGGCTGGGACTTTGGCTCAGTGGTGTGGGCGGCTGCCTCTCAAGTGCAGGGTCCTAAGTTCGATTTCTGGTGCCACAAAAAAAAAAGAAAGAAAAAGAAGTAAGAGATATTTAAAAGGACTCAGCAATATGGAAAAAGTTCCCCAGGAGTCCCCAGTCCTCTTGATTCTTTCAGTCTCTCAATGGCTTGGCGGGATACTTGGAAAACACAGTCATCTAGGGACCTAACTACCCTCCTCTCTAAGAAACATCCAGAAGGATCTTCTCATATGCCTTGGTTGCCTCATGAGAAGGGCATTGAAAACATCTAAACATCTAAACTAAAAGGTGTGTGTTTTGGGATGTGTATATAGTGGTTCATAACACCATGATGGACACATTCTCATTTCCAGATGTGAGAATTACACTGATTTACTCAAATACAGAAGCTAGTAGTAGATTGGTGCACTAATGCTTCTCACTGGGGCTTCAGTAGACTGATGGAGATTTAAACACTGCCATCAAAAGGCCAAATTTAATTAAACTTTGGCCCAATTCTCAGTTCTTCATTTTATTTTGGTACTGGGGATCAAATTTGGGACCTTGAGCTTTTTCAAGGCAGGTGGCGGAACCACTGAGCTAAATCCCCAGCTCTCAGTTCTTCATTTTTAACATTAGGAAGGCTGGTTATTATTTCCAGAATGATGAATAATGTAACAACTTAAATGATTTTAAATTTGTTTATTAATTAGTTTTTTTGTTTGTTTGTTTTGAGACAGAGTCTCAGAATGTATTCCGGGCTGTCCTCAAACTATCAATCCTCCTGCCTCAGCCTCCTCAGTGTTGGGGTTACAGATGTGCACCACCACACTCAGCTTAATTACTATTTTAAATGATTAAAAAGCTATGCCCATGTTGGGCTGGGGATTTAGCTCAGTGGTTTCCTCACCTGCTGCGCAAGCTCAAGGACCAGAGTTTGATCCCCGGTAC
>NW_004624820.1:999248-1035159 GCF_000247695.1 Heterocephalus glaber | reverse complement strand
CATGTCTCTGTTGCCTAGAATTGCTTTTGCTATTCTAGGTCTCTTCTGGTTCCAAATGAATTTTTGGATTGTTTTCTCTAGTTCTGTGAAATATACTGTTGTGATTTCAATTGGGATTGCCTTGACTCTGTATAGCAGTTTTGGAAGTATGGCCATTTTCACTATACTGGCTCTTCCTACTCAGGAACAGGGGATGTCTTTCCATTTTCTTATATCCTCTTCAATCTCTTTTTTCAGAGTGCTATTGTTCTCAATGTAGAGGTCTTTTGCTTCCTTCATTAGATTGATTCCTAGATATTTCATTGTTTTGGATGCTATTGTGAAAGGAATTGTTTCCCTAATTTCTCTCTTAGTGAGTCTGTTATTTGTGTATAAGAAGGCTATTGATTTTTGAGTGTTGACCTTGTATCCACCTACTCTGTTGAATCTGTCAATTAACTCTACAAGTCCTGTGGTGGAGTTTTTTTGGGTCTTCTATGTAGAGTATCTATCGTTAGCAAATAATGACAGTTTAAATTCTTCCTTTCCTAACTTTATTCCTTTTATTTCTTTCTCTTGTCTAATTGCTGTGGCTAATATTTCCAGAACCATACTGAACAGCAGTGGTGATAGTGGACATCCTTGTCTTGTTCCTGATTTTAGCATGAAGGTTTTCAGTTTTTGACAATTAGTATGATATTGGCTGTTGGTTTTTCATAGCTTTTGTCAGTTTGAGATAAAGACCATCTATTCCAATTTTCTGCAGGGTTTTAAATCATGAATGGGTGTTGAATTTTGTTGAATGCTTTTTCTGCACCTTTTGAGATGATCATATGGTTTTTGTCCTTGACTCTATTAATATAGTGTATTACATTTATTGATTTACACATGTTGAACCATCCTTGCATCCCTGGGATAAATCCGACTTGGTCAGGGTGTATGATCTTCTTGATGACCCTCTCTAATCTGTTTACCAGTATCTTATTGAGGATTTTTGCATCTATGTTCATTAGGGAGATTGGCCTGTAGTTCTCTTTTTTGGTTGGGCCTTTCTCTGCTTTTGGAATCAAAAGTAATACTTACTTCCAGGAATGAATTTGGAAGTATTGATTCTCTTTCAATTTCACTGAAGAGTTTAAAGAATAGTGACAATAGTTCTTCTCTAAATGTCTTGTAGAATTCAGCAGTGAAGTTGGAAAATTTTTAATTACATTTTCAATTTCTCTGATTGTAATTAAGGTGTTTAGAATTTTTATATTTTCTTCGTTCAACTTTGGTAATTCATATGTATCTAGAAATCTGTCCATTTCTTCTGTTTTCCATTGTTTTATAGTACAGGTTCTTGAAGTAGGTATTGATGATCCTCTGGATTTCTGCTGGATCTGTTGTGACTTCACCTTTTTTATTCCTAATTGCATGAATTTGAGCCTTTTATTTCCTTTTTTTTTTGATAAAGTTGGCTAGGGTTTATGGATTTTATTTATTCTTTCAAAAAACAAACTCTTCAATTTGTTGATTTTTTTTTGTATTGTTCTCTTAGTCTCCATTACATTGATTTCTGTTCTGCTCTTTATAATTTCCTCCCTTGTATGAGCTTTGGGTTTGTCTTGCTCTTGTTTTTCTAGGTGGTTAAGATTCAGCATTAGGTTGTTTATTTGAGCTTGCTCTGTTTTCCTAGTATGGGCATTCACTGCTATGCTTTTCCCTGTAGAACTGCTTTCATTGTGTCATAGATTCCTGTATGTTGTGTTGGCATTATCATTTAATTGTAGAAACTATCTATTTCTTCTTTAATTTCCTCTGTGACCCATTGGTTATTCAGGAGAGTTTTATTAAATTTCCATGTATTTGTAGAATTCTTGCGGTTTCTTATGCTATTGATCTCCAGTTTAATTGCCCTGTGGTCTGATAATATACAGGGAATAACTTCAGTTTCTCTGCATTTACTTAAACATGTTCTATGAGCTAGCATGTGGTCTATTTTGGAGAATGACCCGTGTGCAGCCGAAAAGAATTTATATTCTGATTTTGTGGGGTGGAACACTCTGTAGATGTCTATTAAGTCCATTTGTTCAAAAGCTTGGTTCAGTTCTAGCATTTCGTTGTTGATTTTTTGTCTAGATGATCTGTATATTTGTGACAGTGGGGTATTGAGGTCCCCCACTATAATTGCATTAGTGCTTATTTGGTTTTTCATGTCCATTAATATTTGTTTTGTATAGTTGGGGGCATTTGTATTTGGTGCATACATATTTATGATTGTCATCTCTTCCTCTTGGATTGTTCTCTTTACAAGGATGTAGTGACCTTTGTCTCTCTTAATTAGTTTTGGTTTGAAATCTGCTTTGTCTGCAAATAAGATTGCTACCCCTGCTTTTTTCCAGGTTTCTGTCGCATTGTTTTCCAGCCTTTTACTTTCAGTCTATGGGTTTCTTTTTGAACTAGGTGCATTTCTTGTATACAGCATTTTGTTGGATTTTGCTTCTTAATCCATTCTGCCAGTCTATTTCTTTTGATTGGTGAATTGAGGCCATTAACATTGATGGTTATAACTGATATGTATTGACTTATCCTTGTCATGTTATTTTCCTGTTGTTGGGTCTTTTATTTTTTATTTTTCCCTCTCTCCTTTTAGTTTCTTGCCTTGACTGAAAGATTTGCTGTTTGGGAAAAAAAAAACAGATTTGCTCTGTTGGGCCTCATGGAGTTGTGACTTTCATTGTCTTTTTCTAGGATATTATTTAGAATTGTTTGGAGTGCTGGTTTGGTATTCATGAAGTTTCTCAGGTATTTTTTTGTCATTGAAGTATCTTATTTCCCCATCAATTTTTTTTTTCAAGAGCTGCCTCACAATTTTACTTTTCACTCAAAACTTTAAAAAGTTACATTAAGGAATATATTCTCATTTTTTAAATATGCAAGCTATATATGATACATTTTGGTTATTTTTTATGCTTTAAATTTTTAATTTTTATTAGTACATGTTTGTGGCACATAAGTACATTTATTGTAGGGAGCTGGTATGATAAACACATTTTAATTCTTTTTTTCATCTTTTTCTCCTCTCCATTCTTCTCCCTCCCTTCATCTCTTGATCCCCTTCCCTTTTCCGGAAGATCTACCTCCCCATTTCTATTAACTTATTTTTTGCTCTTTATTTTTATTTGGGTTTTCTTATATGAGAAAAACTGTGATATTTATACTCATGTATGATTTATTTCACTTAACATTATGGTCTTATAGTGCATCCATTTTCCTACAAATGACTAAAATTTATCCTTCTTTATGGTAGAGCAGTATCCATTATGTATAAATACCACATTTTCATTAACCACTCATTTGCTGATGGACATACAGGCCACTTCCAAAATTTAGCTATTATTACTTGTGCTGCTATAAACATGGGTATACATGTATAATTGTAATATGATGTCTGTAACTCTTTTGGGAAGATACCTAGAAGGGGAACAGCTGAGTTGAATGGAAACATTTCATTATTTTTAACTGTTTAAGCACATTAAAAACTAAAAAACTATTACAGAAAATAAAGATTGTTGTACCTTTTTAGTACTGTTGCAGATTTCAAATTTTTCTGTAGAAGCTTTTTCTGACAAATTTGATTTTAAAGATGGTAGGTCACACTGCTAGGTTATTTTATTTTATTTATTTATTTTTTGGGTACCAGGGATCAAACTCAGGTCCTTGCGCTTGCACAGCAGGCGGTAAAACCACTGAGTTAAATCTCTGGCCCTGCTAGGTTATTTTTGACAACATATTTTTCTATGGTCTGATATCTAAATAGTCTTTTATTACATGATTCATATTCTGCAGTAATGGGGATTGAACCCAGGTCCTCCAGTATGCTAGAAAAGAACACTCTCACTGAGCTACATCCTCGACACTTTTTAAATTTAATTTTTTTTTTTTTTTTTGGTACCGGGGATTGAACTCGGGACCTTGTGCTTGCGAGGCAGGCGTCGGAACCACTGAGCTAAATCCCCAGCCCTAAATTTAATTTTCAGGTAATGTCTTGCTCAGTTGCCCAGGCAGGCCTCAAACTTACAATCCTTGTACCTCAGCCTTCCAAGTACAGTAGCTGGCCTGTAGGGAGATTGGCCTGTAGTTCTCTTTTTTGGTTGGGCCTTTCTCTGTGTCCTTGTGCCTGGCTTGATTATTATCTGATAACATTGTAATTGGTGGCTTGTAACATTCTTTTAGTTAACATGCACTAACTTAATTACATTTCTAAAGTAATGTCAGGTCATATAGCTTGTTTAATATATGGTCACAGAAAACTGTATTCTCCCTTTCTGTAGGCCAGCAAAGTCCTTTATTCTCTCATGAAAGATCTCTTTCCAGCTCTGAAATATCAAGATTCTTTGCATTTTTTTTTTTTTTTTGTACCAGGGATTGAACTCAGGTCCTTGCATTTGCGCAGCAGGCAGCGAAACCACTGAGCTAAATCCCTGGCCAATATCAAGATTCTTAATAGTTATCAACAGATATTTACTTTTCAAATGTAACTTTTATATATTCATTTGCCTATCACAAAAAATATGCTGTTCCTAATTTAAAATTTTAGGTTGAAAGTAACTTAATAAGGTATGTGTGTTTAGCACTGTGCTTCATATACTGTATGCTATTGTCTGATATACAAGTTGATTAAAAGATACAAGGTACTTTAAAATTTAAATCAGAAGGCCTACTCAATTCTCTCATCCAAATAAATTTATATATAAATGTGGCTGTCTTCATTTTTATAATGAATTTATTCTAATTCCAAACATTTAAACATTAACAAAGCAGTGAATGTAAATATGAGAATCTAACCTTGCAATCAGGAAAACTGGGCTAGTTTCAAAGCTTGGGTGGAGAGTGTAGTTGGATAATTATATATTTCATACCTATCATTTTACATTAGGAAAGAGTCTGAAGTCTCATTTAATGCTTAGTTAGAACTGAATGCTTGATTTTTTTGTGGCGGGGTGGGTACCAGGGATTGAGCTCCGGTCCTTGCACTTGCGCAGCAGGCAACGAAACCTCTGAGCTAAATCCCTGGCCCCTAAATGGTTGATTTTAATATTAAAAACAGAGTCACATTAATACTGACCCTTCATCTGTCTCAGATGTCATAATTGTAGGTTCAAAAAAACTGACCTTATACATCCCAAACACTGATATCATAGAACAAATTGGCTGTTTTCAAAGTGGAAGACAAATTTGTAATTTCACAAATAAAAATCAGAATTTCATACCTTGTGCAAGCATGTTAAATTCCAAGAACAGTGCTATGTGGTAAAGTTCCATGGCTTCTTCTGCCCTGGTTACGTTTGGCTTCCCTGCAACTAGAGCCTGAACTTCACTGAGACTCCCACAGAGGGGTTACAGTGTAAAACAGAGAGGTTTACCATGTCGGTATACATACAGTGTAGTATCACCTTTGCGTATCTTTTTTGGTGTAATGGACTCATCTAATATAATTCTTGTGGGAGTCCTCAAAGTTTGGTCTGTGATTTCTTCACCAGTCCATATCCTCCTTTGTAATAAATTTTGAAAAAATGGAGACCGTGAAGAAATAATAGCCTTGTGGGCTTTCAGCTCTTCATCTAAACAGTTAGGATTTCCCCCAAAAGCTTCAGCCATTTCATAGTCTGAAGAAAAACAAAGGACAACATCATAATAACACATGTAATCAAAGAGTCCATGGATATCTACGTCAAGGGAGTTTGGTGCTCCAAATTCTTCACTAAGTTGAACAAGGATGTCGACATTTTGAAACCTTGAGTTCTCCATTCTGAACTCTCTTGCATAAAGGTAGTGTAACAAAGCAGAAAACATGGGGATATCAATACCAGCTGTATTGATGTCCATTGTTATCTCTGCCCCATACTCAGGCGAGGAAGGAAGCAGTGTTTTAAAAAATGGACCCCCTGGTGCCAAAATGGCATGATGAACAGGAAAACAAGTTTCTTGAAATATTAAGTCCACATCAGTACAATACTTATACTCATAAAGATCAGCCATATCTTTCTGCAATGTCCAGGCTTCTGGTCTAGACAAACTGGCTTGTAGAGAAAGCTCCTTTAAGGCTGAACGTCCCTCATATTCCTCTACTAATGCATTAACATCTCTAACATCCCATCCAGAGAGGAGTTCTCGCATCTGCTTGGCATGATCGGCAGACCTATTAGATTTTTGATTAGATTTTAATAAATTTCTTTTTGAGGGTAGCAAGGCCAGAGGTTCTCTTTTTTTTGTCTGGGTGGTTTCTCATGGCCATGGTCAAGGCTCTACAATTTTGACTCACAACCATAGCCTTGTTGAGAATAGGATGATGTCCTTATAAAAGTTTGCCAGGCTTGTGAATTTCCATTTACCCTCAGGCAACATGAATGAGGATAGTTAGATGCATTAGCACCCATTTTCTTCAGTCACTCAGACATTTGATCTGCTGCTTCTTCAGAGTGTGATCCCAGAGGCCTTTATTAACCTTCAACCCTGGATCCAGCAGCCTCTTTTTATCCATTTCCCGGAGGCTCCTCCCACCACTGCTGCTCGGGACGCTGCTGTCACCCCTGCCGCCACTGCCGCCACCAGCACCACTGTCCGCACTGGCATCAGCACCCGTGGCCATCCTCCTCCTGCCCCCACCACCCTCTCTCCTCTCCCCATCGATTTTGAAAAATAGTTTAGCAGGATACATCAGTCTAAGTTCGAGGTTGTTTTCTTTTAAGCCATGAAATAACTCACTCCAGGCTTGCCTTGACTTGAGGGTGTGTGTTGAAAAGTCTGCTGTGATTCTGATGGGCTTTCCTTTATATGTGAATTGTTTCTTTTCTCTAACTGCTTGTAGTATTTTGCTTTTCTGTTGGGTTTCTGGGATCTTATTATGTGTAGGTGTAGATTTTTTTTGAGCATGGCTAGTTGCAGTCCTATATGCCTCACTTATCTGTATGTCAAATTCTTTTGCTCTGTTTGGGAAGTTTTCTTTCATTAATTCTGTGAACAGTTTTTTTTTTATGTCATTTGTACTTTCTCCTGCTTTTTTGTGGACTCCTATCAGTCTTATCTTATTCTTCTTTGTGTCATCTAGGAGCTGTTGGATCAATTTCTCATGGTCCCTTACTATTTTTAAGAGATCTCTCTTTTCATGGTCAGTGACCACCATCCTGTCTTCTATATCTGATATTCTGTCTTCAGATTGGTTCAATTTGCTGTGAATACTTTCAATAGAGTTTTTAATTTCCTGGATATCTGTTTGAATCTGTTTCATGGATTCCATTTCTTTCCTATGCTGGGCATTCATGGCTTCCATCATGGTCCTGAACTCATCTTTTAAAAATCTGTTTCTGTTTTAGTCTTTAATCATGTCATTCATTCTACTCACCATCTCTGTAGTTATTATTTCTGTTTTGAATTTTTCTAGAGCCTCATTCATCTGTTTTGTTACTTCCTGTGGTATCAGTTCAGGGTGTCCAGGTAGTTGATTATCAGACTTTTCCACCTCGTTTCCCCCAGGCTTTGCCTTTGGTGAGCTGGAAATCTGGGTCTGTGCCTTGCTTAAATGTCTTCTCATTTCTATTTTTGTTGTTGGTACTGTTTTTGGTTTAATTCCTGGGCTGATACTTCAATATTGCTTATTGTAAGTATCTTTGTTCCTTGTATTTAGAACCCTTATGGAACAATTGCTTCTCAGAGGTGTCTTCCAGATATAGCTGGTCTTTAGGTTTTGAGTCTCTAATGACTCTGAGGCAATCTCGTTTTCAGTATACCAGGGACAACTGATTAGATCAACCACAACAGCTTAGCCCAAGTGATACAATCAGCAACAACAATAGCATCAAGCACAGCTTGGAAAATGACAATTTATGGTAGTTATTAATCTAAACTTTAACCGTGTGAATTAAATCAAAATCGAGGACCAGGCCAAAATATGTTAATAGTGAATAAACTCTTCAGTATAGCAACTTTATCCTTTGGGATGGGGACTTAGAAGCAGTTGGGGAGTGATAGATAGGTGGGATAGAGAAAGGTTAGAAGTGAGGCCAAAGGACACAGGAAGATCACACAAACTCTAGGAAACTGTTGAAGACAAGAGGAAAAGACAGAATGAAAGAACAAAGACAAGAACAGAACAACCTAACAGCAACAGGGAAGCTAGAAACTGTATTCACTTTCCTTTCAAACTAATGACAATTGAAAGAAGGAAAAAGAAGAAGAAGAAAAAAGAAATCTGAATTAGGGCAGGAACAAGAACTTTTGGGGGAGATGAAGAACAAGGTGGGAAAGAGAGAGCAAGAGAGTGAGAGAGAGCGAAAGAAAAGAAAAAAAGAAAAAGAAAAAGATTTTTGAAAAGAGAAGAAAAAAGTAAAAAAAAATTAAAAATAAGAAAGAAATTGAAAATAAAAATGAAGGCCCTCCTTCAGGGTATGTCTCTGCGGTCACAATAGACAACATGGGCAGCAGTGTGCAGATCTAAGTCAATTAGTCTCAGCAACCCAGCAGCAGTCCCCTGAGATTCAGGCTGATTTCTGGTGGGCATTTTAAATGATTGTAGAAGAGTATGAAACTAAGTGCTGGGGGTGGTGGCACACGCCTGTGTGGGGCTACCTAGCGGACTCTGTCTCAAAATAAAAAAAGAGAGAAACTAAGTGATATGGCACAGTTTAACAGGAAAGAACAATGGAAACTCCCAGTCTCTTGAAATAGAATAAATTGTTCTAAATGGTTTTGGCATGTGTTTAGAGAGAAGTTCTAAGGTGATTCTGGAAGTTCCAGTACTATGTTAAGAATATAAATCAGAGCTGGGCATGGTGGTATACACCTGTAATCCTAGAACTCTGAGGGCACTGAGGCAGGAGGATCACAAATTCAAGCTCAGCTTGGGCAATTTAGTGACTTAATGAAACACTGTCTCAAAATAATTAATTTAAAAAGGGCTGGAGATACAGCTTAGAGCAAAGGTTCTGGGTTCAATCCCTAGTACCACAAAGAGAAACCAAAAAATCAGACCATAAGGAATCATTTTTATCTTGTAGAAAGCCATGAGAAGTCAAAATGGTCATGTTGTTAAAGAGAAAGCATCTGCAATGAATACTGTAGCAAATGACAGGCAAACAATACTGCTGACTGGAGAATGGGAAGTGCAGTCTAATCCCTTCTCATTTGATGTTGACTCACAATGGGTCTGCTAAAACAAAAGTATTTCCATAATTTAGAAAGTCTATTTTAAAAAGCTTTTGTGTTTAAATAAAAGCCTAGATGATGTGTCTTGTACTTGACACTACTAGGGAGGAAAGGATGTGGGGACTGCAGTCACCCTGGCAGTGCAGGGAGTGGAGATCATAGTAGAAGGCCCAAAGCTTCCTCAGTGAAGATCAGAAACAATCAACAGAGGACCACTGGGGTTGAGAGGCCTCACTGTCCACCAGAAAGCCTCAGTTTTGTTTGCATTTACACACTTTTTCCCCCCAAGGACGCTTGAACTTCCTCCAACAGAGTTCTAAAACTGCTTTTGCTGTGTCACTAGCATACTTTAAATTACTTAAAAAATATCTTGTTTCTTCTTGGAATACAAGACATACTGCTATTTCTAAGAAGTATGTGTATTGTCTTCCTCTCTATATTTTTTCATAAAAAGTTAAATTTCAATCTCATTATGCAAGATACTGTCAATATCAGTTTCTGATAGCAATAACCTTTTCTTAAAAAACATACTCTTGGGCCAGGGATTTAGCTCAGTGGTTCCGCCGCTTGTCTTGCAAGCACAAGGTGTTCGATCCCCAGTACAAAATATATATATATATCTTTTTTTTATTTTCTCACAAGTGCAAGGTCCTGAGTTCGAGCCCCATTACCAAAAAAAAAGGATACTTGCAATAGAATTTTTTTGAGACAGTTTAGCTATGTAGTTCAGGCTGTCCTTGAATTCACTATGTAGTGACCTACATAGCTGACCTCAAACTTGCCAAGATCTTCCTGCATAAGGTTCCTGAGTGCTGGGATTACAGTTGTGTGCCAACATGTTTGGCTAGGAATAGTATTCTCTCAAAAAAAGTTTAAGAAAAATATACTGCTTAAAGAATTGACATGTTAAAGAGTTACATGACATGTGGACATGTAAGATTGGCTATCAAAAGTAATTTTCCCCAAGTAGCCTGTGGAATCATTTAAAAACTCCACAGTGGAACACCACAGGGGCACCAAACAAAGGAAAATACAATTAAGGGAAGCTAGCATTTTTGAATTTACACAACCTGGGATTGTATTTGTGGCTAAGAAGAGTTAAGTCAACAATGGCACAATTTACCTACTGGCTGATCACTGTCAGTCAGCCAGTAGTTGGGTAACTGTATTTCTAGCAAACATGAAGGTAAATTTTTCTTGATAAATTGAGGCCCTATAAGGGTTAGCAAGTTATTTGTAATGGAGAAAGTAGATTCAATTGATGAAGAAAATACAATGTATGTAATTACACCAATTTTACAGTTATGAAGAGTAATGAGCCTTGGAAAGATACACGTAAGGCTTTACTATTGTGGCCAAAATAAGAGAATACAATCATTAAACTGTCAACAGTGATTCAACATTTTAACTTTATAGCTCGTTGGAGTCTAGAGTTAATTCATATATTGTTGGTTTTGTATTAACATCACAGTTTGAAGGCTGAATTTCTTCCCTCATAATGTAAATCTATGGTAGTATTATAGTAACAGAATAAAGTTAATTCTTCCCTTCAAAAGTGTTGCTGAAGACTCTTGGGTTATCTCTTCCATCAAGTAAATGCTATTCCCTAAACCTGTATCATCTGATACTCTTTCCATGAAGTTCATCTTGGAAGTTCTACTTTTCTTCTCTGGGCTCTCACAGTCTCATATGGAGTCTTTTCTTTTTTTTGGAGACAAGATCTTGCAATGTAGTTCAGGCTGGTCTTGAACTCACGGTGATCCTCCTGCCTCAGCCTCTGGAGTGCTGGGATCACAGGCATGTGCCTCTACATGGAGCCTTTTTAATACCACTTATTTATATCTTTTTAAGTGCCTTAATGTTCCTACTGAGTTGATGGTGAAGTTTACAGAAGTAAAATTTAGTTTTAATTAGTAGAAATCTGTTACAGGCTGGGGATTTAGCTCAGTGGTGCTGCGCCTGCCTCACAAGCACAAGGTCCTGAGTTCGATCCCCAGTACCATCAAAAAAAGGAGAAATCTGTTATAACCAATGTTTTCATGATAAACTTTTAAGTAATAGGTTAAACAGAATAACAACTAGTAGCTTTATGTCTATTTCTTCCCATAAGCAAAAATAAAACAAAACAAAAACCAACAATAAAACCTCAAGACAGATATTATACTACTTTGTTTGAAGTTGTTAATCAACTTTGTTTATTTATTTATTAGTGCTGGGGAGTAAGGACCTCAAGAGCACTTGGCCTGTCTCAGCATGAATGCTGGCATCACAGAAATGGGTTCAAACCTCAGCAGTTAATCCTTAACTTCCTTATCAGTAAGGAAACATTCAGTAATTCAGTGTTATTATGGCTCTATATTAAAAGGCTGGATGATACTGCCTAACTCAAAGTTCCTAACCCCATGATGCTGGATATAATAGTTTTTTATAACTATTAACAGTCATACAGAATTTTTTTTTCTTTTTTTGCTATATAGTCTTGCTATATAGTTCAGACTGGGCTTGAGCTCACTATGTACCCCATGCTGGCCTTGAACTTGCAGTGATCCTCCTGCCTGGGATTACAGGCCTGCACCACCACGCCCAGCTTTCATACAGAATCTTTAACCCAAACAATTCAGGTCATCATGCCACTAAATGATGAGTATTAGAAATCTTAACATTAGGCTGGGCATTTAGCACAGTGGTTCCACCACCTGCCTCGCAAGCGCAAGGTCCTGAGTTCGATCCCCAGTACAAAAAAAAAGAAAAGAAAATCTTAACATTAAGAACAAACCATAAGAACCAACTGAAACAGATTAAAAAAAAAAATCCAAGTCAAATTATTTCCAGAAAACAGTGCAGACCAGGACTTGCCTTGGCAAAAGAGTGTTATTTCTGGGTCCAAATCCAACCCATACATAGCAGTGTAGTTCACCAGCTATTAAGCACCTAGTTGATTCTACAGAGGCAGTTACAGAAGATAACATTTCTCCCTATGAGGATGAACAGTGTAAGTGGAGTTAAGATGATACTGAAATGCACTGTGGTGTTTCATACATTGAAGAAGGTATTAACTACTATGGGAACACACATGAGGAAGCTGTTACATTTTTTCAGTGTAAGGAGGATAGTGTTGAGGAGTGTTAACAACTGGAGTGTCATTTAAACCAGGCCTAGAAGGCCTGCAGTTCACCAGATAGAACATGGGAGAAAAAGGAGCATACTGGGTGAAGGGAGTAAGAAATAGATACTCAATTCCTAGAGACATCTAGGAAGACAGAATTTACATCATTGCAAAGAATGCTCTAGGAAAGGCTCCTCTGAGAAAAAAGGCCAAGTTACACAGGGATCTTATTTACTCCATAGAATTAATTTTTCTGAAATCTGTCATCTTTTCTGAGTAAAATAATTTAAAACACAAAAAGATAAAGAAAATTAGTTTTATTTATGTAATTTAGAAAAATTGATTATAGTATTAGATTTGTCAAATGTTTTCCATTCTGAACAATTTACAAGAGTAGATACAAACATAATAAAATAGAGTATATCACATTGCCCTTGCTTCAATCAACATGTTTTCACAATTCTGAACATGCCTATTACTTCAGTTTGTGATTTTTAACAGGGAGATGCTTTACGTACTGTGATTCACAGTATAACACTAAAATGGAGGGAGAATCAATGATCATAAACACAGTTAAAAAATATTTTTCAACCAATGATTCGATCATTAGTTTTTTTCTGTATTAAAATATGTTCCCTATTAAAAAAAACTTATTTACTGATGATCTAAACTTGTTGTATAAATATGGCGTTCATATAAACCCATATTTACAATATAGATATGAATGTATATTAAACTCATCAAAATAAATGTTTGCCATAAATGTCTAGAGGTAACAGATTCATTTAAGAAATAGTGAAGATGCTCTATTCCATTTAAAATAAGTAAAATTTTCATTTTGTGAACACAATATAAACTAACCCAAAAGATGGTGTAAAGTCCTATTTATGGGCATGAACTCTCATGTCAAACTGTAGTGCTGCAATTAATTTTTACCATAATATACTGGATAATTCTAATCCAAGTTTCCTAAATAGCTTTCCTATCATTAATCTTGCTGGAGAAATCTAAAGAAGTTTAATAATATTACTGATTAAAGCAGAATCTTCTATTAGTGATTGGGATACAATACATGTGCAGATAATTTATACTAGAGTTAAATCTATATCTGTCAAGAATTAAGTATATGACATGTATATGGGCTCACAGAAGAAATCCATTTTAAAGCACTGGACTGTTTAGTAAATTTAATTATTTAGATATTCTTGAATTCCAGCTAAAGTTCTGATAGCTCAATTGCCTAATTAAGTGGGGGAAAAAAATCCCACAAAATGTTAAGTCTGCTGTCAATTTCAGAGTCAGGGCTATTTAAGTTAAAACGATCAACTAGATCTTCAAGTGCACTTGTATCTAAACTTTCTCTTTTGTCCCCAAAGAGAAGCAAATGATCAAGTATTACATTAAGGTGCTTACTATTCCAAAAACAAGTAAAATCAGAAGAAATTAGTCTTTAATTGGATGCTTGAATTCTTTCCAGAGTGCTTAGTATGCTTAGATGATGGTAACTTGACTTTGACACTTTCCTGATTGCCCTTTATAGCAGTCTCCAGGCGGGCTTTTAGGGCTGGAGAAGAAGCCATTATATTTTTAAAAACTGATGAATACTGAGGCCCAAACTGCATAAGATTTTGCAAAGCAAAATCATGTAAATTTCTCATTACTGAAGGTGCTGATGTCAGAGCATTCTCATCCAAAAGGAAGGAAATGAGGATAGGCAGGAGACAGGCCACCAGCTGAGAGCCTAGAAAGTAAATAAATGCAAGTTCAGAACATAAATGTTTATTATACAAGGATGCAAAAGCCCTCCAACTGTACACATTTTTCCCTTAGGGAGAAAACAGTTCTTCCAATCTCTTCTGCCAAATTAATACTAAATAATATTAATATCAATATCTAGAACTTTTAATAAATGTGAAATACTGATACATAATGTAAGTGAATGTTTTACAATTTAATACTGAAATTCAGAGTCTGGTGAGATTCGGAGATAGTATGAATTCATTGTTGACACTTACGATGCTGTTCTTCAGCAATGGTAACCAATGCTTCCAAGATCTTTATGCCTTCTTGAAAAATCTGAAGCTCAGTAATATCTTCAGTTTTTCTTTTGTCTATTTCCTGCAGTTTTTCCACGATAGAAGATGCTAAAGAGTAAATGTACGGGTAGGAAACAGCTGGGTTTGGATACTGAAAAATGGAATGTAGGAGCTGATAGGTCTTGATTTGTACCTAGTCAGGAAAGAGATAAGAATACTATAAACTGTAAATTAAAAAAAAAAAGGCTGGGTGTGGTGATGCACTCCTGTAATCCTAGCACTTGGAAGGCCGAAGCAGGAGGATTGCCACAAGTTCAAGGCCAGCCTGGGCTACATAGTGAGTTCAAGGTCAGTCTGAATTACACAGCAAGATCCTCCCTCAAAAAGGGGGGGGGGGGTGGAGAGTCCCTGAAGACTCTCTGCAGTTAAATTAGCAAAGATATTAAAATTTATTTCTGACTCATCTTTAATTTTGGAAGTCTAAATACCAATTGTTAGTCAAACTTGGATGGTAATAGTGGTTGTAACAGTTTGGAGTGGGAGAGAGGCACATTAGTACAATAGGGAAGAGTAACTATGAATGGTTGCTTTTTTCTTCTTTTCCTAGTTCCCATTTTCTCCCTCATATCACTCTCTATAATGTACAACAACAACAAATAGAAACAACAACACACACAAATTTATAAAGTATTTGGTGATTTCAGAAAATACTGAAGACATGTCACACACATTTGACATTCAATGTCATGGCATGAAAGTTTTAAGGAATCATGTATGTGTGATCACATATCACAGCCACTATGTGGAGACTGTTATGTAAATATGAAAGCAGCAGGCAACAGATGGGACAGAAGAATAGAAGAAAACAAGTATATATCAAATACATGAGTCATCCTTTATTTTATGATTGTATTTGAATAATTATCTTTTTCTAAGAGAAAATTTGGTTTCTATATCTTTGGGATTAGATATATTTGTGAGCATGGGCTACATATCCATAAAATAGGAAATTAATCTAATAAATGAAATGGCCATAAGGGAATGGAATCAATTTGTATGTATTGTTTTTGAAATGGGTCCCATTATTTCACAATCACATTAGGATAAACAGCTAAGTTAGAAATATTATAGGCAATCAGACAGGGCTGGGCCCTCGAAAAAGTCAATGTAGAAGATGGAAACACATCACAGCTGTGGCTGAAAGCAAGTTCATTGAAGGCCAGGTTTTAAAACAAAAAATATTGGCTATACCTACATATTTCCCATAGGGATGAACAGCAGTAACTGACATTCTAAATAGGCATCAATCACCTGGGTGGGGGACCAAGACCTTAACCCATCCCTTCCTGGAAAAGTGTTTGTTCCATGTATGCCTGCTACCGCTTCCCCATTTGATCCCCATTTAACCACTGTTACCTAAGTAACTATACTTCTAATCTTAGTTGGCTATAGTTTTGTCCCACTTTATATCTGCCTTACCATGTGGTTTTGCTCTGTAAGACTCCCTTGGAAAGCAGGGTCTGCAGGCAATCCACTTTACAGGTCCCTTTCTGTCTCTTAGAAGCTATCTTTCTCTCAATAAATTCTTCCTACACTTAAAGCTCAGTTGTCCCTAAAATTCATTCTTTGATTTTAGAGAACATGAACTCAGCAAATCAGACATCTAGCACGTTGAGAGTTATAATATTTCCCTTATTCTTTTTTTTTTTTTTTTTTGGTACCGGGGATCAAACTTGGGACCTTGTGCTTGCAAGGCAGGTGGTGGAACCACTGAGCTAAATCCCTGGCCCTAGAGCCTTTTTTTATGCAGTACTGGGGAATGAGCCCAGGGGCTGTTGCACTGAAGCACATCCCCAGCCCTTTTTAAATTTTTTAAATTTTGAGACAGAGTCTCACTAAGTTGCTCAGGCTGGGATCAAACTTGGTGATCATCCTGCTACAGCCTTCCAAAGTGCTGGGATTACAAGTGTGCAATACCACACCTGGCCACAAAAGTATTTTCTAAAAATTCTTTGTTCTACAGAGTTCTATCAATAAAACTTTGTATTAATAAAAGTTCTAGATCTACAGTGGACCCCTGAAATTTGCGGGGGTTATGTTCCTAGAGTACCCGTGAATTATGAAAAACTGCAAATTTCATATATGGTCAGAAAAATGCCTATTTTTACAGTTTAAACAGTTTAAAAATGCCTACTTTTACAGTTTAAATGCCTATTTTTACAGTTTAGAAGGTGCAGGACATTTTGGGACATCTTCAGGCTTTAAGAAGAACAAAACTGAGAACACTTGAGATAGCTACACATGGAATAGCAACCTGTTATGATGCAGGAATGGTGGTGTATCTGCCAGAGATGGGTTACAGGGCAGCCGCCAATCAGGAAAGAAAACTGAGTAATGCCCTTGGACTGGCTACTTGCAAACCTCTTACCAAAAAAACAATTGCAGAGGATATTTCTGGTTTCTACAAACAATTAGTTAAGCTCTAAGGAAAAATCTATCAACGACTGAGGCCTTGAACTCTGAACCGTGACTTTATGGGGATATACTGTCCATCAGTTTTAAGATAGACATTCATTCTTCATTTCAAATTTAGATTTTTAACATTTCTTCTCTATTTCTACCCATAGAGTAGAAGAATAAATACCATTATTATCTGGTTTTGTTACCACAAGAAAAAGCATTAATCCCAAATCCAAAAATTATAGTTAATTCTTTTTGGAGTCAGCAAAAGTACAAAGTTTTGCAAAAGCTGGAACATATTCTTTTTTTTTTTTTGGTACCAGGGATCGAACTCGAGTCCTTGTGCTTGCGAGGCAGGCATCGGAACCACTGAGCTAAATCCCTGGCCCTGGAACACATTCTTATTACAAACCCTTCTCTGCTAAAAGATACTCACCACAGTATCTTTTATCTTGAGAGTAGCCTTAAATTTCTCAATACAGCGATTCTGAAGGCATGGGATGGTAGTTACTTCTGGACTGGTAGTCAAAATAAATATTGTGATAGCTGTAAGCAGACTGACTTCATCAAGGTCTTCATGTGCTCCACTGACTAAAGAGAAATGATCTATTAGAACAGATCATATTCAAGCTTTATGCACATATATGAAACTGTTTTTGGTAGCAACAATTATTTTTGTGTATACAACAGATGCAGAGAATAAACACTGATTTGACAAGACTTTAAGAACCCTGGGAAGGGCCACGGATTTAGCTCAGTGGTGTTGCACCTGGCTCAGAAGCACAAGGTCCTGAGTTTGATCCCTGGTACTGGAAAAAACCAAAAACAAAAACAAGAACCCTGGCAAATGTGCATTTTAAGTAATTCTAGAGTCAAGAATTAGCAAAGCAATTATCTTCAAAGGTAAAGACATTAGTAAACACATCCACTAGTTCTGTGATCCTCGATATTGAAGTTTTTCTTCAGTTTTCTTATCTGTAAAATGGGAATTAACAGTATTCATATTGATTGGGTTATGAAGAATAAATGAGTCAACTTATGTGAGACATTAGGAAAAGGCAAGAATTGCATTATCTGAAACCATACTATGTGATGCATTTAGAATACATGCTACACATAATCCTCAATATGGATTAGCTATTATATTATTAATAACAGTATCTTTTGTTCTGTTCTACAGATGGGGTTGTGTTATGTTGCCCAGGCTGGCCTTGAACTCCTATGATTAAGTGACTCTCTTGGTGCAGCTTCGTGAGTAGCTAGGACTATAGTAGTGTGCTATGGTACCTGGGTTATTATTTCTACTATGCACCAACTCCAAAATACTTGGGCAATTATTTTTTTCTTTACTATTAGATAATGCATGTACCAAGTAAAAATACCTTAGCACTTTGTTTACACATACCATTTCTTTTTTTTGGTTTTTGAGACAGGGTCTCACTGTGTAGTTCAGGCTGGCCTTGAACTATGTAGCTCAGGATGCCTGCCTCAGCCTCCCAAATGCTGGGATTACCGGCATGTGCCACCATGCCCAGCCACATACCATTTCTTTCTTTTTTTTTTTTTGGAACCAGGGATTGAACTCGGGACCTTGCGCTTGCAAGGCAGGTGGCGGAACCAATGAGCTAAACCCCCAGCCCACCATTTTTTAATAGTAGAGAAAATCAGACAAAATAGCTGTGGAGGCCACAATTTTATGAAGACTTTTCTATTTGAAGTAATCTTATACTGTTTCATTTTTCAAAGTAATGCTCTCTGAATAATTTAAATGAACCTATTGTGAAAAATTAATGTTATCTGAGAAAGAAGTGTGGCAAATACAATTCATTAAACTGTTTATGAGTGAACTGTTGCTTGTGAAAAATAACATACAAATATAGTAGCTTTAGTGTTATTTTTTACACTAAACTGCCCCCAAAAGTTTCTGGTGGTTGGCAGGTGACTGACTCATGGGAATGCTATACTCATCAGTGGATTCAGTGCTGAACGTGGTGCTTGCAGGTCAAGCCTAGTTGGAAGTGGTTCACTGGGGCCCTGACTTAGAAGGGTATATTCTTGCCCTAGCTCTTCCCTTTTCTATCTACTTCCTGGTCACTATGATATGGATGGCTTTCCATTCTCATGCCATTTCACCGTGCTTTTTTTTTTTTTTTCCTTTGGTACCAGGGATTGATCTCAGGTCCTTGCACTTGTGCAGCAGGTGGTGAAACTACTGAGCTAGATCCCCAGCCCTCACCATGCCATTTTGCTTTGGAGCAGCCAACAATGGACTGAACCAACCAAACTATCGGCCAAGATGGACCTTTCCTCCTCTGAGTTGCAAGTGTCAGGTGTTTTGTCTCAGTGAAGGGAAGGCTGATTGGTACAGAAAATTGGTACCTAGAATAATGTCAATGATGTGATCATACCTGATGGTGTGATTTAGAAGCCTTTGGAAATGGTTTGGTAGAGGAGTCTGGAAAGAGATTGGCCAGAGACGTCTTAGAATACAGTAAACACAGTCTGATGCATGGTCCTGGTCAGAGCTCAGAAGACCAGAATGCTGATAGGAATGTGGACAGTAAAAGTCAGACTCAGGACATTTTAGGAACAAGCTCTCTGGTGGCATTTGGACTAGAAGCCATGTGCGTTATACTCTGGCAAAAAATTGATCTGTTTTTTGCCCATATCCTGAGACTTTGGAGAAGAGTGATTAAGGGCAAGAGACTAATTGATTTGGTGGAGGAAATTTCAAGACAGCCCAGCATTCAGGCTGTGGTATGCAATACTTATGGCTGCTTACAGCCAGATTTATGGTGAGAATCAGGAGCAATACAGCAAAGCCAAAAGATACAAAAAAGTTTGAAGCATGGCCAGAAGAGCCTGTAAAACTGGGGTCCAGAAGAGTTAAAGAGAACATGGTTGTTAAAAAGATCAGTATTTTATGCCGGGGATTTAGCTCAGTGGTTCCGCCGCCTGCTTTGCAAGGGTAAGGTCCTGAGTTCTATCCCCAGTACCAAAAGAAAAAAAAAAAAAAAAAGGATTAGCCATCATAAAAAGATCAGTATTTTAAAAAGAAGCCAAGTACTTTGCATTAGGACAACAAGAAAGATGGCTTGAAGGCAGCTCATAATTAGCCAGACCCTACCTTTTATAGGTGTAAGGGTATAAAATTATAAAGCTTTGCTCTGAAAAGAGTCCCTGGGTTCCCTGCTGGAGAAGGGTCACCTAGGGCAGTGGTCCCTGACCTATTTGGCACAAGGGACCAATTTCATGGAAGACAAATTTTTCATGGACCAAGTTTGAGTGGGCAGGTGGTAGTTTTGGCATTAAGATTCTCATAAGCATATAGCCTAGATCCCTCACATGTACAGTTCACTGTAGAATTGGTCCTCCTATGAGAATCTAATGCCACTGCTGATCTGATAGGAGGCAGAGCTCAGGGGGTAATGTGAGTGATTGGGAGTGGCTGCAAACAGATTAAGCTTTGCTTGCTTGCCTTCCGCTCACCTCCTGCTGTTAAGAAGTGCTTAGCCGAGTTCCTAAGAGGCCATGGACTGGTCTGTGACCCAGGGCTTGGGGACTCTTGGCCTAGGGAATTGATTCCCAGGATTCAATTCACTGTGCTCAGCCAAGCATTCAGAGGTCACCGCAGCCATGGTCCAAGGGGAGCTGGCTACCACTGGAGCTGGTGGTAGACCTTGATGTCATCGATATGTTGCTGTTTTTTTAGGCATCCAGAATGCAAGAGTTGTAGGGCCAGGGAGGCTTGTACCCAGACTTTAGAATACCTGGGAAGCTATTCTCAGAGGGATGTATGTGAAGCTGTGAGAATGAAGCCAAAGGTGCAGTGGAGACGCTAGGAATTTGGAGATGCCAGCAACGTGGAATATTTACTGAGGAAAGCCACAGGCAGCAAACAAAGCCAGCCCAAGAGAGGGGGCTGCAATCAGCAAAACTACAGGGATGGGCTACACAACTCAAGCCCTTTGGAAGTCATATCTCACTGTTATGTGCCCCAGATGCTAGATAGGGAGCTACAGGATTTCATGTTTCCCCTGCTGGGTTTTGGTCTTGCTTTGGTCCTACTATTTCTATCCTTCTATTTCTCTCTTTTGGAATAGAAATGTTTGCCCTGCATCAATGTTATAAGTATTTAACTTTCTTTTTGATTTTTATAGAGGCTCATAGCTAAGAGTTGTTTTTTGTTTTTTGAGACAGGGTCTCAGTATATAGTTCAGAGTGGTCTTAACTGACTAACCTGGGCTGGTCTCAAACTCACAGCAATCATCCTGCCTCAGTCTCCCAAGTGCTAAGATTATAGGTGGCATCACACCACCTTTCAAAGCTAAGAATTTGCTTTGAATCTCAGAGGAGACTTTGGATTTGACTTTTCAGCAAATCCAGAGTTGTTAAGCCTTTGGTGATTCTTAGAGATGGACTAAATGGATTTTACATAATGAAATGGACATAAGCATTTTAGATAAGGGGCAGAAAGTTATGGTTTAGACCTAAAATGTCCCCTAAAAGTATTGCGTTTGAATTACAGATGTGTGCCATCATGCCTGATAAATCTCATGCATTTAGAAGGTGATTAAATAGTGGGGGTGCTATGCTCATTAGTGATGGGTTCAGTAGCAGAATGTGCTGTTAAGAGATAGGGGCTCAATGAAATGGATCACTATGGGCATGCCTTGGATGAGTGTAGTCTCACCCTGGCTCTTCCCTTCTCTGTTTCCTGGCAGCCATAATATAGGTAGCTTTTCTCCACCAAACCACTTCTGCCTTGGACCTGGCAGATCATGGACTGAACACACTGAAACTGTAGGCTAAGAAGGACCTCTGTTCCTCCGAACTGAGGGTGTTTTGTTCCAGTGATAGAAGGCTGACTGATGCATTTGGTCAAACTCATTCAACAAATATTTAAACAATAAAGTGCCAGCCCTCTTTTAGGCACCAAGAATATAATTTATACAGAAGATATACTATAAACTGGGAAAATAAAAGAGAGCCGCGGATTTAGGTTAGTGGCACAGTGGCTGCCTCACAAGCACAAGATCCTGAGTTTGAGCCTTGGTACTGAGGGAAAAAAAAAGATGTTTGAAAAAAAATTTTTTTTTTTGGTACCGAGGATCAAACATTTGAGTAGTTTTAAGGTATAATTAGTACACAGGTAAAATTTAAAGTTCAAATGATAGCTATGTTACAAGCATTAAACATTTAACCCTCACAACAGACAGCGCCACAAAATAAGTACTCTACTCCCTTCCATTTTATGGATGAGAAACAGAAATTTGGTCACTTGCCAAAGCCAAATAGTTAGTAAGGCAGACAGTTTGATTCAGACAGCAGCTATATTGCTCCCCATACAGCAAATTTAAATTATTATGGCAAATGGAAACTGCATCATATTTAGTTTGGTAAAACTATCTTTTTATTCTCAGTAAGACAAAGTTTTTCTGGGTTCCTCTTTCCATTTCTTCTAAAATTCTTGGATAGATGTAAAGTTCCCTTAGTATTAGTGTTATGGAGCAGCCTTTGTCCTAAGAAAATGGGGCCTCTTGTCACCAGCTGACTTAGTGAGTCATCTCGGAGATGGATCCTCCAGCTGGAATCCTGGCCTATGGTTTAACAGTAATGTCCTAAGACACACTAAGCCACAACCACTTGGCTAAGGTGCTCCTAAATCCCTAACCCATAGGAACTGTCAGATGGTAAATGTTTGCTGTTTTAAGTCACTAAGTTTTGAGGCAATATGTTACACAGAATACGTATGCGCTGCCATGATCAGCTCTTTTAACTTCTCTCAGTAACTAGTCTAAATTCTAAGTTCTACCTTATTCCTTCCAACACAACCAAAAACAAACAACAACAACAAAAAATCCCAAAACTGTTTTGTGTATGTTATAAAAGTGGCAAGCTCATTAAAACCTTCAGTATAAAAACTTATTACTTTTCATGCTTACCTTATCTTCCTTCTCTTATATTGGCAAAGGTTAATCCTGAATGTGCTGTCATGGGGATGTTGCTTTCCTCTTTAGTATTAGCAACTCCCTTTCCACTTTCTTTTTACCCCGTAAGTATGAACTCATACTAGTTTCATCTTTAAAACAAACTATTCCTTGGTCCAACACCTTCCTTTCAGCTATTTTTCTTCTTTCTATCAAGAGAAGTCTGTGTCTTTCCCCTTCCTTGGCTCTCATTGTCTCTTACACTGTAAGCCCATCCCCTACACTGCTTGGCTTCTTTACTGTGTTTCACACTGCTGACCATCCCCTCTCTATTAAAAGTTTTATTTGGCTTCTGTGACTACACTATCTTCTAAATTTCATTCCATCTTGATTTTGGTCCTCTTCTTGCTCCATAAACTCAAACTGACATTTATAATAGGACAAGAAAGGCAGAATAATGTCTAGTATGTCAGAAGACTTTTAACAACCACTATAACATACTACTGGAATAAAAAACCATACAACAGGAATGAGAGTGCAGCTCAGTGGTACATCACTTACCACTAATAGTATGCATAAGGTCCTGTATTTAATGCTCACACCACAGAACAAAACATTCCCAAAACAACGCCCACATACAGACTTAAGACAAAATATATTTAATGGATATGGAAAATAATACTATCATTTATTGATATATGCCAGGTAATAAGTGAGATGCTTTTTATATTTTATGTTAACCTAACAATTTCCTGCAACATAATGTCCTTGCTGGGAGCTGTGGTGCCTGTATCTACTCAAAAGGTTAAGACAGGAAGATTGTGAATTCAAGGCTAGCCTGGCAACATAGGAAGACCCTATTTCCAAAAAAACAACAAAAAACTCCCAAAAAACAAAGAAACAAAAAACAAAAAAATCCCCAACCCTCCCCCCCAAAAAACTAAAACAAAAAATAATATCCTTATTTGTTAATGAGAAAAGTAAGTCTCAGAAAAACTGGGTAACTTGGCCAGTTATTTAGCTAGTAAATACTGGAGTGATGAACCAGATTAACTCCACTTTGTAACGTATGGCTTATACACTTTTCAGTATACTGTGTATACTAAAAAGTTCTGTCAGATATAGATCAGCGGTGGAAAATCTACAGCACATGTGCTGCAGTGGGCTGTTTGTATCATTGAATGTTCTAAAAGGTTCATCATCACTGATGATCACACATTTTAAGATAAACAGATTATTAGGTTTAAAGGTCTCTCACTGACAACATATAGATTTCTGGTCATTTATATTAAAGGTTAAAATATTAAAATGTGTACATATTCTCTAAACACACTGTATGGTCTCCAGGTGACCAACTATGATCAAGTAAATAGCTTAGCTTCAAAATACTGTTCCTCTCACTTTTTAAAATAAACTGAGCAGATGTTTCCCAACAGCTTTAATTACCTGGTTCCCAACAGTCAAGAACTGTTGTTAAAGCACTTCGGAGAAGGTCCGTCCAAGCAGTGTGGCTCTTTTCTGCACGGGCCATGGGGGAAGATAATATTCCTTTTAGAGCCTGTAAGGAAGCTGCCACTGTTGAAGATAACTGGCCCCCAGGTAACTTCACAGCAGTTTCTCTAAGGACACCAACTGTGAGGTACAATATGGTAGGGAGAATTGAGATGCTTCCTGTAAGATAAAAATTTTAAACACACTATATATAAAGGCTGAATCCAGAATGTTTATATTTTAACTTAGTATCATTTAACTTGTTTTGTTTTTTGAGATGGGGTCTTGCTGTGTATTCCAGGCTGGCCTTGAAGTCACTATGTAGCCCAGGATGGCCTCGAACTCACAGCAATCCTGCCTCAGCCTCTTGAGTGCTGGGATTATAAGCATGCACCACAATACCTGGCGTAATTTAAGTAATTTATTAAGATTATTCAGGTTGGATGATGATGATACTGGGAATTGTACCCAGGGCCTTCACACTAAGCTACATCTCCAACCCTTTGTAATTTTGAGACAGGTTCTCAAACTTGTAATCCTCCTGCCTCAGTCTTCCAGTGTGCTGGGATTACAGATATGTGCCATCATGCCATGCTAAGGTTGGATTAAATTTGGATGACTAGAATTGGAGATATTTTTATTTTTATTTATTTATGACTATTTTTTGCAGTACTGTGGATTCAACCCAGGACCTTTGCCCTGAGCTTTATCCCCAGCCCTTTAAAAATTTTATTTTGAGATAGGGTCTCACTAAATCACTAAATTGTCCAGGCTGAGCTTGAGTTTGTGATCCTCCTGTCTCCTGAGTGCTGGGATTATAGGGATGTGCCACCATGCCTGGCTCTAGAGATATTTAAATTCTATTACTTAGCATTATTATACTGTCTCGTTTTGTTTTATTTGGTAGTGAATAAATAATTTACTTTTGCTGTGGTAAAGCATAAATAACAAACGTTCCCATTTTGATCATTTTTAAGTATAGTCTAGTGTCATTATATCTATTCACAATGTGGTGTAACAACAGTACTATTTGTATTCATTTTATATTAAACTCCTTTCTGATAGATTTCCCTCCAATGTAGGGTGGCTGCTATATATAATAGATGCCTTCTTATTCCCATAATGCCCTGCTCCCCACCTAAAGCCACCCCAAGATGGCTTCTCCCACCAAAGGACAACCTTCTTCCCAACATGCCCCTACTCCCACCAAAAGAGTAACCTAATACTTGCTCTCCTAACAGCTAGTGACGTCACAGGCTCCTCTAGTCCCTAGCCACTACCTCCCTCACCCCCCCCCCAGCTCCTACAAGGCTCACCCCAGCGCTCTGTCCTGGCCATATTGCTTTTGTCTCTCCTTTGTTCAGAGACAGCCCAGCAGATCGTCCCTGTAATAAAGGCTTTTTGTGGCCTGGTCTGGTCTTGGTTTTTGGCTTTTTTACCTGACACTTTTCAAAGAGTATGTGGATCTATTCATTGGCCATTGAGGAGTTGAAAAATTAGTTTTAAGTTTCAAATGAATGTGAAAAAATTAAAGCTAAAATGTATTTAATTTTCTTGAAGCCTACTCAGCAAAATCAATACTGTGTGTTTTCCCCTCTAATCTTTTGCTAATCACCTTTTCTTCAACTCTTGGTCTAAGACTGTGTGAAAACAAGAAGTACAAGAGACATATTTAAGCAAAAATATGCTTACCAATTAAGTATCTATTAAATACTGAATACCTGTTATATGGTGTATTTTATAGAGTATACAACATTAAGTTGGAATGAAGACACATGCATCTCTGTGTGTGCATATTTTTTCATATAAAATAACTACATATAATGCCTCTCAGACAGATAAAAACTATATACCTATGTACAGAAATTATTTATACATACACACACACCTATCTATCTCACAAACCTCAGTATAAGTTTGAGTTTTTTGTTTGCTTTTTGTAATACTGGCAATGAACCAAGGGTCTTGTGCATGCTAGTTATGCATTCTACCACTGAGCTACAATTTCAGCCCTCTGTTTTGAAAGGGTGTTGCTAATTGGCCCAGGCTGGCTGGCTCAAACTTGAGATCCTATCTCAGCCTCCTTAGTAGCTGGTATTGTAGATACTTACTACTGTGCCTTCCTGAGGTTGAGTTTTAAAGGAACTCTTTACAGATGGGTTAGGCCTGGAATGGAGCTACTATTATTATTACCTGCCCCCCCAGATCCAACTATGAGCTTTTTAACTGCAGCAACTTTAACACATGCTATTGGAGCTGGAGTTACTACGGCTGCTGGGACCAGATTTTCCTCCAATGGATCCCTGTTAAAGGATTTAAAGTGGACTCATTCCAATTAGAGGGCCTTGAAAGAGTCCTGTATTGTTATTTTTCATCACTACCTCCCCAGGTGGGGAGTGGGTAATTTGTGTACCTGCTGCCTTCCTTGGATGTAGTAGCTATTTCTCAGGCTCCCTCTCTGGAATTGAACCCTGATTCTCTGTCACCTGTGGTCACTAAGGTCGGCATGGCTACTACCATTGACAGTTGATAGGGCAGCCGTTCAAATGGGTCATTGCTGCCACAGGGGGCCTGTGAACAGCCAGAGGTTATTTAGAGTCACCAAAGCCTGCCCCTCTTTTTTTCTGTTTTGGTGATCGGACCCAGGGTCTCACACATGCTAGGCAAGTGCTCTACCACTGGGTTACAGCTTCAGCTCTCCAGCTGAACTTCAAAGGATGAAAACTTTTAAAAAGCAAAGAGAGGACGGGGATTTGCAGATCAAGTAACAGCATAGATAATGGTATAGAAGGATGACCGTGAAGCCTTCTAGGTTTACGTTTGCACAGATGGTAAAGGCAGAGACTCAGGAGAGCCTTATAGAAAGCCTTAAAACCTATGTTAATTACAGAGTATGGACTTGGTGATGGAGGGCAGCTTGGTGGTAGAATGCTTGCTTAGCATGCATGAGGTCCTGTATTCAGTCAATACAGAGGAAAAAAAAAAGATTAGCAACTAGGCCTAATTGTTATTATTTTAAAATAAATTTTATTTTATCCCATTCCCCCCCCGCAACCCCCTCCCCTCCCTATGTTAAAAAGATTTGTTTCCATTTTTTCCTTCTATTTTAGGCCCCATTTACTAAAGCCATTTTTCTTCCTTCTAGGTCAAGTAAAGTTTTCACATACCACAGCATACCTTCAGGAGAGCACACTGCAGGAAGTTCAGAGAGGATAACCAATGAAGCTGAAACCAACCGGCTTCCCTCTTCTGACAGAATCTGTGGCTTTGTAGCTTTCACTCCTGGGGTACCTGTCAACTTAGGATTTAGTTCTGGGAGTTGTCTAACTAGAATGCATACACATAATTCCAATGCTGCAAAGACCAAAGACTTTCCAGGCACAAGTCCTCCTGTGTCCTTTCCCTCTCCAAACTCTGGAAGGGTTTCCTTTTCAGCAGCCCCATCGTCAACTAAAAGACAGAAAGAACAGCACTTAATAAATACTCTGTGCTTATTTTGCTTCTGGCAGATGGCAATCATTCATTTCTGTTATAGGTAACATATTTAATGGCTAAAACTGTGGATCTGTTTAAGGAGAAAGCAGTTATGGAGGTACTAACAGTTATCTTTATTATGATTTACTATTGCAATGGATAAGGAAAAAAAATCCTTGTAACCTCATCAGCTTTAAAATATTGCTTGGTTAACTCTTCCTTACTGTTAGGAATATAAGCACTTTAGGTATTAGCAGTGGCTGGGCACAAAGACAGGAACCTAGGTCCCTGATGTCTTTAAGAAGCTGCCATACCAGCCCTACTGCTGGATCCCCTACCTCTGAATTTCTTGTTAGATGAGAGAATAAATTCTTGTGTTTTAAATCTACATTATATTGAATTTTCTATTATATGTAGCCAAATATAATCTTAAATGATAACTCACCAATACCATATTAGGCTTATAAACAAGCAATCTGTCAACTCAAGGCACTAAAAAATTATCAGTTGTTTGTGTTATGCATGTCAGTAAACAGAGCTAAAATAAGTACTCTATTGGTATAAAGGATTTTTTTTCTCCCAAGTTTTGCTAAAATTCTCATTTTCCCAAAGAACAGTACTAACATGCACAAAAGAACAAGAAGATTTAAAGCCATACCTAGAGATTTTCCATTTGTCCTATAGACAATAGATTATCTACACTTCATAGATATATTAAGTAATACCTTAAAAATAATAATGCTATGTGACTAATTTGGAATTAAGGGTTAATATTTACCTTCTGCACTTCGTCTTTTTTCCTTCACATGTTCTTGAGCTGCACAGATAATCTGCCTTACCACTTCAAGAGAAGCCAATTGAATGGAAGGTGATTCCCTGGTCAAAATTACTCGATGTAGAACATTCAGCAACTCAATACCCAAGTCCTATCATAGAAAACATGTAGTGGAAACTGTAAGGCAAACTATGCACTATTTTTTTTATTGTTAAATATAGCAAAATTATTTTGACCAAATTCAGAAAAAGAGAATATGACAAATTTCTCATAAGAAATAAAGATGTTGCCCAGCATGCATGAGGCCCTGGTATCAATTCTAGCATCCAAAAAAACAAAGAAGAAAAAAAATATGTCAACACAATAACACTTTAAACCAACTCTAAACTTCTTTTAGTCCAATCTTTGATATTATGATGAAAGGTCATTTTCATACAAATTCTAAAATGGGAAAACAGAAAAAAGAAATTCCCAAAATACAATGGGAAATTCGGCAAAAGAATACAAGAGCTGACATGTTGATTCTTAAATTTATATTAAGGTTTTCTAGTAATAATAAAAAATGAGGGAGTAGCCGGGCGTGGTGGCACATGCCTGCAGTCCCAGCACTCTGGAGGTTGAGGCAGGAGGATCACTGCAAGTTCAAGGCCAGCATGAGACCCTGTCTCAAAAAACAAAACCAAACCAAACAAAATGAGGGAGAGGTATGGCATTAAAACAGATGTCTCTCTAATGAATAAAATCACTTATTTTATGTTCTCTTTTTATTAGTTACTTTGATCACTTTCTTTCATCTTTGAAAATAACAGTAAATCTATCATTATGCTTGTTTTAACATACAGAGAAAACAAGCACAGTTGAGGATTTATCCATGTCCAATTAAGTTAAGTAAGAACTTGACTAATGCTTTAAATATAATAAATGATAGTGTTAAATATTAGTCTATGTAGAAAGGAAATCATAGTATCCATTTACCTTAACACTCAAGTTAATGACAACAGAATTAATATACTGAATAATACATGATGCTAAGACCTACAAATGCATATTTACCCATGAGGAGAGTAGTCAAAAGAAGTGCCACACTTTGTGCAGCAATCCTTTTACCAAGGCCACAACTGGGTCAGATATGAGTATCTGACTCCATCTACAGGCTAGCTAGCAGTCTTAAAAAGACCTGGAGGGACAGCCAGGCATAGTGGCACATGCCTGTAATCCCAGGACTCAGGAGCCTAAGGCAGGAAGAATGAGACAAATTCTAGGCCAGTGTGGAGTGCAGAGTGAGTTCAAGGCCAGCTTGAGTGACATACCAGACCTGTCTCTGGGGGTGGGGGGAAGAAAACTAGGAGGGAAGAACACAGCCAAGAGGAATACTTTGTAACTGGCAATAATTACAAGAACTAATGAACAATATCTCCTGGGGAAATGGAATATAAGATACAGATTAAAAAAAAAAGATACACATAAATGTGAAGATCAGTATTCAGTGAAATGGAGCAAAGAATAAACAGCACATATAACTAGTAGCTACTGTACTGAACAAAGCAACAGAGAACCTTCCCATCATTGCAGAAAGACAGAAAGTAACAGAATCAGAGGCATGATTACTCCTGAGTCAGTAGCACATATGCTAACAGCATTCCAGTTCTAAGGCCTATCTCTGTAGCTCTTTAATTTTTACTTCTCTTTATTCACTGCTATAACCTGAACATGTTCCTGTTCCCTTAGAATCTACAGAAGCCTAACAAAAACCAAGAAATCACCTGATCAGTGCCAATTTTAGATCTGGGCCAGGGAACATCTAGAAGAGCCTGTAATGCATGTAAACAAGCAGTAATGCTTTCCATAGTTGCATCTGAGCGTAATGAACACAGAAATTCCACACTGATTCCTGTGGAAAGCAAAAAGAGGAGGCTTCTTTGAGATTCTTAGCTTATGAAGTTAATCTTTTATTTTTATAAGTTATACAAATAAGCTTAGCAAAAAGGTAGTACAAGTTAAATTACAATAAATTTAAGACTAGACATAAGTGATAAGGCAAATCTCTTCAATTAGCAACAATCACACCTTGCATAAATTTCACTAGCTCTGATACCACCACTGTGCAAAGCTTATAAGGCAAATCTCTTAAAACTTGTTTTTTTTAATCTACACATACACCAAAAATAATCTTAAACAGGCTTGTATACAATTTGCTTACTTGCTATGCCACAGTTCAAAGATGCAAAAATTATAATAAAATTGTATTAAAGAACTTTGTACTATTTAACGACTAAAATTTGAGTAATTACCATGTATCAGGCACCATGCTTTACATAAATTGGTTTATTAAATTCTCATAATACTTGTTGGAAGCAGACACTACTATTACCTTTATTTATTTATCAACTGACTCTGCTGGATTGGAGGTCAAAGCTAGGATCTTGTACAGTGTACTAGAAGTGCTCAACCACTGAACCACACCTGCAGTTCTTTAAAGATTGTTTTAAGAAAAGCTCTCATACTAAGGCAACTGACAACTTTTTTGATGCCAGAGCCACACACATGTTAAACATATACTTCAACACTGAGCTACACCTCGAGCCCTTGAAAATACCTTTTTAATAGGCTCAAGGATATAGGAATCTGGCATGTCTCACCTGGGAATGAATAATTAATAGAAACAGTATGAGCCAAGAATCTTCAATTATTTACCTTTATAATCCTCGTATTTCATTTACTAAGTAAGTTCTTTATAGGTAATAAACTTACACCTTGTTTCCTTAGAATTAAAATTTTATTCCATTTACCCTACAAACTTGTGTTATCTTAGAAAAACATCTTACTTTAAAAATGTAGTTTTGGCTGGGCATGGCGGCGCACACCTGTAGTCCCAGCACTTGGGAAGCTGAGGAAGGAGAACTGCCACAAGTTTGAGGCCAGCCTGGGCTACACAGTGAGTTCAAGGCTAGTCTGGACTACACAGCAAGACCTTCTCTCCAAAAACAAAACAAAACAAAACAAAAACCCTTTTTTAAAAATGTAGTTTTGGTAGAGCTCTTGCATGTGCGAAGCTTTGGCCCAGCACTACCACCAACAATGAAAAAGAAAAAAAAGTTCTCACAGGGGCCGGAGATTTAGCTCAGTGGTTTTGCCACCTGCTGCGCAAGCGCAAGGACCGGAGTTCGATGCCCGGTACCTAAAAAAAAAAAAAGTTCTCACAAACTAAAAAACGGATTCAACTTTATAAATCTCAAATTTTCTGAACTATGACCTTTAATATTTATTTGCAATTCCACACCATTGAACATACTTTTTTTTTTCCAGTATGAGAGACTGAACCCAGGGCCTTTGCACTAAACTATACCCCCAGCCCTTTTTTATATTTTTTATTTTGAGACACTTAGTTGCTAAAATGCTCAGGCTGTGCTTGAATCCGGAAACCTCCTGCCTCAGACTCCCAGAGTGCTGGGATTACAGGTGTTTGCCACCTTGTCCACCTTAAACATACTTTTGTTTTGGTTTGTGTTTTGGGACAGGGTATTGCTATAGAGTTCGGGTTAGCCTTGAACTCGCTACACTCTGGCCTTGAAATCAGGGTGATCCTTCTGCCTCAGCTTCCTGAGTGCTGGGATTATACCTGGCTTGAACATACACTTTCTTAAAACCTCAATACCCTATGATGAATGTTATCATTATCTACGCCTAAAATGTACCAATAAAGGTTTTGTTATATAAAAAAAACACAACTGTTTTAAAATTTTAAAAAAAAGAGAACAGGGGGACAACCCCTCAGCCAACTATTGGTTTTTTTTGGTGTATGTATTAAGAAATTCAGAATTTTTTTTTTTTGTACCAGGGATCAAACTCGGGTTCTTGAGCTTGCAAGGCAGGCAGTGGAACCACTAAGCTAAATCCCTGGCCCAAGAAATTAAGAATATTTATAGACACCACAAGGATCTTTTGAAAATTCTGTGGAAAGAACCAAGCCTCTCCTGCAATTTCTATAATTTATTCAAGTTGACACTAAAGTCAACCTTTTTTTTTTGTTTTGTTTTTTGAGACAGGATCTTGCTAGGTAGGCCAGGCTGGCCTTGAATGTATTATGTAGCCCAGGCTGGCCTCATACCTGCCACCATCCTCCTGCCTCTACCTCCTGAATGCTGGGATTATAGGTGTGCACTACCACACCCAGCAGACATCATGTCAATTTGTAATAGAACTGTACACTTAATATAATAAAATCTGCAAGTTTATAAAATATATACATATACAAATTTACCTTCTTACAACAAGGCTATCACTAACACTCAAGGACACAGGCAAGGAGAAATAACTCAGGAAGAACGCTTCTAGCCTAGCCTTGTAAATTTATAAGCCTTTTACTGACCTAAAATCAGATGGAATCTATCAGTGTAGATTTCCTCAGGGGACTTGACTGCAGCCCGGGAGGATGAACCTTGACACATGGAAGTTGGTGTCACAGGCCTAGAGAGATTAGACGCTCCTTCATCTGGGTCAGCAACAACAAAGCCTGTGCTTGTAAGCCACAGTGCCGTAGCATGGAGGATGAGGGCCCAGGAGTTATAATAATGTAGTTTTGCATTTTCAGTAGTCTCTGCTGTATAGAAAGTGCCACCTACAGAAACAAACAAAACAAAACAAAACAACAACAAAAAAGAAAAACAAAAAGAAAAGGAAGTAGTTTCAGGTGGAAAAAAAGATTTCTCCAAGTACACGTTCCTTTTTCTTTGTTACAAGACCATTTTATCACTCTGAAAGTTCATATATCTCAAAGCAACTTCTGATTTTATCAGCAGAGTTGTTTGTTCTTAGGCTTCATATAAATGAAATCATATCAATACTATGTTCTTGTTTGTGACTGACTTTATTTTGCCTAATCATACTTTTGGAGATTCATTCATGCTGCTATTCTATCAATATTTTGTTACCAATATTATTTCTTCTGGGAGTACAACTGTTGGGCTACAGGGCTAATTTATTTAACCTTCTAAAAATTTCCATGCTATTTCCTAACTTTTTACAATTTAACCATAATACTTAAAAATATGTGTATATATGTTTAAAATGATACCAATACCATTTATCCAACTTCAAGGTTGACATTAGTATTTTGCCTTATTTTCTTAAATCTTTCTTTTTTTTCTTGTATTGGAGATTGAGCCCAGGGCTTCTGCACTGACCTACCTTGCAAGCGCCTTGTTATTTATTTATTTATTGTTTTTTTTGAGACAGGTTCTACTCACAGTATCCTCCTGCCTCAGACAGACAAATATTACCTTGGTGCTGAGAAGCTTTGGAAGCATAAAAACAGTTACTCTAGGAATTATGTGATTATTTTATTTCCTTACCTTCAGCAGGAAGTTGGGCAGCAAATTCTGAAGGCAAAGATAAGAGAGCATAATCCTGAAGTGCAGCAAGCCAAAGTCTGCTCAGTGTGCCAAGGTCAGTGCAGACTAGGTCAAGCAGTCCATCTGGTGAGTGGGACCCACTTTTAACACTGTCTTCTAAACAGGTGCCAGTCTTCAGAGTTTGTTTGTGATTTTTATGTCTTTGTACAGCAATTATGTAGACCTGTAAAAAGTTAATTAATTTTTGTAGTGCCAGGGATCAAACTCAGGGCCTCACGAAAGCCAGGCAAGTGCTCTACCACTGAGCTACACCACCAGCCCCTTGAAGGCTAATTTATAATTAGGAAAATCCTATGTCTGATGAAAAGGTGCTATATTTTTATGTCTTCCTAAAGAGGCAGAGTTAACTTTAAGCATATTGAACTTGAAAAGCATTGTAGAATCAAGAAGGCACACAAAAAAAGTAGGATAAAAAGATCCAAAAACATCATCTTCACTGAGATCCATCAGGATTAACAATTATGTAGTAAATATGTTATCATTTTGTACTTTAACGACCATGACAACTACAAATAACTGATCATAGTACTCTTTCTCACTAAGCTAGGTTGTGGCTTCATAATCCATCTCGAAATATGGCTATCAGCAACAATCTCTCAACTGAAAAAAGCTGAAGTAATGGAAATATTTTTATTAAAACTTACTACTAAATGAAGACAAAACATTTACAGAATAGGTTTACCACAGACTATAGAATGTTAAACTTCTCAACATAGCGTATGATATGTACTATCACTTTATCTACAACTCTAAAATCCAAAAAACTGAAAAATGTAATATTATAGTAAACCAATCTATTGGCAAAACTGGCTGGACTTTGAATATTCAAACATTTTACCATAGATATATTAATGTATTTGATTATAGTTTATGGTATTGTTTCAGATTTCCTAGGATTCATACAATGATGTGCTATATAACTTTTCTAAAGTCCCCTAAATTTGAAATTCCCAATATATAGCTGGGCATGGTAGCTCATGCCTGTAATCCTATTACTTGGGAGGCTGAGGCAGGAGGATCACTTTGAGTTTGAGGCCAAGGTGGGCTACACAGTGATTTCACTGCCAGCCAGAACAACAAAGTGAGATACTGTCTCAAATACCAAAATAACAAAAACAAAAAATAAATTCCAAATATATCTGGCTCCAAGGATTTCAGATAAGGAATTATGGACCTCAATTACACAGAATATGTTGGTCAATAACTATCTTTACTTAAGAAAGAATAAGAAGAGGCAATGGGCTTGATCAAGAGATTCATATTGTTTTAAACACTATCTGGGCAAAGAATTATTTGTAAAATAGGTTACAGAGAATTTCTCTTTGCTTTACTAAAATCTATGTTTAAAAGCATAAAGAACTGATTTTTAACATTAATTAGATCTAGTTTACTAAATCTAGGCAGAACTATTTCCTAACCAAGGTTTGTCAACCTCTAAATAACAAGAAAAGTAGAGATACTACAACCTGCAGATTTAAAATAGCTGTACTAAAGGAAATCCTTCTGTACACGTTGGTTAATTCTGAGCTTCAGTCTGTAATTATATACAGTACTTTGATTAAAATGATACATGAACTAAGACTGCACATGGTTGGTAACTTTGCAACCTGGGTGATTATATGTGGTTCATTACACTATTCTATCTACTTTTGTATAAGTTTAAACATTTCCATAGTAGACTAAAAATGACATAACTTTTTCCTGATTAGGAAATTATATAAAGCTAAGTATTTTACTATAAGACTTATTCATTTATTTATTTTTTGGGACCAGGGATCAAACTCAGGTCCTTGCGCTTGCGTAGCAGGCGGCGAAACCACTGAGCTAAATCCGGGGCCCAAGACTTCTTCTCTTTTTGTTTTTGTAGATTTATATATAATACATTTTTTTGTATATACTTTTATTGGTACATTTTAGGTGTACAATATAATGACATTCATCATTGGAGATATGCATCTTTACATACTCTCTTGGTTCTTATTTTTCCCCCTTCCTCTGCCCTCCCTTCAACCCCTCCATCCCTCCCTATTTACAAAGACTTTGTTTCCTTTTTTTCATTTTCT
>NW_004624820.1:942956-987721 GCF_000247695.1 Heterocephalus glaber | reverse complement strand
TTTTTTGGATGCTATTGTAAAAGGAATTGTTTCCCTAATTTCTCTCTCAGTGAGTGTGTTATTTGTGTACAAGAAGGCTATTGTTTTTTGAGTGTTGGCCTTGTATCCAGCTACTCTACCGAATCTGTCAATTAAGTCTAGAAGTCTTCTGGAGGAGTTTTTTGGGTCTTCTATATAAAGTATCATATCATCAGCAAATAATGACAGTTTAACTTCTAGAAGAGATTTTTGAAGTAAGAGATGATATGTCAAATATTTGTACAGACCCTTTTTTGGTACTGGGGATTGAATTCAGGACCTTGTACTTGCAAGGCAGGCACCAGCACCACTGAGCTAAATTCCCGTCCCAATACAGACTTTTTATTGGTGTTATTTGATAAGAAAATTTTCTAACCGAAAATACTTACGTTGGCTTGATACTGTTCCAGAATCACATGACCTGGAAACTCTGGTTCTGGAATAGCTGCAAATCGCCGAATAATAACTAATAGTGTTTCAAGGCCAGAAAGACGGAGTTGGTCACTGTGATCTGTGGCAGCCATAAAAGCCATGCGAATCAAGTCAGCAAGGTGCAGCACCAGAAAGTCACCTACAAGATTAAAGGTATCTTATTAAGAAAAAGAGTTGCTGAAATTTGTGTTAAGTGATAATTTCTCCTTTCAATTTCATAGCCTAGACCTTTTAGGTAAACCTGACTTGACTGTTTTACTCTGTGTTAAATACAAGCTTTAAAATTGAATTTAACGTACATTCAAATACATACCCACACATCTCAAACCAAATAATTACATGGAGTTATTCAAAAGCCAAAAGCAGAATCACTATGCTTTACAAAGAGTACTAACAGACTCTTCAATAAATATTTCATTCAGACTTTCTGATAAAAGTTCATTAGTTGGTACTTAAAGAGTCCTTCAGTTTTGATGAGTCAGACAGTAATTTATTCTCTTCTTGTTAAACTGAAGCTAAGAGACTTAATCTTCCTTTAAAAAAATCATGTGGCTCTTTATATGGACTAGATTATCTTATTATTGCATGTCTTGGCAAATACACAAATGATGAGAGTATAAAAAACACCTCTAGCAATAGAAATAATGAAAATTTCTTTCATTCCTACAACATTCTTTGGTATGAAAATTCTGGGAAGAGATTTTAAGAAAATAATTTAACTGTTTCAGTAATGTTTAGGGACACACTCAATCTTTGCCAGGAATATATCTGAGACTAATTCAAAGAACAGAGTTGTAGCTCATATTGAAGAACTAATGTATCTTAGCAAGTGTCAGCTACTACTTGATTCTATTCTACCATATTTTATTTTTGTGGTGCTGGGGGCTAAATCCAGGGCCTTGCACATGCTAGGCAAGCACTCTACATAGAGCCACACACCAGCTCTCAACTACAGTTTTAGTTGGGAGGACAGGAATTAGTAACTTTGGCATACTAATTTTATACCCATAATAATCTTGCAAGTGCTGATCCCAAGTAAGAGTCTCAATACATGCTTGCTTAAAAAAAAAATCACTAAACCCAGTGGCACTGTGCCTACCCTGCAAGCTCAAGGTCCTGAGTTCGATCTCTGGTGCTGGGGGAATCTCACTAAATCAGGTACTGAATTCATACTCAGACTAGTAATAGCAACATTTTTCTTTGTGATTCTGGTTTGTTTTTTTTTCGGTACCAGGGATCGAACTCAAGAGCTTGCACTTGCAAGGCAGGCGCGGTGCCACTGAGCTAAATCCCCAGACCTGCTTTGTGATTCTTCTATCTGATAAAAATATTCCAAGGGCATTTAGAAATGTGCATTGTGACTTGGAACATATGTCCTTACATGAATTTTAAAAATTATAAATCAACCCATAAATACATACACATATAGGTAAAAATAAAATTGAACAAGAGGTCAAAATGGTCTTATATTCAGGAATTGTTTACACTGAGATAGGCTCAAATGTTTCTAGGTAATATCTATGCCACAACCAAAAAAATCTATAAGCAAAAACTGGTAGAAGTTACAATACACAGAATAATTTTTGGGAATTATTTAATGTATACACTATTTCCCAAGATTATTTTCTATAAACTTAACTCATTTCACATACTCATTAAGTAAAAGTGAATGCAAATTTAAGCTGAATCATTATAAATGTGTTTAAAAATTAAAAATGTAAGGGCCGGGCATTTAGCTCAGTGGTTCCGCCACCTGCCTTGGCAAGCGCAAGGACCCGGGTGCGATCCCTGGTACCAAAAAAAAGAAAATTAAAAATGTACTAACCTATGGCTTTCATAAATATTGTAACCAAGTTTCATAACTGATTGAAAGAATAAAAATAACCTTTTAGTTTTATTATTATGCTTCCAGTACAAGGGACTGAACTCAGGGCCATGGACATGCTAGACAAGTGCTCCACTACTAAGGTGTATATTCAGCCCTAGTTTTATTTTTTGAGTTAATATTAAAACTTAAGCTGAGAAAAAACCCAAAAAAACAAAAAAACTTAAGCTGGGCCAAGGATTTAGCTTAGTGGCTCCAAGGTCCTGAGTTTGATCCCTGGTACCACAAACAAAACAAAACAAAACAAAACAAAACAAACAAACAAAAAAACTTAAGCAGACAGCATCATTACTTATGTCATTTGGTATTTTCATTAATACGGCACTTACTTCTTGAATCCCTTTTTTTCATTTCTTGTGCTAATGCAATGTCAAAATGCATGCTATTTGCATTCTCACACTGGTTAATTATCCTACAGACACATTCAGCAGCAAAGACTCTAGTCCCCCATCGGGGATTAATAAAAGGATGAGATTTTTCATCATTTCTGGTGGTCAGGACTGGGGCATCATCACCTTTATCTCCTTCTTCCTCTTGCATTGTATCCACACAAGATACGGCTGCAAAATCTTTTATCGGGAGAATACAGATAATTACAATCAATGGGAAGATATATTTATAAAGGAACACAAAATGACTTCAAATGTAGTCTAGAATTACTACTGATCAGTCATATATAATAATGTCGAATAATTAAGTCTAATAGTTCTACAGGTAACAATGTTGTCTATAGGAAATAAGAGCTATTCCAGGTCAGAATGAGTTATTAAGTTATAATCCAAATGAAAAAGAAAATACAATATTAGAGCCTAAAATAATTATCAATCTCTTGCATGTTACTCAACTTCAAATGAATCTAAACCATCTGGCTTTTCTTAAACTATCTTGTATGTTGACATTTTTTTGTGTATTACGATAGCAAAGATGTCACTAATATAGTTATGGTAAACTATATCTTAATGATTCTAGTAAGAAAGAATGAAGCCAAACTACAGAACACAAGAAGTTAATGGCAAAATAAAATTGAGCTAGCAAGCTCAAGAAGTATGAATATAAAATTAAAATAAGATGAAATACCCGTCTACTTATGGACATAGATTTTCCTTTAAAGGAGAGGTTCTTGTAAATTCTTTACTGTTGATAGAAGACAGCATTAAAGACAGAAAACATGTAGAACCTATAGTTGAAAGAGCAGGTATAGATCACTAGAAAAGATGAAAGCCAATAAAAATCAAGGCAGGCGTAAGGTCCCAAGTTGAATCCCCGGTACCAAAAAAAAGAGAAAAAAATCAAGGCAGACAGAATAAAAAAACTGCAGAAATTTTATGATAGATTTTTCCTTTATACATAATTCAGAGATGAGAGCTACATTAATTTATAAAGCTTGTATAACTAAATTGGGAGCTAATGAAGTATACAGTAGTAGAAAATTCATGGCTTTAAAAGTTATGAAGGCTTAAAATTGAATCTGTGTCTTCAGATATATTACTTATCTCTCCCAGTCTGTTTTTTCTCTGTAAAATGGAGTGACCTGCTTATTCATAGGTTAGGTTAAAGGATTAAAACATAAAGTATGTACAGTTCTTGGAACACAATTAGTGTCTATCTTTTTTCTTCCTCTCATTTTATTTTCTCTCTTACTTTAAGGATATATATTTTATTTATTTATTTTTCGTACCGGGGATCGAACTCAGGTCCTTGTGCTTTCGAGGCAGGTGGCGGCACCACTGAGCTAAATCCCCAGTCCCAAGGATATATATTTTAAAAGCTCAAATACACATTTTACAATTATGTTGTATTAGCAAAGACATTAGGGATACATTACTTTCTAACACTATATTTGAAATTAACACCACAAGATGTGGAAAAATTAGTTTTCTCAAAATGTCACCTTTGGTAAGTTTTCTATTATGTTGATTCATGGCAATCCCTCAAATATTTATCATGTGTGAAAAAAATAATAGGGCCATTATAAATTAGGTCAGACCTTTTAGAGCAGAAACAGTAGCTCTACTGTTAAATTTATTTTGATACAGAAAAATTATTTAAGACAATCACAATAGGGAAAAGCAACCTTCAGGGTTAGACTTTTTAATGTTCAAATTAAAATTCTAAACACTAGAAGTAAAAAAATCTTCATTTGAAAAAAGCAAGGATCAGACAATTATAATTCAAAGAGTCAGGTAAGACTGATGAATTATCACTGGCAAACAATGAATATGATTTTTTTTTCTTTTCTTTTTTGGTACCGGGGATCGAACTCGGGTCCTTGTGCTTGTGCAACAGGTGGTGAAACCACTGAGCTAAATCCCCAGCCCCGATTTTTTTTCCTTAATATGATTTTTACTTTTAGTTTATTACTAAACTGTTAATCCCCAGTACTTACCAGCTGATGCAGCAAGTACATCTTTACAAAGCTTTAACCAAAGGGAGAGTTTTTCCACTGCCATAGATGCGAGCATGTAATTTAAAGTCTCTTTGATGTCATGGCATAACCTCTGATCTGTCTCTTTGTCTAGTAAGATCAATAATGCCCCTTCAAGGCCCACTTCTCTGATGTTAGCATCTGACAAGAAGAAAACCGATGATCTAAGTAATACAGAAAACAATACTGCCATGACAGGCACACACATTCAGTAGTTATTAAATATTACATATAAATATATTTTAAAGAACTATCCTAAATATTGTACCTTAACCTACTGAGGTCAATTTTAGTTCACAACTGAACTTTGGGATCATCTTTGATTATGTATAGCTATTTTTTGATTTATCTTTTTTTTTTTTTTTGGAACTGGGGATTGAAATCAGGACCTTGCGTTTGCAAGGCAGGCAGCGGAACCACTGAGCTAAATCCCCAGCCCTGATTTATCTTGAAGTAGGAGATTAGAGCTGGACAAAACTGTTCAAACAATTGGGCAAAATCAGTCAAAGTCACGCAGACCTAGGGCACTTGTCCAGAACACAGGATCCAGGATGACTTTGCAGTTCCTGTGCCCTGTACAGGGACCTAATCAGAAAAGTGCTATTTTCAATACTTTCACAAAACAAAATAAGACTTCAATAGGACAGTTTAAATCTGGCAGGCCAAGTGAGTTTTTGATAGGACAATCATCCTAATGTCTTATTTGCATGAGGAAGAAACCAAATCAGGAATTATGAATACAAAAGAACCCTTTCCTTTACCCTTGTGGGTATTGTGAGTCTATTCACAACAGGTGCCCTGCTCTTCCACCTTCAACAAATGTACATCCCTGCTTCGTTTTCTTTTAGTTTTTTGAGACAGGGTCTTGCTCTGTAGTTTTGGCTCATCTTGAACTTACTATGTAGTCCAGTCTGGCCTCAAACTCCCAGCAATCCTTCTGGCTCAGCCTCCTACATGCTGGGATTATAGGTGTGCACTACCATACCTGGAATCTCCCCTCCCCTAAGCTACTTTTTCTGTGTGTCTTGTCCAATTTGTTCAGGACACCAAGAACCTGGAAAGAATTCCTCCAGGACCCGTCATTCATAACATTATCATTGACTATGTCTTTATTAAAAATCATTAATATGCTTTTAAAAATAGTTAAATATTATCTAATTAATGTTCAATATAGTACATATAAATTTTATTTACTGTGTCTTGGTATTATTTAGTTTCTTCTCTAAAGTTAATTTCAAGTCACTAAACATAATAACTTCCCCCATTCTGGTATGAAGCTTCTAACTTTTTTAACACTATACAGTATTCTCACTGCAAGGCAATAAAGCATCTTAAAGGAAATACCAGCCTTGATTAATATCATTTCAATTCTGAAAATGCAAAAGAAACAAAAAGCCCAACCAAATGAATTTCATCTTAAAGATTTAAATCATCTAGCATTCATGAAATCATTTAGATTCTACAGATTATGTTAGACTATTTTAAGAGTGGATCTTTTATCTTTATTTTTTTGGTACTGGGGATGGAACTCAGGCCCTTGTGCTTGCGAGCCAGGCGGCAGCACCACTGAGCTAAATCCCCAGCCGAAGAGTGGATCGTTGAAAGATCAGAAGGAAGTGAAAGTAATGTTTCATATTAGCAGTCTATAAGGATATAACCATTAGTGCACTGTGTGAGTAATGACTAGAGCTGAAATTTGGGTGGGGCAGGAGACAAAAAGGACATTTTTGGGATATCTTGGGAAATCCGAGGACTATAAATTCTATGATACTACTAAATCAATGCTGATTTTCTTAGGTGTAGAAATGATGTGTGGTTACACAGAAGGTCCTTCTTGGTAAATGTAAACTGAGGTATATAGGGGTGAACTGTCAGATCTGTATCCTGCTTTGAAATGACTTGACCAAAATTTGGATCTGTGTGTCACAATACACCTTGGGATAATACCAGGACCTGGGAGGCTGAGGCAGGCAGAACACAAGTTTTGAGTCCTGCCTGGGCAACTCAGTGAGATCTTGTTTCAAAATAAAAAATAACAAGGGCTGTGTATGTAGCTCAGTGTGAAGGCTCTACACATACACATATACAAGCACAAAAGGAAGGATTAATCCCCAGTACCACACCCACATACACCCCCTCACACACACACCCATGCACACAAAAAAGAAAGAAAAGCAAAAAGAAAAAAGGACAAAAGAAAAAAGAAAAGGAAAGAAAAAAGAGTAGGTGAACCTATGTGCTTGTTTCATGGTTCTTACAACTTATGAGCTTGAAAAATTACAAAACTTTTAAAAAGTAATTAACATAATGACTTACTCTAATTTTACTCAAAAGCCAATTCAATAGTATTTCTAAGAATATGTGCCAGCATGTTGACACAAAGTCTTAAGGCACAGACACGGATAATTTCAGTGGTGAATATACACTGAAGGTCCTTTTAGAGAAAATATCTGACAGTGTTAGAAAATTAAAAATTTTCCTTTTAAGGCCAGCTATCACAGAATAATTTGAAAATGAGTTCTGCAACCTGTGTAATGATTACTGTATCAGTCCAGTCATGCTGATTAACCCAAGCCAGCACATGTGTTAATATAATAATAAAACTTATTTGAAGAGCATAGAATATTGACAGTAAAGCACATTATGGATCTTTAAGATGTTGGAAAGAATTGTGAAGTCTGTGACTTTCTTAAAGTATTAAATTGGCCAGGCGTGATGGTGAACGCCTATAATCCCAGCACTTGGGAGGCTTAAGTAGGAAGATCACCAGGAGTCGAGACTATCCTGAATCACATAGCAAGACTGTCTCAAAAAAACCCCACACCTTCACACAAAAGTACTTTGGAAACTATACACGTACTAGTTTAAGATATCATTGTTACTATTCTTGTAGGCTAACAGTTTCTTTGAATTTATACACATTTGTGTTACTCATATCATAGTTAAAATGAAAGATATATACTTAAATCTTACTGGCTAAGAAATCTTTTAATTCAGGTCTAAAATGTTGAAGGGGGGCATAAAAATCAATTAAATTGTTATAAGATTCACCTGTAATAAATATTACTAAAATGAGAGTTCAAGGGAAAAGAATCATATGTAATAAATTACCTCCGGGCTAAATACAATTTTAATTGATTATTATGAATAAATCTTGTTGTAAACTAATAATGGCTCTCAACTTTAGTACTAACATAATGATGGTAGGAATATAACTGCACACACAGATTATTGGGCTCCACTCCCAGATTTCTGGCTTAGTAGATCTGAGGCCAATAATCTGCATTTCTAAAAGTTCCCTGGTGAGGTGGATGTTGCTGGTTTGGAGACCTCAGTTTGAGAATCATTGCCAATAAATCAGTAAAATTACTTGATGGAATACCTGCTGGAAATTTCTTGTAGTACTTTAAAACATACATTAACTTTAAATTTTGTTTTAAAAAACTCTACATAGATATAAGCAAAATTTAAGATTAAACAGTCACTTGAACTGGACCTAATGTTGATAAAAAAGAATTACCTGGAGTCGACTCTTGTCTGCCTTCATTAGCAAGCATAACAGCATGTTCTGAAACTTCAGCTGCTTCTCTCTGTACAAGCTGCCGTAAACAAGCCAGAACCGCTCTTCTTAGTAACAAATAGGGACTACAAAGATTCACCTGAAAAATACCATGTGAGGAATGAAAGAGCTAAAACTCTTGATGGCATTTAATAAGTCCAACAAGTATTCATAAAAACTTTCTTCTGATTTTGTCCAGCCCCGTTTATTACATACATAGAAATTTCTTAAAATTATTCTAGTATGTGATTATATAACTTGAAACTATTTTAAGGAGTAATACATGTGCTAAATTATGTGCTATTCATAAACAAATCCAAGCAAAAGCCTCCCGACAATGTTAGAAGACAGAGAATTTGAGTAAAAACAGTTTTGACATAAAAGAAACACAATAAAAAGGGTTTATATATTTGTGCTCATGCAACTATATTTTGTAGTTCTCTACATAGCAAACAAATGTAACAATATAGCATATTGGTCAAATCCGATGCCCAGGAATCAAACTGTCTCAGTTTGAATCCTAGATCCACCAATTAATAATAGCTCTGCAACTCGAGCAAGTTATTTAACCTCTCTGTGCCTTAGTTTCCTTATTTGTAACACTATCCCACTTCAGAGGACTGTTTTGAAGTTAAAACAGTGTGCAAAGTGCTTATCAGAGAACCTGGCAAATAGTAATGCTCAATCAATGTTGTTATTAAAGTATTAACAATAATTTTATTCAGAAAACATACAAAGTAAATGTATTTTCAAATAAAAAAATTTTATTCAGAAAATATATTCACCAAAAAATGCTCTCTAGAAACATTACAGAACAGCAAATTTCATATATATATAAACATACACACACACAGACCCACAGAGTTACAATGTAAATTTCAGTAAGTTTTATCTACCTATGGCAAATGATAAGCTTGGTGATATACCTCAAATGATCAATTTTAAGTCTGAGGTTTCTGGATACAAACTCTTACTCAGTAATTTTGTAAGTGAAATAAGGAAGGTCTAGAAATTAAAAATACATTTTGTCCTAACTAGCAGAGTTTGATGTAGTCTATAACAATAAATATGCACTTTTTTGGGGGTGTGCTGGGGAATCAAATGTAGGGCTTTGTACATGCTAAGCATGTGCTCTACAACCAAGTGACACTCCTAGCCCAATGTGCATCTTTTAATTTTTTCGAGACAGGGTCTTGCTACATAGGTTAGACTGGTCTTGAACTCATTATGTAGCCGATACTGGCCCTGAACTCCCAGTGATCCTCTTGCTTCAGCCTCCCAATTGCTGGGATTAACAGCTGTGTACCACCATGGCTAGATAATGTGTATCTTTGATAGTGATTTTTTCAAAGCAAAATTTGAGAAATAATGGCATAATTTTGCTAGTGATATATGGTGATTTGGGCTATGTGGGAAAAATAGGTAGTGAGAAGTAGTTTCTAAATTATGAGGGAAAAAAAGGCTAGTTGATAGCAGCTAGTTTTCAATGTTTAAGAAGAAACACATGCAAATAGAGCTGAATTGTAAATTTTATCAGAAGTCAAAAAACCAGAAAAAGTTAATGTATCATTACTGAAACATATGGATGGGGACTGCTTTGTAAGTATGTTCTATTATTCCCTCAAGCCATATGATTAACTCAAAAGTGGATAGAGAGGAATACCATTCACAGTAGTCTCATTGTAAATGTTAATTCCAGTCATGTTTAGGAACTTCTGTTGTTAGAAACTAACACAAAGGATAAGAGAGAAGTTAAAATATAAAAAGATTAAGCTCACTCATACCCAAGATTACTGCTGTATTTAACAATGACAAAGCATTCTACAAGACAATTTTTTTAAAAAGTTAATGAATCTACTAGCTATTTTAACTGGAGCTTTACAAGCACATAATACAACGCAGGTGTGGCATTTATTTAGGCTGGTCAAACAATCTTTTAAAAAAGCATGCTTAGGTCTACTCTGGTAGAAAAAAGACTGGAGGCTATCATACAAAGCAGAACAGGAGGCTTAATATTTCCAAGTCATTCTCCAGCATTTAAACTGGAAAGAGGAACAGAGTAAATTAAGGCAAACAAACAAAGCAGGCAAAATGCAGAAATTAAATCAAACTGTTAACTACAAGACCTTTCTGAAATGAACATATTAAATCAAAATGATGCAAAATGCAGTGCAAGGAGTGCGTGCTCCAGCTGCAGAAGGTTAGGCAGGATATGTTTGTATTGGTATTAAATAAACACCATGTAACATGCTATACATTCTGAATTTACATTGATGGTTAGCAGATGCAGAGGATAATAAGGACATCTACAATCAAAAACAACACAAAGAAACAGCACTGCAAACTTCAAAAAAAGTTAGGAATCAAGGGTCAGGGACCTACCAACACAGAATTATCCAACAAGATCTCCTGTACAAAAACAAATGACAGACCAGTCATGACAAAACCAAAAGATAAGTACTAGGATGACTTTGACAACAATCACCTAAGCATTAAAATATAAATGCTGATAGTTACTCAAATTGGCTTAGCTCCAGTTTAAGAATATGGCATAAATACTTTATTTCCCAACTTAAGAGTTGAGGTAAGATCTTAAAAATAGTCAACTCAAGACTTTCAAGATGTAAAGATATAAAATACACGACAATTTTAAGATCTACATTTGAATAAACAGGTCTTCCTTTGGAATCTCTGATTAAGCCTCAGTATCAGAACCAGATCAAGCAGACATGTCTATGAGAGGAATGATCTGGACTGCACTCCCAAGAACAGGTGTCTGGCAAGAGATAAAAATAATGGTTTACCTCACCAAAAGTTAATTATAGATTTTTTTTGGCGGTACTGGGGATCAAACTCAGGACCTTGCACTTGCCAGGCAGGCGCATGGCAACTAAGCTACATCCTTGGCCCTAGACTTTTTTTTTTTTAATGCTTGGAAGCCAAGTTTTAAAAATGAGAGTAATCAGAACTGTTAGTGTAGCTAAGGCCAAGTTCAGAATGGAAGATAAACAGCATGTAGTTACAAGGAAATCTTTATAGTATGGTTCTTGCCTAATGATGAAATGCAATTTCCTTACTTCAGAGAATACTTTAGTAAATTTAGAATTACTAACTAAAATATTAAGACATACAGTGTAATGCTTTTTTTTGAGCCAGGATCTCGCTACAAAGTTCAGGCTGGCTTTGAATTCACTATGTAGTCCAGGCTGGCCTTGAACTTGTGATCTTCCTGTTTCAGCCTCCCGAGTGCTGAGACTATAGGAGTGCACCACCAGGCCTGGAGTGATTGTTATTTTGAATATGATTTCTAAGTAAGAAAACAATCAACTTACAGCTTGAATATTATGAGTTAAATAAGATTCATAATGATTACTACTAATTTCTTTAACTGCTCAATATAGCTAAAAGAAAAATCTTCATAATAAGTCTCTATCATTTATATGTACTTTTTTTTTTTTTGGTACCAGGGATCGAACTTGGGACCTTGCGCTTGCGAGGCAGGAGGCGGAACCACTGAGCTAAATCCCCAGCCCTTTATATGTACTTTTTTTTAGTCTGAGAAAGGAAAAAAGTTAATGAGTTTGACGAGGTCTTATTCATCATGAATTATTGTTAGTCTTATCCTTCATTCATTTCTCAGTAAATTTTATTTTATTTTTAAAAATTTTTTTAATTTTTTGGTACCGGGGATCGAACTCGGGTCCTTGCACTTGTGCAGCAGGCGGCAAAACCACTGAGCTAAATCCTCGGCCCTCTCAGTAAATTTTAATAAATGAATTCAGTATAAGTTAAAGGAGAAATTTTAAAAGGCCATTAATGAAAATTTTTTACAATTCATGAAGAAAAAATAGCAGTATCAATTTTAGATGGAGACCAGAAGTCAGATCAACTTGCAAAGGAGGGGAAATTTTTTCAATAATTGGTTTTGGCAGTGATTCTTCAAATATAAAGAGTAACATTACTGGGTTAAAGTGCTTAAGTGAAAAGGTAAAATTCTTTCCTTCTAAGTGGTATTTCCCCTAAATACATAATTGACCTAATCTTAAAAAATAAACAGAATTCTCTGCTAGAAAAGTTGGTCACATTTTCTTTTTCAAGTTTTATATGACTATCAGTATCAACAATTAATACCACGTATGCTTAAGATATATGTCAACACAATAAAAATGATTATCACTACTGAGTGCTAACTAAATATTTGGGATATGCAACATCTTATGTAATCCTTATGTTCAACAGATAAAGTAGGTGACACTGGAAGAGGTTATGGGGCTTCCCTACAGCCACACAGCTAGGGGGCTGACAGAGTGCAGATGTGTGATCTAGTCAAACAAATCCATAAAAGCAATATAAAATAATGAAATGATGACTGAATGAGAAGTCCAAAAACATGGAGTCTAAGAATTAGCTACCACTAACTACCTAGATATGGTTCCTTGAGCAAGTTATTTGCCTTTGTGGTCCTTAGATAATCTTTTTATTGAGACTGGTTTTAATGATGCAAACATCATTTTACAAAAACAGGGGTAATCTATGTGATAGATTTTCAAATTGTGAGGTCTTTTCAGTCTCTGAAATTCTGCCTATTTTTGCTCAATCTTGAAAATAAAAGGACTGTTTAAAGTAATGCTTCCAAACTACCATGTTATTAATGAAGTTTGCTGTGAATGCTACACAGGCAGAAAAATGGAAAAGCAATGGTGTCAGGTTACAATCCTAAATGCAACTAAATGTTTGCGGCAAGTACATAAAGAAATTGGTCATACTCAAGGAAAAATTTAAAACTAATGATGTTTACAAATCATTTCACTAGAATTTTTGAGTTGGATGCCTGCATCTTTCTACATTTGTTGGATACATTATTAGAATACAGATATTGATGCATATGTTGCTAAAATATTAAAGAAAAGTATTTCTCCACCTGAGATGGAAAGAACTTTGTATATAATAATTTAGAAGAGAAGAAGAAAAACAGACAGGAGATTACCATAAATATTTGCATGTCCTACAGCATTTATACACTGCCTGGGTCAATATAAATACCCAATATATGCTTACTGCTTAATAAATAAGTATTTCAAAAAACTAATGGGGGGAATGAATTTATATGATTTAAGTGTTGACTATATGAAAGTTGCTTCCCCATTCCAAAAAACACCAAAAGAAAACAGGTATATAACATATAACTTTGCACACAGACTAAAAAAATAATTAAACTTGAATAAATTAAATTTCAAATAAAAGAAACTGAGAGCTCATTTATAATTTTATACTCACACAGAGGCAGCTAACCAGGCTAGACAAGTTGACATGTCGTGGAGCAAACATATGAAGTTGCTGAAGGCAAGAGATGGCCTGGGCTTGAACAAGGCAGTATGGATTATCTTGCATAACTGCACAACCCAACAGACAGGAAGTCCTCAAGGTAGAAACTGAAGTACTGTTAACTAAAGTAAATGCCAAAAATTTTTAATAATTGATCTCTAAAATCATTACTCTTTGAACACATTATCAGTTTAAAATTTATTTGAAGCTTTAAATTTAAGGATCCATGTGAAGCAAAATTTCTGCTACAAAAGTGGGAATAGGGGCTAGAGGCATAGCTCAGTGGTAGAGCATGTGCAAGGCCGTGAGTTCAATTCCCCCCACTCCCAAACAGCAAGGATGATGTAGGTCACAAATATTTAGATTTCCTTACTCTTTTTTTTTTTTGGTACCAGGGATTGAACTCAGGACCTTGCACTTGCGAGGCAGGCATGGTGCCACTGAGCTAAATCCCTAGCCCCAGATTTTCTTATTCTTTTTTTTTTTGGTACCGGGGATCAAACTCGGGTCCTTGCGCTTGCACAGCAGGCGGCAAAACCACTGAGCTAAATCCCCGGCCCAATTTTCTTATTCTTAATTGAGATGTTTATTACAGCAAAAATCATTAAGCAAAGAACAACCTAAGATTATAAGTTTTAACAAATTTTCATGAAAAGTGGAATTAGAAATTGCCAATAAATTTAGCCCTGCTTATATTAGTTGAGTTACTTTCATGTATTATAATCATACACCATGTAATTTGAATAGATCAGAACATGAGTTTTTGGACTTATTTATTTACTGGTACCGGGGATTGAACTCAGATCCTTGTGCTTGTGGGGCAGGCGGTGGAACCACTAAGCTAAATCCCCAGCCCTGGACTTATTTACTTCTTAAAAAGGGATCAGAGCTTTTTAAACTACTCTACTTCATGTCTGTAATTTTTTTTTTTCATGTCTGTAATTTTTAAGGGTTTCTTGTTTTTTGTTGGTGGTAGAAATGGGGATTGAACCTGGAGTTTTGTGCATTCTAGGCAAGTGTTCTACTACTGAATTGCCATCTGTAGTACTTTTTAAATTTTTTATTTTTAACAACAATCTTGCTAAGTTACTCAAGCTAGCTGGCCTTGAACTTGGGCTCATTTTGCCTTAGCTTTCCAAGTAGATGGGATTATAAACAAGGAAGCATCTTTAGGACATATCTTACCTTTCTAAATATGGTAAAAGAAATAAAGCTGAGTGACATTTATACATTTATTTAACAAAAGATACTAAGCATCTACCATGTGCCAAGCAGACTAAGAACCAAATTCATTATTATGTGTACATTTTTTTAAGTAAAACATCACAAAAGCAGCCTATGCATACCTTGCAGCTCTGGACCTAATGTGGTAATAAGGGCATTCAAACAGCGTCCAAGACTTTGGTGAACTTCAGCATGAGTAGGAGGCACATTTAACAACAACATTATAATGAGAGAAAGGGTAGGTTCCACATGTACATGAAAGAGTGGGCCAGCAGAATCGATTAGCAGTGACAGAGAATGTAGGGCCCAGGTCTGTGAAGACAAAGAGAAACAACATATTAGCATTTAGAAACATAAAGGACATTCACTTGTTCTTTGTTAAAGAAAGTGATAAAGTAATGGCAAAGTATGTGTGTTCTACTACTAATTTGGAAAGAGAAATAGAGACCCTTAAGAGTCTGAGAAAATTCTCTTCTTTAAATATCTATTATATCCAGTATAAAACCAACTCAGAGACAATCATCAAATTTAGAATGATATAACTAAGCCTTATAACTCAGCCTTATAATTCCAAGATAATGTCTGGTATTTTAGCTAATAGCCTGAATCAAATATACTTTGGTGAAAAGTGTTTATTGTTTAATCTATAGAAAAAGTGCAAATTCAAATTTTCAAAAAGATTCAACACACACACACACACACACACACACACAAAGATTCAACAAAATCTACAACTACGTGCAACATGGACTAATCCCCTGAACATAATGTTGAATGAAGAAAGCCAGACATAAAAGACAACATACTGTATAATTCCACTTTGTGAAGTATAAAAGAAGGCAAAAATAATTTATGCTATTATAAATGAAGATGGTCACTCTTCTTGATGGGTCATATAGTTAACCAGAAGGCAGCATGAGAAGAATGACTGGGGGTACTGATAATACACTGTTTAGGGACCTAGGTGCTCATTATACAGTGTACCCAGTTTATACACTGTATTCATATACATTACACTTATGACAAGTGCACTATCATTTACATCTATTAGTACATATTCTGGTTTAAATGAACCAAAACTGGCCACATATTCACTGAAACTGAATTTTAAGTAGGTTCAGTTAGGTACGAGACAATATGGAGGACACTATTAATAATGTGCTAATTCAGAGAAGGAAAACCAAATTAGAAATATTAAAGTCTGATGAGATGGAGGTTAACTTCAATCTTTAAAATACTAAAAAATTTGAATTATCAGGTAAGAAAGGGAAGGAGAAAAGTAAAAGGAAACAACTTAAGTGCAATTATCAGAATGACATGGGTAGAAGGGAAGTGGATAGATAGATCATCTGTAGACGCCAGTACTTTGGGGAAATAACAGGTGGTTTTGGGGACTGGAATGAGAAGTTGACTAAAGAAGCAAAAAGCAGTTTGTCCAGATTTTCAGTAGGGGAGTGGCAAAATGAAAGTTTTTTAAAATAACAACTTTGAGCTCATCTCTAGAGAATGGTGGAAAGAAAAGAATCTAGAAATAACATTACCTATTAGGAGGCATTAAGAGTTAATCAGATAACATGTGAAACTAAAGAAGAGGTAAGATAAGGAAAATAAAAGAATAGGAGGAATCAACTCATCCCAGTTGATTATGATATCAAGAGAGTAATAATTTTATTGACCATGGGTAATGTTGCAGTATTTTATTTTATATTTTTGGTTTTTTAAGACAGCGTCTCACTATGTAGTTCAGGCTGGCCTTGAACTGCTGGGTATCCTGCTGCCTCAGCCTCTCAAGTGATGAGCATCAAACCCAGCTACTATGATATTTTATTGAAACAGGTAATATATGTACAATAATATGGTATGGTGGCAAAGAACATGGGTTTTGAGCATATGATCTATGTCATGACCAGATTCCATGATTAGCTTTTTAGCTATGACTAAGTTACTTATTACATTCTATAATCCCCAGTTTTAATTTCCCTTTAAGGGACTATGTATGTAAAATAATCTTGATAATTATGCTAAATATTTAGAAGAATATAATGTAATGATTGGTATCTATTAAACTCTCCAAAATAATAGGAGCTATTATTATGATGGAAAGGTGATTCATTTTCAGAAAAAGATACTGAACTTGACTTTAGACACTTTGAGTATGAGAATATAGATTTGAATTTTAAAATTCACCAAAGTTAACAATTTTTGACATTTACTATGGGGGAAATATTATTCACAGGTTATTAGTGGTCAGTAAAAACAATCTGCATAATCTATAAAAAGCATGAGCTTCAAGGAAGATATCATATAAGGCACTCACCTGCACATCTGGAGAAGTGCTGTCCTGAGACAAAGTAAAAAGGATTCCAACGCAAGAGTTCAAGTGTTGAGAACTTACTCCTCCTAAATATCTATGTAGAGATCCCAATGCCAATGAGTGTCCTGTTCTGGTAACCACATCTCTTGCTGATTTCAATCTGGTAATTATGAAACAAAAATAAATGACAAGCACTGAAAACAAAACAAAGCAAAAACTAATGCATCTATGTTGTCACTTAGGCAAAGGTTTTTTTTCAGTACCAGGGGATGAACTCAGGACCTTGCACTTGCAAAGCAGGCGTGGGGCCACTGAGCTAAATCCTCCACCTAGGTAAAGCTTTTTATAAGAATATTTACAAAATTAAGAAATACATTTACTACAAACTGATAAAAATTTTGAAATAAGCTGACAGGTATCTTACAAAGGAAAACATTATAAATAAAAAAAGGTCTTCACATTATTGATTGTTTCAGTATAACCAGTTTTATGTCTTTCAGATGTAAACACACATAGACACAGTTTATAAGGTAGGCATTATTACTACTTTACCATTAAGTTACATTTTAAAAACTCACATGCTGACAGCCAGGCATGGTGGGACATGGCTGTAATCCCAGCACTTGGGAGGCCAAAGCAGAAAGATGCCTGCAAGTTTGAGGCCACCCTAGGCTACATAGTGAGTTCAAGGCCAGCTTGAACTGGAGACTGCCTGAAACTCACAGCAATCCTTCTGTCTCTGACTCCCAATGGCTGGGATTACAGGCATGTGTCACTGAAGTCTGATCTATACAAAACCGTATCTTAAAACCATAAACTTTTATTTGTAATTGTTTTGGTTTTTTTCATATTACTTTTATATTTATCACCTCCTTTATCTTAATATTCCTAAGGAGACTGGACAATACAGTATTAACAACCTTCTAGTTGGAATAAAGAAAAACTGGGTGAGAGGATAAAGTAACCTACCAAAAGCTACTTATGTTTCCTGGTCTACATTCATCAGCTTTTCCTCTTCCTGTAGATTATTCTTACTATCATCTATATCTGACAATATAACATTGAGTAAATTTCTCACTAACCTAAAGTCCATTCCATTGATGGTCAGTTAACATTCACATAACAGTGATCTTTCTCTTGCTATATACAAAGATTAAAGCTGAGGTAGTATCTTTTGTGTATGTGTGTGGGGGCAGGATGTGAGACAGGGTCTTGCACCATGTAGCCCAGGCTGGCCTTGAACTCACAATCCTTCCTTGGCCTGAGTGCTAGAGTTACAGGCATGTGGCACGACACCTAGCTTGAAGTAATAATTTTAAATTTCAAAATCAGCAGGTTTTATGGCTTGGGTCTAGATGTCCCCCAAAGCCTCATGAAGTCACCGGTGGGGTTTTTCAGAAATGTTTGGATCTAGAGTGTGTGATGCTGGGATTGATTCATGGTGCAATGCTAGATCAAGGGCATTAGGATTAAGGGTATGAGTGCTACTGCCCTAATTACCCTGGATAAGATATAAATGCTAGAAAGAGCTATGGTTGATCCTTGTTCTACCTTCTCCCTGTCATGAACTGTCTCTCCTCTATGATGCCTGTCTGCCAGCCACCTTGCCTTGGGACCAGCTGATTATGGACTGAAATCTCTACAAACTGTGAGCTAAATAAAACTGCCCTCCTTTAATTTTGGGTGTTGGGTATGTCTCAGCAACAAGAAAAGTAAGACAGCAAGCTAAGAGGGTTTTCCTTTGTTTTAAAGCACTCATATATGTCAGTTTTTCTTTTCTTTTCTTCCTGCAGCACTGAGGATTGAATCAGGGAGTGCTGAGCTACATCCCCGGTCCTATTTAAAAAAAAATTTTTTTTTGGTACTGGGGATCGAACTCAGAACCTGGTGCTTGCGAGGCAGGTGTGGGGCCACTGAGCTAAATCCCCGGCCCTCAAAATTTTATTTTTAGACAGAGTCTCACTAAATTGTGTAAATTAGCCTTGAACTTGCAACTGGCCTAAACTGTATAAACTGGCTTTGAACTTGCAATCTTTCTGCCTCAGCCTCTTAAATAACTGGGATTACAAGCATACACCACCACCTGTGGCAATCTTTCCCCCCGCAATCTTTTTGTTGTTCCCCCTCAATCTTAGAATGAAGTTCTAACTAGTTCCAACAAACCAGCAAGCTATGTCCAGTTTTGACATGTAGCTCATGAGTATTAAAATAAGAAATTCACTTACTTGTCAAAGCTAACTTGAGCTAATCCAGCAGTAAAAGCTCCATCATCAACCACTTGGGCTAGCCTAGCCCATGCCTCTGCAGCTGCACACCTCAAAAGGGGGTTATGACTTTCTAGGGCTCCCATCACTAATGTTAGGGCAAGTCTTCTCATTTCTTCTGAGGCTAAACTTCCCTTGGAACCAGCCATGTACTGAAGTACATAAAAAAGAATCCAAACTTACATGTGCAACAAATTCTCATATCTAGCTTAGAATGTATATTCTGGTTAACCAAGTATGTTCATATTTTTAAAAAATCAGAACACAAAATGTACATTGACCATATAAATAGACTTTGATCCTCCCCATCACCCAAAAAGCACTTTAGAATTTTATCTTCAGGCAAACAATATAGCAATCAATTATCATGGTAGCATAAAAATGTTCAGAACATTCATAGTCTATAACAGGAATGATCAATGAAGCTTACAATATTTTACTTAGAAACAGTTAAGTCATAAATATAACCGCAAGTTGGATTTGTTTCATCAATTCTTGGTCTACTTTCATGTGGAGAAAAAGTAAAAGGAGAATCACAAATCCTGAAACATTTTCTTCAAGAGATAAAAACGAGGAAAACAAAGCTCTTTAAAAATATCATTCCCAGGGCCGGGGATTTAGCTCAGTGGTTTTGCCGCCTGCCGTGCAAGCGCAAGGACCTGAGTTCGATCCCTGGTACAAAAAAAAAAAATCATACCCAAACCTATGTTAGCCATGTTTTTAAAAAAATTAAACAGAATTTTAGTTTTTTTTTAAAAAAGAATTACCTTCAAGAAATTAGAAATGGAAGAAACTGTATGTAATTGAACTATTTGCTGACGAGCTCCTTTTGTGTGCTTTATACTGTTTGTAAGCTGTTCCAATATAAGAAGCCTAAAATGAGAAAGAACAAGATTTAAATGCAAGTGATAAGATTTAAAAGATAAAATAAGTCAAAGGGAAGCTGAGTATCTACTGCTAATTTGCTTTGTTGCATTATTTTGTTGGAACTACTAAAATGAGACAAATTATCATTGAACACAATACCTTACAAAGAGAAAACATAATAAGCAACAGAAAAATATTTTAATTATGGGCCATTCTGATAGTAGGGAAAAAGTATTATTTTGTGAAAACTAATTACAAATGCATCACTTAAAGATTTTACCTGGGCAAAATAAGGTATTTCAGTAACTACTTTCTAAACAAAAAATATGTAGAAGTTACTTGCATTGAGTAACTAACTTCCAATAGAAGTTAGTTATTTTCCCCTCTAAAAACTGGATACAAGGGATGCTTAAAAGCAGAATGGTCCTCAACTCTATCTATCTATCTATCTATCTATCTATCTATCTATCTATCTATCTATCTATCTCTAACTACCTACCTACCTACCTAGCTACCTACCTAAAAGCAGGAAAGGTTTCTTGAGAGATAGCTCCTGAAAGACAGGAGGAGTCCTGAGTGGGTTGCCACCGAGGCCCTTTGTCAGGGGTAATTTATACAGCAAAGTCACAATGTGGGTACAACATGGATCAAACTATAATCAACCAAAAAGATTACAAGTATAGCCACTTAGGTAATATTGATCCAATAGGGAAGTGGGGCATGTAGCATAGGTATTACAGCTAACATCATTAACCTTGGCTTATCTATGATTTCTAAAACAGGAACATTTTTGGGAAGGAATGGGTCCAAGTGCTCAACATTATTTAAACCTCATATTCTAAATTCTTTAAATTACTGCAGAGGCCAAGTGTATTGGCGTATACCTATAATCCTAGCATTGTGAAAGGCTGAGGCTACCCTGGACAACTCAGCTATTTAGCCAGATCCTGTCTAAAAAAAAAATACTGAGGATGTAGTTTTTTACAAATAATCTCCAGTAGTGGAAAACAAACAAATTATTGTAGAACTGTGGGGTTTTTGTTTTTTGGTACCAGGGAATGAACTCAGGACCTTGTGCTTTTGAGGTAGGTGCAGGCCACTGAGCTAAATCCCTGGCCTTGCTGTTTGTTTTGAGACAGGGTCTCACTATGTAGTGCAGACTGGCTTTAAATTTACTCCCGAACTCTTGATCCTCCTGCCACAGCCTCCCGAGTTGGGATTACAGGTGTGTGCCACCACTCCTGGCTCTACTATGTAGAATCTAAGGGTGAGAACACCCATTTCAATAACTGGTGCTATGGTTGAGGTAAGTGTCCCCCAAAGGTCCACATGGTAAACACTTGGTTTCCAGCTTGGAGCTACTAGGAAGTGAGGCCTTATAAGGTCTCCTGGTAACTGGACATGTGCCCCTGAAGGAGATTATGGGAACTTGGTCTCTTCTTCCCTTCTAACTTCCTGACCATGAGATGTTTGCTTTTATTCTGCCATGCACTCCTGTCATAATATGCCACCATAGGTCCAAAGCCATGTGCCAGTAATTATGGACTGAAATCGTTACAACTGTGAGCCGAGATAAACATTTCCTCTTTATAAGCTGATTATCTCAGGTATTTGTTATAGAGTCTGAAAGTTGACTAACACAAGTGGGAAGCTAAAATTTCAATTATACCCACAAATTTATTCAATCTTGATATAACTACACAAAAATTTATATGTAACATATGATGCTTAATAGTACCAAATTTAGCCTTCTTACAAGGTGGCTTATATAAATCTCTCTTTGTTTTTGTGCCCTAACCAGTAGAAAGTGTTGGAACCAACACTTCATAGCTTTTTACTAGGTGTCTAAAACAGATGATTTTTCCTCTTAATTAAAAAAAAACCCCTCAGTTGTCACCCAGCAAAAACACATGAACCCAAAATTATCAAAAGTTCAAGTTTCAGCCAATTCAACAAAGAAATAGATTATGAGGAACTCAAAAGTCTATTGCCCAATAAGCATTTCTATGTAAGTTTTACTGTTGGCCAACTATTTATTTTAATACCAGTACTTCTTAGTTCCAAATGCACTGCTTCATTTTATTTATTTATTTTGTTTGTTTGTTTTTCTTGGTACCAGGGATTGAACTCAGGTCCTTGCGCTTGCACAGCAGGCGGCAAAACCACTGAGCTAAATCCCCGGCCCACTGCTTCATTTTAAACACAGCACCAACTTATATCATCTATAGTTAAGGAGAAGCAGCACAACCCTTTAACCCCAACTATACTTTAAAAATGTATTTGGGATCATACCATATATAATACAATTTTAACCTTGTTTTTCTCATTTAACATTACCTCTTTAGCACTTCTCAAATAATTTTATTTTTTGATACCTTTGGTGAACCTAAAATTCATTGTACATACCTTCTATAATTTATTAGCTATTCTCCCACTGGTGAGAGGAATTTTCCAATGATCACAATCCTAATTATAAATATATATATCAAAAAAAATAAATATACATATCATTTTTGGTCTAGGGTTGAATGACTGGTCTAAATGTTGAAACAGCTATTTATACAGCTTATATTAATCATTTTTCATGTCCTTATAGTACAGAGGTTTAAATTCCTTGAGATTAAAGATACATAACCATGAAACAAACCACCTCATTTTTCTATCAATTTCTTCTTTAAAATACTATTTCTAACTCAAGTATTTCCTTTCATCCCTTCTCTCCCTTTACATCAGGAAAGGTGAAATAATACTGAAGATTATTATGCAGGGTGTGAACTGTCTTGATAGTAGTAATAATACTTCATAATTTATCTTCATTCCTCTATTATTTTGTGTTTGGCTTTTTTTTTTTTTTGGTACCAGGGACAGAACTAAGGACCTTGGGTTTTCAAGGTAGGCAGCAGCACCACTGAGCTAAATCCCTGGCCCAGCAGGCTTTTAAATGTACTTGTAGAACATAAAAGGCAACTGCACTGAGTAGGTAAAAACTGAGTATTTTATTTAACCTTAGTGAATTTCTAATCATATCCTTGAGTCCTGAACTAGATCCCTATCATTGTGCTGAGGCTAAAAGGCTTAGATATAGTTCTGTTCCAAATGACAATTCTGTTATTAAAGCAAAATGGATATGGTATAAAAAGTCCAACTGTGCAAGAAGTTAAAAGAAAAAGGAAGGTGTGAGGCTATGTACAAATCATATGTATTTCCCCAAAGCAGTATATATAAAATCAATTCACAGAGTACAATAAAAATGGTGGATCACTAAGAATTTAGAAAACCACACTATTCCAAAATTCATCAATTATCCTACCATGTATTAACAGCAACCGCTAACATTTTGGCATCTTCATTCTTAACTTTCTCAATGGCCTATGGAAGTAATTTTTAGAAAAATGATATCTATAATTCCAGCTACTTGGAAGGCTGAGGCAGGATGATCCAAGTTTGAACCCACCTCAGACAACTTAGTGAGACCCTGTCTCAAAATTATATAAAAGGGCTGGGGACATAGATCAATGGTAAAGTGTTTGCTTAGTGTGCTTGAGGACCTGGGTTTAATCCCCAATGAAAGAAAAGGAAGACAGAAAAATGCAGGGAAGGAAGGAAGGAAGGAAGGAAAAGAAAAAACTGGGGTTACGTTATATATACTCTGTGGGTGTGGTGGTGCCTGTCTGTAATCCCAGCACTTGGAAGGCTGAGGCAGGAGGATCACCATGAGTTCCGAGGCCAGCTTAGGCTATATAGTGAGTTCAAGGCCAGTCTGAACTACACAGTGAGACCTTGTCTCAAAAAAAAAAAAACACACACACACACAAAACAATACCGGGGCCAGGGATTTAGCTCAGTAGCTCCGCTGCCTGCCTCGAAAGCGCAAGGTCCTGAGTTTGATCCCCAGTATCAAAAGAAAAAACAAACCAAAACCTAACCAAACAAAACATTATACATACTTTGTTAATAACTTGCTTGTTTTTCCTCCTAAACAGTATTACTGTGGATTTTCTCATCTTATTAACTACTGTGGTAAAATAATTTTCAGTACTAGTGTGGTAATAAATTTATTTAACCAATTCCCTAGTTTGGGACTTAAAGGCCACTTTTAATTTTTATTATAAGAAAAAATAGGGGCCGGGGATTGAGCTCAGTAGCACCATGCCTGCCTCGAAAGTGCAAGGTCCTGAGTTTGATCTCCAGTACTAGGGAAAAAAAAAGAAAAGAAAAAATAAATATCTTACATATAAAAATTTTTCTGCCCAGGGCCGGGGATTTAGCTCAGTGGTTTCACTGCCTGCTGCGCAAGCGCAAGGACCTGAGTTCAATTCCCAGTACCAAAATAAAAAATTCTCTGCCCGTTGTTTAAGGCATTTTTTTTTTCAAGGACATATTTATGGCTGAATTGCCTTTTAGGAAGATTATAGAGGGTAAACAGGATGTAAAGGAAGAATTAACTGTATGGTCAAGCTCAGAAGTTTAAAGACCTAAAACATTATTAGATCATATACTAGATATGTTATAATGTAATTGTCTAATGTTATTACAATTGCTTAAGGTGTGAGCTTGAGAATTTTGTTATAATATTATATAATTTGACCTTATCTTTGTCACTTTCTCATTTATGAAACAAACTGCCCAACACCCATAACTTAAAGGAGTGGTTTATTTTGGCTCATAGTTTCAATCCAAGGCCTGGAACAGAAAAGCTGTTCAACTCATGGAAGCCAGGAAGCAGACAGAATAAACACGAGCTAGGAACAAGCACATACTTTTCCAGGTCATGCCCCCAATGCATGCACCTCTCATTGATGCCCAACCTCTTAACAGCACATTCTGCAAATGAACTCCTCTATGGATGAATCCACTAATAAGTATAGCACCCCTATGATTCAATCACCTTCCAAACACATGAGACTTTGGGGGAAATTGTAGATCTAAATCATAACAGAAATACCTGTATTACTTTTTTGATCACATTCATAGGTCAAGACAACACATGAACAAGATTAATACTTCTTTTCTGTATAAAATATTTTGTCCTTCTAATCTTAGTGCTTTAATATTAACAATGCAAAGTTTTCTTATTTTCAGAATTCTACAGTCAGAGCAAGCACAGTGGCACACACCTATAATCCCAGGACTTGGGAGGCTGAGGCAGGAGGACTGTAAGTTTGAGTTTTACCTGAGCAATTTAAGACCTTGTCTCAAAACAAAAAATTTAAAAAGGGCTGGGGATATAGCTCAGTGTGAAGGCCTTAGTTCAATCCCCAGTTGGGTGTGTGTGTGGGGGGTGGAGAATTCTACAGTCATAATAGAGAGAATCAACTATTTTTATTTTTGGTACCAGGGATTGAACTCAGTACCTTGCGCTTGCGAGAACTATTTTTATTTATTTTTTGCTTTTTGAGATAGGGTCTTGCTATGTAGTTCAGGCTGGCCTTGAACTCACTCTGTAGCCCAGGTTGGTTTCGAACTCACAGCAATCCTCCTGCCTCAGCCTCCCCAGTGCTGGGATTACAGGCATGTGTCACCACACCCATCATGAATCAACTATTTTTAAAGGTAATTTAGTATCTAAATGCAAAAACAGTACATAAAAGGGCCGGGGATTTAGCTCAGTGGTTTCGCTGCCTGCTTCGCAAGCGCAAGGACCCGAGGTTCGATCCCCAGTACCAAAAAAACCTGAAAAAAAACCCCAAAAAAGAATACATAAAAAGCTTATTTCCAAATTTAAGGTAATCTCATAAAAGATTTCTTTTAAACTGTTTACACATGATACCACAATAACACAAAATACTTTGAAGTATTGGGCTATTAAACATGGACACTTTTTTTCTTTTTTCTCTTCTTTTTTTGCAGTGCTGGGAAGTGAACTTATGTGTGGGCCTTATGTGTGCTAGAAATATGGACACTTTAAAAGCACTCAAAGAGGCTGAGGCAGGAGGATCGCTGTTTGAGGCTGGCTTGGGTACATAGTAAGTTCAAGGCCAGCCTGAACTACGTAGTAAAACTCCATCTCAAAAAACAAACAAACAAAAAAGGACACTTTAAAATCTTTCATATCTAGAAATGCAAATACAAGGCCCAAAGAAAAAAACAAGTTATCCCATAAACAAGTATCAAAATTGGGATAACATTACTATGAAGTTTCTCTCCTCTGCCTCTTGCTACTAACTGTTTGCTGCTGATAGTTGTTATGACCTATTTTGTAGTATCTGGTATCCTGCCAGACCATCTCTTTTAAAAATCTCCAAGCCAGGCATGGTGGTTCATGCCTGTAATCCCAACATACAGGGAGGCTGAATTAGGAGACCTGCTAGTTCAATTCTAGTCTGGGCTATTTAGACCTTGTCTCAAAATAAAAAATAAAAACAAGCAAACGGCCTGGGTTCCATCCCCAATACACACAAACACACACCCCACACCATTGACTATTTTTTAATCCAAAACAGAATGACAGGTTTTGGTTTTATTTTTTTGGTACCGCGGATCGAACTTGGGACCCTGCGCTTGCGAGGCAGGCGGTGGGACCACTGAGCTAAATCCCCGGTCCTAGGTTTTGCTTTTATTAAGACTTAACTTTTTTTTTTTGGTACTGGGGATCGAACTCTCTTAACTATTTTATTAAAATAAAACTTCCCCTTCCTTGAATATTATTATAATATTATAATCTTGGTTATGGTGGGGAACTATAAGCACATTTTAAAATTCATTAAACTTATATAATAAAACAAGAAATCACCTGCCCCCATCATTTTGTGATACTAGGGACTAAACTTGGGGCCTTGCATATGTTAGGCAAGTGCTCTACTGCTAAGCTGTAATCCCAGACTTTTTTCAATTTTATTTTGAGACAGCATCTTACTAAGGCTGACCTCTCCCTCCAAGTGGCTGGGATTGATTACAGGTATGTGCCACCATGCCTAAGAATGCATCTGATTGAAACTACGATTGGGTAACAAATCTGAAAAGAAAAGATTCTCTAGGAGAATAATGAAATCATTATTTTTAAAAGGAAAGGTTGTAAAAAGTACACTGTTTTTTTTTGCTTTTTACCTCAGATCTATAGAAGAGTGGAGCTACTCATGAACATGCTTAATTTAAATCCTTTGCCTAAAAGGCCATCCCTGTTTCATCCACAGTTAATTACTGTTACATTAATCTAAATTATACAAAATTGTATGTTTTATAAAATAGCATAAACTAATTCAAATCTCATCCTTCCCATGAACCTTTCTTTGAATATTCCAGACTCTGTGATTTTCCTCATATCTTTTATTCATTTATTATTTACATACTATCTTAAGTATCATAGGACTATAACTTTATAGTTACAGTATATACACAGAATTACAAGCTACAAATAAATTCTGGGAAAACATTCTTTTGAAACTGAAGCCAATAAACTTCAACATAATTTTCATTCACTTTTCTGTGAAATGAAAATAAACTATTCCAAGACCTGTTTCAGAAATATATTGCTGATAAGACTAAAATATTTAACTCTTTAAAATGAGGCCAAGGTAAAATCTCAACCTAATTGGTATCCTCTGGGAGATACAACTAGATAAAATGATATAGTCAAAAGCATTGCTGGCCTAGCATGAGAAAGGAAGAGACAGAGGGAGGAAGAGAGAGGGAAAGAGGGAAGGAGGGAAATAGAGAGGAATGGAGTGAGGGAGAGAATATAAATGCATGAGGACTGTAATAATTTATCAACTATTAGAATAATCTATGGGAGAGGTTCATTTCTCATTTAGTTTCTTAGATAACAGAATTTCCTGGACAGTGGTTTCTGATTCCTAAGAAAGGTATACACCTAGTTTTTAATGAAGAAACTATCATTCTCAATGAGAAAGCATTATCAGTCTTTCTTTTTTTTGAGACACAGTCTCACTATGTAGTCCAAGCTAGCCTCGAACTAGCAGCAACCCTCTTGCCTCAGCCTCCTGAGTGCTGAGATTACAAGCTTGTGCCTATAAGCCACCATGTCTGGATTCAGTCTTTGGATTTGAAAAACCACAATTCTCTTTTGGGAGTGCATCCTGTATTTTTAATTTTCTTTTTTTGGTGTTGTTGTTTTTTTTTTTTTGGTACCGGGGATCGAACTCTGGTCCTTGCGCTTGCACAGCAGGCGGCAGAACCACTGAGCTAAATCCCCAGCCCTTTTAATTTTCTTAAAATAGCATAAGATGGAAATCCCTATATAACATAATTTTTTTTCTTATTCCTTTTAAAAAAATTAGTATATGTTGATACATTGATTGTGGGGAATACTATGTTTTAATGGTATTAATTTTTTCCCTAGTTTTAATGGGGTACAATTGGGAAATAAAACCTGTGTGGCATTTAGGGTATACAATATGTTTTACTGTGAAATGATTTTCACAATCAAGCTAATCAACATATCCATCACCTCATTTTATTTGTGGTCTAAGGTTCATTTTAAGTGAACTGACAGAATCAATGTTTTGAAATCCACCCAAATGAAGACTAATACTTGAACTTGTAATGGTTGCATAAAATTTCCAAAGTAAGCCTGGGAGACCTAGTGTACGCAAAAAAATTAGTTTTTCTTTATAACAATTACTCATAAATCAATAATCTTTTGTTATTATTGACCTTTTAATTTATATTTTCAGCTAGATAATGATCTAATAGCAGGCACAGTACTGTATCCACAATAGTACCCAATGTTTTGGGGGATTTAATAATTTCTTGTTCATTTTTGCCACATGAACAGACAAGAACCTTTATGTTACCTTTACCTGTAATTTATGAGAAATTTTTTATGTTAATAAGATCTTCTGACAACATTCTTCTTCCCATGAGTGCTCCATTAAGCATTCACTGAGTCAGTTATATATTAATATTTGAGGATAAGTAAACCACTGAAGAGATTTACCTTTGAGTTTCTCCCACATGGGCACAGACAAACCCAAAGAGTTTGGCTGCAGAGCTAATAACTGACAGTGCTGGAGGCAGGGGCTTAGGTATAGAATCTCCCTCTACATTCTTCTCATAAATGGAATAAGGGTCATATTCAAGGCTTCCACAAGCAACCCCATTACCAAGCAGGAGCTAAAAGGAAAAAAGCGTATATTAAATTTTAAAAATTACTATTCAAAGATTGAATCTACTCAAGAGTTATTTAAAAATAGCCAGGGGTGGGGATTCAGCTCAATGGTTCTGCTGCCTGCCTCTCAAGCGAAAGGACCCGAGTTCGATCTCTGGTACAAAAAAAAACCCCAGCCATACCTGTTCTTCAATAAATCTATGGTCAGTCTCTTGTAGCAAAGGACTTAATATCAAAAGATCATCATGATGACAAAGAGGTGGAAGTAAAAATGTAGATGCTGCCACCTGGATATCAGGGGCAGTCAAGTCAGCAGCCAGCTCTCTGAGGATAGCACAGAGGTTTCCTGTTGAGTCAGACAGAAAGAGCAATTAGCAATTTAGTACTAGCAGCTGACTGGTGAGAGTATGGGATTAAAAGAGTCCAGGTATTGGGCCAGGGATTTAGCTCAGTGGTGCCTTGCAAGGGCAAGGTCCTGAGTTCGATCCCCAGTACCAAAAAAAAAAAAAAAGAGTCCAGGTTTGCTCATAATCCCAGATTTAGGGAAGCTGAAGCTGATTTAGTGCTATCTTGGAAACTTAGTGAGACTCTGTCTCAACAAAAAAAAGGGCTGAGCTTAAATTTGGCTTTTGCCAGTTTTTTAGCACTAAGCTACCAAAATGAGTAAAAATCATCATAGAGAAATATTCACTTTTGAGCAATATTTCTTTGAGCAATAGCCTTAGGGTGAACTGAATACTGGATGTGGTGTCTACTATTATAAGCAGCAGGAAGGGTTCACATGCTATAATGTCATCATATCCCTCTCCCCCCTTCTCTCTTTTGGTTTTGGAGAAGGGGTCTTACTATGTTGCCAAGGCTAGCCTTAATCAAACCTACTGCCTCAGGCTTCTGAGTACCTGGGACTGACTATAGGCACAGGCAACAGTGCCTGTTATTTTTTTGTATCATTATTAGCAGTAACACTAGTAACAACAAACATTTACTAAAGACTTAATATGTGTCAGAAAAATTTCTAAAAGCTTTATATACAAACCTCCTAGATGAAACTGGAATAGAATTACTCATTCGCTACCTGTTTGATTGTCACTGGACAAAGTACTTAAAGATGATTAGAATTTGAAATGCAAACATGCTTTTGTTATAGAAATTCTTCATTGGCTTTCTAATGGTAATGAGGAATTATTTTCAATAAGAAGAATATTAAAATATCTGAAGGACATCTACACCAAAACTAAGATAGCAAATAAAAACTAAGAACTCAATTTTTACTCTACAACCTTTGGAAAACTGAGTCTTTCTTAATGCAAAAGTCTCTATCTGCTGGATAACAAAAAAAAAAAGAATTGGAATAACTTTTTATTAATGATCTTTTTCCCAGATACACTGCTGAAGCTTTTAGTAAACAAGTGAAAGATCTGACTCAGAAAAAGGAGCTGGCAGTTTGATTTGTGCCCTTAGTATTCCCTGACAGTTGGCCAGGATCACTGGACTTAGTTTTTTTTCCCCTCCCTTGTTTCTTTCAATTCTTAAGTATTTTCATATAATAAAAGCAATATTTTTAATGTTTTATAAGATAACTTTTTGACAATATGTTGGAGTAGCTTATATGATCAGAACTTTAAACTTGTTTTGTTCATCTCATTTTCCAAATTAATTAGATGAGCAAATTTAAAGACTCTTTGTATGTTAAGAATTGTAAGTTACTATCAGCTATTACTACACTATGGGTTATATTATTCAAAATGTCAATATTTTAATGGTAAAGTTCTAGCTATTGTGTTCCATTCACATTATACAAATACATTAAATAGAAACAGCACTAGGGATGTACCTCAGTGATATAGCATTTGATTAGCATGTGTAAAACTCTGGATCCCTAGCACTGTCCCTGCAAAAAAGAAAAAACAAATTTTTTTTTCTTAAATTGAAGTCCTAAGGGTGGGAGATAAAAAAAAAAATTTCTATTGGTATAGTTGTAAAATTGGAAAATGCTTACTTTTGGTTGAAACATAAACATAACACAACTACGTTACCATTTGTCTATCAATCATTTTTCTTTAACATGTTATAAAAGTAGATCTACATGAAAAGACACAGAGGGTAAATTTAATTTTTATTGTGTTTTCTTTTTGTTTGTTTTTTTTTTTAAACAAGGTCTTGCTGTATAGTTCAGGCTGTCCTTAAACTCACCAGGTAGCCCAGGCTGGCCTCAAACTCAAGGCAATCCTCCTGCCTCAGCCTCTTGAGTACTAGGATTACAGGCATGTGGCACCATACCTGGTGATTTTGCCTTTCTTTAGAGTAAGCCCTAACTTGGTCTCTTTATGAACATCTTGGAACTGATGTAACATTCACAATATTTGTTGCATTCCTCAACTCCAATTCTGAGAAAATGCTTTTCATCCTCCCTAAATCCAAAGTGTAGATTTACATTATTTAATTACATCATTTATTAGAAGATAACGCTGTAGATTTTAAGCTGATCTTCTTATATTCCTAAATAGTTAATGTTTTTAAAAATGTAGTTTGAAAATAATTTGCAAAGTACTATACTATGGTAAAAAATCTGACAATTTTTTTTTTTTGGTACCAGAGATCGAACTCGGGACCTTGCGCTTGTGAGGCAGGCGGTGGAACCACTGAGCTAAATCCCTGGCCCCTGAGAATTACTTTTGTCACAACCTAACAGGTATCAAAGCCATGAAACACAGAAATTACCACTCAGTTTTTTAGTAGATAAATGGTCACTTTCGTAATGAAACACAGATAAGACACACCTGTCATTAAGCTGTGACTGTTTATTAATTAGTTCTCTAGCAGGTTATTTGTAAGTGGAGAGGCAGCATAGCATGACGTAAACCTTTGTTTCAGTCTTGATTCTACTTACTTATTGGATATGTATTCTTCAGTTGATTTTTTGAGACAGGGTCTTACTACGTTGCCCAGGCTGGTCTGGAACTCCTGTGCTCAAAGGATGTACCTGTCCTAGCCTCCTGAGTACTTTGGAACACAGAAACATACCACCACACCTGGCTACTGACTTAGCTTTTATCTGCCAAGTTAGGAAACTATAACCAGGTCAATGTATAAATTAAATATGTTATATACAATTTGTAGCAGTGTCTAGCATACAGAAATGGTTCTTTGAAGTTTCTGAGAAATGGCATTACATTTTTTTTTTCAGTTCTTTAGAAGTACATATATACTAAATGCTTACTTTATAGTGAACATTTTATAAGTACATCTGTGAACCAGGAGAAAGTGGGTACAGTACCACTCACATAAAGATAAAGGCTAAGACAGAAACTATAGGTTAATATTTTGAATTAATATGCTATTTATTATGCTGGATTTATTTGCAGAAGAACATAAGCAAATAAATGTAGTATTTTTAGAAGAAATATATATGTATATTTTTTTGGTACTGGGGATCAAACTCGGGTCCTTGCACTTGCGAGGTAGGTGGCAGAACCACTGAGGTAAATCCCCAGCCCGTACAAGAAATATATTTTAAGTAGCATTCAGTTTAATAATTTTTGGCTGAAAACTGTCAATACTAAAAAAATATAAAAGTTCCCATTGAAGACAATTTCTAAGTGTCAACTTTTAGAACAAACATCCTGAATTATTGTAGCAGCAATATATATGTTTAAAACTATATTTAATATTTAGGGTAAAGATTTTAAGACTAATTTTAAAGGAGGAACAAGTTTATTTTATTTATTGCCAGTTTATTTTATCACTGTAGTAAACAAGTCATTTCTGAACCTAGTAAGAGCAAAAGTTAATTACAAATTATATAAGAGAGCAATTACAACTTGATAGTTCAATATTAAACTTTTTTCTTGGCAGAGTTATGAACAGAATAATGGAAAGGAATGATTACTATAGATAATCTCTCCAGAAGGAAATTAGGGGTAGCCAAATTTGTATCAGATTTACATTATACATTCTGTACAAACTTTTAGAGTAAAATTAAGATCAGTGTTTGTGACTCATGTGCTCTCATAAAATAGAATTAGGGATTGTTTCTCCCTCAGAGGAGAGAAGCAAGCAAGCTATAAAGAAGTAGGTTTTATAAAAATATATTTTACTTATTATAAAAATTCTAAACACAGAAGATTGGATTGTCTAAACCTCCTAGAAACAAGGTACTAAATAAATGTCATAATTCATTTATTCAAGTATTTAATGAGCAACTATAGACTACCCACGAACAATAAAACATTTTGGTCTAAAGCACATACCTTCATAGGTTTGGGGAGGTAATAAAATCAACAGTTCATAAAGTCGTTGTCTGTAAACTACTGATGGTGTTTTCAAGGGATTTCCATATGATTTTAGTATAGAAGAAAGCCTTAAAATGAAAGAAAAAGTGTATCTTAAGTATGTCGGCTATATGACAGTGCACAAATATTGAACAAGTTGACAAATACATTAGCTATATACCCCAAATACATATGAATCACCAAGACTGAACTAAGAAGATGTAAAAACCCTGAATAATTCAATAATAGGCAATAAAAAATAAAAATAATAGGTAATAAAAAACTTACGAACTAATCTTAGAACCCAGTAGAGTTACCACAAATCCTACAAGAACCTTGGGGAAGACCTAACACCAATACTCCTCAAACTCTTTAACAAAATTGAAAGGGAAGGAGTACTGCCAAAGTCATTTCTGGAAGCTATCATTACCTTGATTCCAAAACCAGACAAGGACTCAATTAACAAAGAAAACTAGGGCCGGGGATTTAGTTCAGTGCACTAGCTGCGCAAGCACAAGGACCCAAGTTCAATCCCTGGTACCAAAAATAAAAAAGAACAAGAAAAAAGAAAACTACAGTCCAATCTCTTTAATGAACATAAAGGTACAAATAAAATAATAACAGAAAATTTCTCAAATCTTGGGAAAGATACAGACGTCCAGGTAGGTACAGGAGCCATTTAGACGTCCAAACAGGCAGGGCCAGAAAAAAAGCTCCCCACCTCACAAAATAAACAAGATTGAAAAAGTCTTAGCTAAACTAACCAAAAGAAAGAGAGAGAAGACCCAAATCAACACAGTTAGAAATGAAAAAGAATGTTATAACAGATACCACAGAAATCTAAAGGATTATCAGCAACTACTTTGAAAAAACTATATTCTCATAAACTGGAGAATTTAGAAGAAATAGATAAATTTCTAGACACATATGATGTACCAAAACTGAATGAAGGGAGCAGGTATAACAAACCTAAAAAGATCAGTTATAAGCAATGAAATGAAGCAATAATTTATTAAAAAAAAAAAAAAAAGACTTCCAATAAAGTAAAGCCCAGAACCAGATAGATGGGTGAATTTTATCAGACCTTTAAAGGATGAATACCATACTCCTTCAACTATTCCATGAAATAGAAAGGGAACAAATGCTTCCAAACTCATTCTATGAGGCTAATATCATCCTGATACCCAAACTAGACAAAGACACAAGAACAATAAAAAAGTAAACTATAGACCAATGTCCTTGATAAACATAGATGCAAAAATTTTTAATATTCACAAACCGAATTCAACAATACATTAGGGGGAGAGACATAATACTTGTCTTAATTTTTAATTTTTTTGTCTCATCATCCTTCAACACAGTGTGCCCATTCCAACATTTCATTCATTCATTCATTCATTCACTCATTGACTTGTTGAATATTTTAGTCCCTCCTCTGGGTCAGGCACAGTGGGTAATCTACAGAAAAACAGCAGATCAATGGAAGTCATTCACACTCATTACATGCAAGTAAGTATACAGTATAATTATAAAATCTGCTATAGGGTACAAAGAAAAAGTACAGAGACCACTGAGGGTACATAATAGAGAAACTTGGTTCAAAGTAGAGAAATAGTCACTTTGAGAAACAAAGAGCAGATTGGAGTTGGCTAGTTGAAGTGTATTAATACATCCCCACACAACATTTCCTGTTGCCCCTATACTTTGGTGTCTTAATTCTTTCCACCCTACTTGAATATTCCTTAGCCAGTCATTAATTTCAGAAGTTACTTTTTTTTTTTTTGGTACCGGAGATCGAACTCAGGACCTTGTGCTTGCGAGGCAGGCAGTAGAACCACTGAGCTAAATCCCCAGCCCAAGAAGTTACATTTGATATCAAATAGATAGTCCCTGATTTTTTTCTCATCCTCTTGAATATCCACTGGTACCCTACTGTTAGCTGAATAGAATTAGTAGGTTTAATGTGGCATCAAACCCTCCATACACCGGCTGTATCTCAACTTCTTGGTGTCATTTCCCTCTACCCTTTTTCAATTCCCAGCTCTGGCCTCACCAGTCTGCTTAGTTTTCCCAAAGCATTAATTTTCATACCTCTGTACTTTGATTTTCAATGATCTCTCTTTCTGAGATGCCCTCCCCTTGTCTCTACCATTAAAGGCTATTCACTTTTACAAGTTTTGCTCAAGTGCCACTCTACTGTGAAGCCCTTCCAAATCCCAGGGCATAATAACTACTCTGAGTGTTCTCTGCAGCCCTTTACTGATACTTCTTTTCCACTTAGCTTGCCAGCTATTTCCTTACTCCTAGAAGACAGAAACTATGTTTAAATCATGCCTCCATCCTTCAAATTGCTTCTCACAGTGCTTTCTACACATAAGCAGACTGAATGAATGAATATACATCACTTTGAAGATTATAGGATTATGAAGTGTTGGGAAGATGGCCACCTTTTTGTGCATTCAGTATTTAGCATCATAAGGGGGGTACAGTATTGATATTACACTGTAAATAAACCTTTTGCTTTCCATAGATACATATTTTAATAACAGTAAACCTCTTAAAATGTTTTGTATATAATACTGGTTATGTTTCTAAGCATTTCCACTGAATTATAATTATACTTGGGTGGAAACTGTCCCTTCTCTATATTTGTTTTTTACTCCCCAAAATACTTGTTTTATATACAAATTACTGATATGAAATAAAACTTGTAAACTAAAAGAAAAAGCAGCCAAAGAAATGAAATATATAACTTGAAATGAAAGTCTTCCCCCTCCACAAAAAACCAACTACTGACTGTTTTACAGACAAATGACTGTGACAGCTAACTCAATAAACACTCCCAAAGAACTTGATGAAATACTCATCTTATTCTATGAGGATAATAATGAAATTCATTAAAAACTTGACAAGGACAGTGCAAGAAAATTTTAGGACTGTCCCACTAATGAATTTGCATAGAAATCTCCAAAGTTTATTAAAAAAAGGTAATATTTTCTAAAGAGGACACACATGTGTAAAAATACCAAATAGCTTCTCTAGTGTGAGAAACTGAAAGTATAAATAAAGACTAAAAGGTATAATAGACAATGTGAAATAGGAAGAAAAGGGGCAAAGGGGAAGGGGAAGTGGGAGCGGTAGGGGAAAGGAATGAAGGAAATGGAATTAACATGAGAAAGTGAAAAAATGGAAACAAAGTCTTTGTAAAGAGGGAGGGATGGAGGGGTTGAAGGGAAGGCAGGGGAAGGAGAAGGGGGAAAAATAAGAACCAAGAGAGATTATGTAAAGGTGCAAATTTCCAATGATGAATGTCATTATATTGTACACCTAAAATGTACCAATAAAATAAAAAAAACTTTAAAAGGTAGTATTTCCAAGCTCAGTTTATTTAAATTAAAAATTTGATCACAAGACTTTCTTGCGTTAAAGTTTATTGGATTAAACTATTTCATAAAAATCAAAATCTATTCACGATAAAAAACAAAAACATGGTGAACATAAGAACATTAGCCTGATTACTAACAGTACAGAGTAAACATCGTACTTATTAGTGAGATATACAAAGCATTCCCTTTAACCCCTTCTACTCTCTCTCTTTTTAAAAAAAATATAGGATCTCACTATATTGGCCTTAAACTAGCCTCAAGTGATCCTCCTGTCATAGCCTCCTGAGTAGGTGGGACAATACAGGTATATGCCAGTGCAAGTAGCTTCTAGCCAGTTTTATTGACAGTTATCTAGCTAGCACATAATGCGAGACAGAGAATATGAAAGAAAAAATCCAAAACATTCTACAAATTTATGTTTAGCAGAATTTAGCAAGGTGGCTGGATATCAGACCAAATATAGAAGCAATAAACATAAACACAACACATGACCAGTTACTTAATAATCTCAACAAAGAGATTAATGTCTTTACAAAAGGTCTGACAGGGGACATATAGGTCTTTTTTTTGCCCTCTGTCCTTTCTGCCATGTGAAGACACAGCATCTGTCCTCTCCAGAGGATGCAGCAGTAGGTGCCTTCTTGGAGGCAGAGACCAGGCTCTCACTATATACCAAAGCTGCTGGCATCTTGATCTTGGACTCCTAGCTTTCAGAACTGAGAAATAAATTCTGATCTTTATAAATCACCCAGCCTCAGGTATTTTGTTGTGGCAGCACAAACAAAGACAGATCTCTCTCTCACTCCAAAGAGGAAAAATCAGTTCCAGATGGATTAAAGACTTAAATATGAAAAGACAAAACTTGAAACATTTCAGAGAGAAATATAAGAAAACATAACCTTGCAGTAAAATTTTTTAAACCAAAAGACAAAAAGTATGAACCAAAAAAGTAAAAGATTGATACACCTGATATTTAAATCAAGAATGCCTATTTATCAAAAAAACTATAAGATATTTTAGTATTTTGGTGAATGGCAAAAGAACTGGACAATTTAAAAGAGAAATAGGTTAAAGATATGTTTAGTGTTAATGTACATAGCCACATTCAGTAGCTACAATTACCTTTGGGCAACAGTGACTGAGTCTAGCAATTGTAACATAGACACTGTAGCCTATAAAAGCTCTAAAATATTTATTATTTGGCACTTTATAGGAGCTTTTATAGCCCTTGCTCACTTATAAGGATGACTGAAAATTATGGTGAATGTTTAAAAATTTTCATGTTGCCACTAATCTCCCTCAAAATATTCCACCCTGTCAAAGCACAGTGATCCCATCATTCTTGCCACTTTCTGAAGCAGTTTTAGAAGTCCTCTTTAGTTGCACCATCATGGCTGCCTTAATGTCCTGAATCAATTCAAAACATTTACCTTTTGTAGTTATTTTGACTCTGGGGAAGAGCTAGAAGTTGCATAGTACCAGATCTGGTAAATAATGTGGATGATGACACAGCATAATGTTTTTACAAGACTGCCTATCTGTTGGATAGCACTTGGCAGTAGCATTCACCATACTTTTGATTACACTGTATAAAGACCCAAATGAGGACTTCTAGAATTGCTTCAAAAAACTGGCAAAAATGGTAAGAGTGTTTGCAGCAAGGCCGAGTATTTTGAGGGGGATTAACAGCAAACTATCTTTTATTGTAATAAATGTTAAAAATTTAATGTTCACCATATACAGTAATACTCGGTTCATGAATGCTTCTGTTTTCAGACAAAGCATTTGGCAAATTTTTGCTTCTGTATGCAAAATGCACTGGGTGACAAACACAACCATGGCCAACTTCCCCACACAAACACAAACACAGTCATCTTCCCCCAAATCGTAAAACAAAATTAAGTTCATAATCCAATGTACCACTGTATTTTGATCACACCTCATATGCTGGATTCACAGGAGTTCATTTTATTATTATGCTTTATAAACCCTATCTAAATGTATTTTTATATGTGTAAAATATTATATCATTAAACACTTTGAGGGAAGAATTTCTCTATACATTTTATTAATTTGGAAAGTATTCATGATATATATTGCCTTTTTTCTATTTCTGTCATATACGTATAACTCAAACTTAAAAACACAAGCAAACAAAAAACTGAACCTATTAACAAGTATCTGGCTCTTATGAACACAGAACAGCACTAACAAACCAATAAAATGCCTACCTGAAAAGGTTAACAGGGTTAATTTTTAATTTCTTGTTAAATCTACCAGTAAGAAAAGTACATTATTCCCCAAATAATTTTCCTTCCCTTTTTTTTTGGTTTCCTCTGGTACCAGCAATTGAATTCAGGACCTTGCGCTTGCCAAGCAGGCATGGTGCCACTGAGCTAAATCCCAGGCTCATTCCTTCCCTTTTAATACATATTTTTCTCTCAAGATCCTATCCTAAAAACACAACTAAATGATTGCTTTCCTTTGCAAACAGAAAATTATCCAACCATAGATACTTGCTCTATCAGTGCATTCAAGAGATATTACAAAATCAGAGGGTAACAACTAATTGCTCTTAGAAAATTTTATCAATCTACACAGGTAATCCTGCCGGGGATTTAGCTCAGTGGTGCTGCCGCCTGCCTCCTGCCTCACAAGCGCAAGGTCCTGAGTTTGATCCCCAGTACCAAAAAGAAAAAAAAAACAAAGCCCAAAACAAAAGAACAAAACCCCAAACAAACAAACAGGTAATCCTTACTGAGTTAACAAATCCACAGCACAAGGAAGTGGTGGAAGAAGATGCTGAATTACTTCTTTAGTAAGGAGATCACCACAGTGGCAAACAAAGCTCTTGATAGCTGAAAAAGAAAACATACTTTTATTCAGCATAGTGTAATCAACCAGGAAAAGAGCATTTGATTATGGTACAGCATTTGCAGTTTTATTAGAAAATAAAGTCCCCAAACCAGAAAACAATTCTTGAAAGTTTAGTATAAACAGGCAGCTAGTGCTTTCTATCCCTAATCATTAAAACAACAAAAACAACTAAAGCAAAAATCAAAAAAACCTTTCTAGGCCTACTAAAAGGGATCAATAACTAAGACAATGCTGCTCTCCTGGGGCTTTACTCAGCCTTTGAGGTCAGAGGTTAAAAAACAAATGAGCTTAGACTTTCAAGTTTGTCAATTTCACACTAGTTCTAGTTCTACACTCAAGTCTGTATGTTAGGATCTCCCCCCCTCACCCCCTGGTACCAGGGCTTGAACTCAGGACCTTGCACTTTTGAGGTAGACGTGGCACCTCTGAGATAAATCCCCAACACTGAGCAGGTTAGGATTTAAAGATGTTATGAAACCAGGAGCCTTCTATCAGGAGTTACTTTATATGAGTATGAATTTCAAGATAACATTCACAGTTGATTTTTCACTTTTTTTTCCTGAGACAGGGTTTCACTATGTAGCTCAGGCTGGCCTTGAACTCACTATGGATCCCAGGCTGTCTTCGAACTCACAGCAATCCTCCTGACTCAGCTTCCCGAGAGCTGGAACTATAGGCATGTGCTACCACACCCAGCTGATTTTTCACTTTTAAGAGTGTAAAAATTTCATGAGCAAACAAAACCTAAATCAATGTTTCTCAGACTTTCCAGAAAACCCATCTTTGTTAAAATTTTAATGGTGGAATATTTTCAACACTCTACATATACTGTACTGTCAAAAGGCACAACTTTCATGCATGTACAGATTAAATGGAAACTATGCTTCATTAGTGCTATTTAAATCAAAGCCTACTATTTATGAAAAGAGGTGGAGATCTATTTAAGATAAAGAAAGCAATCTTGATAGTTCTCTACCGGACTGCACCACGGATTAGCCTAAACATTAGAACTCTCAAGTTTGGCTTATTACTTCATTCTTCAGTTACCATCACCAATCAACTATGTTGTTACAAAAATCATTTGAGGTAGATTTCCCCCCTCCCCCAATTAAGTGAAATATACAGTACATGTGAAGACAAAGGGTGGAGAAAAAGCCGAAGAAAAGGGAGATAAAAGACTAAACTGAACCTACCACTGAGTGCACCAGCTCGTCCTTCCAGGGTTACTTGCCATGTAAATGAATCTCCTCGGCTCTTTTCTGTTTCCAGATCTTTAGGAGATGCTGGGAAGACACACTTCCACAACAGCAGAACTCGAGCAAGGTGATGACTGACAACTGCAGGACCTGCAAATTATTCAACTTATCACTTACAAAATAACTCAAAGAAGTTACTCTTTAAAATTCTTTTTTTTTTTTTGGTACTAGGGATTGAACTCAGGACCTTGTGCTTGTGAGGCAGGCACAGTGCCACTGAGCTAAATCTCAGTCCCTTAAAATTCTATTATTAAACAGGAATTTTCCTCTTAAATATATTTTAGCTAGACATGGTGGCACATGCCTTTAATCCCAGAACTCAGAAGACAGAGATAGCAGGATCTCAAGTTTGAAGCCAGGCTAGGCTGCATATTGAGATTTCATCTTAGCAAAACAAACACCCAAAGAAACAAACAAAAACCCAAAATGTATTTTAATTTACTACTACAATAGTTTCTTTTAACCTTCTGATTCTAAATGAATCTACCATTGAATGAATTACTATGAGAAAGTGCTGGAGACAGAGAGGAATAGCAAGGAACAAAGGGTAAAACCTGGGTTCTGTGTAAACTCTTCCACTACTGCTGTGTCCCATTTGAGACTCAGTTTATTATATGTATAAAATAAAGCTGGTACCACCTGCGCTTTTTGTCTCCAAGCATTTGTCAGATACAGATGACAGCATACCCTTTGCAAGTTTTTGGAAAATCTATGAGACATTACATTAATGGAAGATATAATTGTTAAGTTAACAAATAATATATTCCCAATCTTCAGAATAATGGTACTTGTTTTTTGGTGCTGGGACTGATAAGCATACACTCTACTTCTGGGCTGCATCCTTAGCCTCCAATGTTAACTTCTGACCATAACTTGTTCAGATCAAGAATCAGATGTGGCCAAAGTGGCACACATCTGTAATTTCAGCACTTGGATGCTGAGGCAGGAAGATCACCACGAGTTTGAGGGCAGGGTGGACTACACAGTGAGCTCAAGGCCAGTCAACAAAGCAAGACCTTGTCTCAAAAAAACCGAAAGAAAAAAAACCCCTCAAAAAACAAAAACAATACCCCCCAAAGAATTAGATGTGAGATATTTGAGAGCAACACATTAATGAACTGAGATATGAATACCCAGTAATAAAATCCCAGTAATAAAAGGCAATGTACAGTGATAACATTAGTAATTTAAAAAGAGAAAGAAACTAGGAAAGAAACATAAAAAGTAAAACCCACAGCTTTTCTCACCAAGCAATATCATGGGGTCACCTTAAAATTCTCCTATAAGTAAGCACTCCTCTCTTATTCCCACATAATGTTGACTGCAGATCTTCCTTCCATACTATGGCCACAGAGCATAGAACTCAATTGGGCCTTGGAAGGATATGGCCTAGATTAATAACCTAGCTCTGGCTATTTATTAGTTTTGTAAGCCTGAAAGAGTAACGACTATTTTGTGCCTCTTCCCCCATGATAATAACTGTATCTACCTCACAGATGAGTTCCTAAGGCTTATAGAAGTTTATATACAGAACAATGTTTGGCTCATTGTAAGCATTTACATAATACTTGACATGCAATCATCACTCAAATATTTCATTTATTTTTACAGGAACAAGTGTGCCTAATCATAAAATGAAAAAGCAATTGCAAGTCAATTTTTTAATATATGCAATTTAGTAGATTAAAAATTTCTCAATTTTTCTTTTTTTTTTTTTTCTGTACTGGGGCTTGAACCCAAGGCCTCCGTATTGATCATTTTTAATTTTGTATTTTGAGACAAGGTCTCACCGAGTTGCTTAGGCTAGACCTCAACTCATGATCTTGTGTCAGCCTCTCAGAGTGCTGGAATAACAGGTACATTTTTCTTCAGACTTGATTTTTAGGAAAAGGGAAAACACTTGCTGCTCACTACTTTTTTAGGGGTGGGAGTGCTAGGAATGAAACCCAGGGCTTCATGCAACTAGGCAAGTCCTCTACCAATAATCTGCATCTCCAGCCCACTCATTACTTCCTTAATAAAGTAGTACCAACAAAACAAGATACCCAACAAACTAGAACTGGAATAAAAGAAGGAAACAAAAGTGAGGTAATGAAGGATAAGTGATTGTAAAAGGTTTGTGTGCATTCTAACTACGTAGGCATGCACATTGCTACTTGTACACAATGAACTAATAGGAACAGAAAACTCTGAAAGCAAAATTTAGTCACACACCAGAAAACAAAATAAGTGTGCAGTCACTGAAAGTACCCATAATTGAGTTTCATATGTACAGTATTTACCTTGTACCTTCACAATATCTCACAAGATTAATACTGGACAGTATACCATGTCTTACTAAAGAAGCACTAAGATAATGTCATTTCAGAGGCCTACGAACTAAGTAACTAAAAATGAGTATACTGTAATTGCAAGGTTAAATTCTACATCTATCAAAGACAACATATACCTACTTCATGAGCCATCCACAGATACACAAGACATAGAGATATCTGTAGGTGAACCCACCTTGTTTTATATGACATCAAATAAACTGGAAAGTATAATAAGAAAGCTTACAAACTGCTGTAGTGCACATTCAAGGAGCAGATTTGATGTGGTTTACTTCAGTTTATATTGTTTTAAAATAATGAAGAAATTATAAATTGTGAAGGGAATGATGAAAATACAGAAGAGATATTAAACCTGAAAGGCAAGAATTAATAAAGCATTCAGACTGTTAGCTAAAATTTCCTTCAAAAATGAATCAAGGCTCCTTGAAGAAATGGCTGATGGCAAGCCTGAGGCAGTTAATGCACCACATAACACTTGGGATATCCCATCACACAAAAACAAAATTTTTATCAAAGAATCTAGGTTCATGTTAAAAGGACACATGAACCACGTTCCCAATGACCAAAGATGAGACAAACTGAGGATCAAAGAAATAATAACTATTATTGGAATTTACAATACTTAAAACTTGGAATTTCACGATACTTTGGAATTCATGATACTTAAAAACTTCACTGATCCCTTTTGAGAGTTGCTAGGACTCTAATATACTGTAGTCTAAAAATAGACAATGTGGGAAAAGAAAAATGCATAAGAAAAATAAGTAAAGCCCCAGAAAATGTAATTAAAACATTTGTCAAAAGTTTAAATCTTTTATAGTGATTATATACAATATGATATTCTAATTTTTAAAAGGAGAAAGTATCTCTTGTAGTCTTCAAATGGAATGACATTGGTTTCAAGAGCTTTTATTAAAATATTATATTTATTAGTTTATTCCCATTTAAATTCACTAACAATATCAATATGCCAGGCATGGAAACACCTACCAAACAGTAAATAAAAGCTTGCTACATTACCTCAATAATATTGTGAAATAATGGTCTATGCTAGGGGCCAACAAACATTTTCTTTGAGAAAGTATCTTAGTCTTAGAAAGTCATATACTTACAATTAGGTACTCAACCTTTCACTGCAGTACCTGATGGCCACAGGCAAACTTTTTTCTAGACATTGAAATTTGACTTTCATGTAATTCTTTTTTTTTCATATAATATATATATTATTGATACTGGGGATCAAAATCAGGTCCTTGCACTTG
>NW_004624820.1:901740-921255 GCF_000247695.1 Heterocephalus glaber | reverse complement strand
TATTTTTTCAATTAAAACCCTCAAAATTATTTTTTTAAAGCTGCAAGAATAGTACAATAAACTCCCATGTTCCTTTCACCTAACTCACCATATTTTTGTCATTTCTCTCTTGTGCAGAACAGATTTATGGCCAACTGTTTTATAGAATGACTCTTGATGTGAGTGTATCTGGCATTTCCTCAGAATTCTGGTAGAGAGCTACATTAAGTCATAACTGTGTCTTCCTCAATATCTAACATCAGAAAACACTGTCAAGCAAGGTACTGGTTTGTCCCTGCACTGGTGATACTAGCTTGGAACATACAAATAAACTCAGCCTGCCAGATGGGTTCACTGTAAATTTACCATTTGGAAGATGGCAAAAATGACCTAAAAAACCCATCAGACTTTCCTCAAGAATATATTGAGGATCCCTACAATCATAAATTATTACCATGATTGTAAAAAAGGTCTTTTTTTTTTTTGGCAGTACTAAGAATTGAACCCAGGGCCTTCTCTTTTATTTTGGTACTGGGGATTGAACTCAGGACCTTACACTTTTGAGGGAGGTGACGGCACCACTGAGCTAAATCCCTGACCCAACTAAATCCCCGGCCCCCCCAGGGCCTTCTCACTAAACTATATACCCAGCTCTTTTTGTTTTTTATTTTGAGACAGTATTATAGTTTTTATATAGACATTTCCCCAAAGACTCATACGGTTATAGGTGGGGCTTTTGAGAGGTGATTGGGTAATGCGAGTGTCATACTCACAAGTGGATTAGTCCATGATGATGTTATAACTAAATGTGCTATTAGAAGGTGGGGTTTGGTAGAAGTGGTAGGTTACTGGGGGCGTGGCCGGGAAGGGTATACAGTATCTCTCTCCTTGGCTCTTCCCTTTATGCTCTGTTTCCTGACTGACATGAGAAGCTTTTCCTTAACCACCTCCCAACCCCCTGCTGTTTCTTTTTCAGAGCCAGCCTACCATGCATTGCAATTTCTAGGAACTGTGAGCCAAAACAAACTTTTCCTCCTTTGAGCTGAGTTGCAGGTATTGGGATTTGTGTCTTAGTGACAAGAAAGTGACTGACACTGAGTCTAAGTTGGCCAGGCTGGGCTTGAACTTGTGATCCTTCTGCCTCAGCCTTCTAAAGTGCTTCAATCACAAGCATACACCATCAGGCACAGCTAAAAAAGATCATATTTACCAACTATTCTTTTGGTAGTTATTAATCTTTCACCATAAAAGTTTCCCTTTTCTTTATATTAACTATATGTGCACAGATTCCTGTTCTATTTAATAGATTATAATCCATTTCTTTTATTATTCATTTTCATGCTAACACTGTCCTGAATTTAACCAGTGGAAGTCTCTATAAAATGGTGGTAGCTAAGGGCCAGGGATATAGCTCGGTGGCACCACATCTGCCTGGCAAGTGCAGATGAGTTTGATCCCTGGTACCAGAAAAAAAGAATGCTAGTAGCATGAGCTTCTTCCTTTTTGGCCTAAGATGTTCCAAACTTCCAGGCTCAACTTGGACTTTCTGTCCTAATCCCGGAATTAACCACTCTCCAAGGAGTCCCAATTCTGGGTGTTTTCAGATAGTTAAGTGTGCAAGCAGAGCAAGTATGTGTATGTGTGGGGGAGCAAGAGGACAAGCACTTTGTTTAGGACAAGTTAATTTGAAACTTAAAAGGCCATCCAAATGAGATGTCAAATGGGCAGTTGGATAGGAATCAGGCACCCAAAAGAGAAGACTAGGCTAAAAGATTTAGGAATCCCTGATATTCAACGAAATTTAAGCCATGAGTTTGAATAAGAACATGGGAGCAAGCATATGTTGAGGAGAGCACAAAACCAAGTACTAGGGCATGAGCCATCTCCTCCAGGAGACTAAAAGACAGTCAGTCTAATGAGACTTTGTTTCAAAATAAAAAAAATAAAGGGCCAGAGACACAGCTCAGTGCAAAAATCCTGGGTTTGATTCCCAGTACGAAAGAATTAAAGAGAGAGAAGGAACAAAGGGAGGGAGAGAGGAAGGAAAAATCTGACAAATGAACTAGACTAAAGAGAAATTTTTAATGAGGGGGAAGGAAAACCAAGAGAGCATCTAAGGGCACAAAAGCTAAGGGGAAAAAAAGGATATGGAAGAGGATCAACTGAACTAAATATTGCTGAATGGTCACATAAGATGACTGAGAACTGCCCACCTCTTAGCAAGGTTAAATATAAGAACACAAGCTCCACAAGGGCAAAGACATTTATCCGTTTTGTTCAGTAACATATTCCACATGCTCAGAACAAGTCCTGGCCCAGCATCAGCACTCAACAAACTGTTGAGTGAAAAGAAAACATACAAATAAGCAACAGGAATAAGAAAACGTGTTCTACAGTACAAATCAAAACTACAATGAAATATTACCTCACACTTGTTAAGAAGGCTATTATCAGAAAAGCTGTTAAAAACAAATGTTTGGGCTGGAGATATAGCTCAATGGTAGAGTGCTTGCCTAGTGTGAGCCTTGGATTTGATACCCAGTACCACAAAAAAAAACACAAGACAACAACAAAAATATTGGTGAGGATATGGACAAAGTGAAACCTTGGTACACTGTTTTGGTAGAAAATAATAGTCATTATTGAAAACAATACGGAAGTTCTTTAAAAAATTAATATAACTACCACATGGTTCAGCCATCCCACTTATATTTATCCAAAAAATTGAAACCAAGATTTCAAAGAGATATTCAAATACCCGTGCTCATTGCAGCCCTATTCACAGTAGCCAACATCTAGAAACAATCTAGGGCCAAGGACTTAGCTCAGTGGTTCTGCCACCTGCCTCAAAAGCGCAAGGTCCTGCCTGAGTTCAATCCTGGTACAAAAAAAAAAGAAACAATCTAAATGCCCATCAACACATGAATGGCTTAAAAAGAAGGAAATTCCCCGGTACCATAAAAAAAAAAAAAAAAAAAAAAAGAAGGAAATTACATAACATGGGAAAACAAGGATGAACCTTGAGGACATTATGCAAAATAAGTCATATGAAGACAATATTCCTTGATTCCATCTAAAAGAAGTATCTGAAACAGTAGTCAAATTCATAGAATCAAAAAGTAGAGGCCAGGGATTTAGCTCAGTGGTTTTGCTGCCTGCTACGCAAGCGCAAGGACCCAAGTTCGATTCCTGGCACCAAAAAAAAAAAAAAAGTAGAAGGGCTGGGGATATAGCTCAGGGGCCTGCCTGACAAGCGCAAGGTCCTGAGTTTGATTCCTGGTACTGAGAAAAAAAAAAAGTAGAATAGTACTTACCAGGGGCTGAGAGGAGGAGGAAATAGGGAATTACCAAACAATGACAGGAAGTTTCAGATAAGCAAAATGAATATATTCTAGAGATCTTCTGCATAACATTGTACCTACAGTCAACAATGCTACATTATACACTTAAATTCTGTGAAGAGTGTAGAGTTCATGTTAAGTATTCTTAACATACACACACAAATCTGTGCAATGAATGAATGAATATGGAAGTTACTGGACACCTTAACAAAAACTTTTGATGGAGTTACTGTGAAAAAAACTCTATTTGATGTGCATTTGAAAGATGTAGGAGAGAAGGAAATAAGGACAGTGAGCATAAGTAACTCTTCTGAGGAATTCTTTTGGGAAGGAAAGAAGAGAAATAATGGCTCTTGCTTGCTGGAAAAGCAGAGGGATAAAAAGACTTTTTAAGATGGAAAAACAAAAGTATGTTTTTGTAGGGAACAATTCATTAAAGAGAAAAACTGATGTGAAAGACAAAACAGAGACTTCTGAGAACAATGTCCTTGAGCAGGTCAGAGGATGAACTCTACTAAAAGACAGGATAATTCATCTTTAGTTAACAGTGGGAAAGCTGGATTATGTAGGTCCAGATGCTAATAGTAAGGATGTGGTAGGAGAACCTAGTGAAAATAGGCTATTAAACAAATATAAGATGGAGGAAGAGGTTTGAGGCAAGCAGAAGGTATAAGACAATTAGGAAAGGAAGAGACTGAATGGACTGGGTAAATAGTAATGCAACTATAAGCCACAGTTATGAAGTAATTTGCAAAGACATCATAAATTTTTGTCAACTTATCAGAACATCAGGAAAATGTCCTTAGTCGTACCTTTTTTTCTTAAGTGCCTCGCTATAACATACTATCTATATAAAGTCTGTAAGTTTCATTTTAGTTTTTTACCTTATACCTTTTGTATATTGTTTGAGTTGTTCAAACTCTCATCATGTTTTCTTTCAAAAATAATACAGTACTGTGTTAATTCAGTCTCCTACTTATAGCAGCATGGCACCTTCCATGGCAAATGCAAGGGCCTGAGTTCGATTTCCGATACAAAAAAAAAAGTTCACCTCTAAATATAATTCTTTTTTTTTTTCCTTTTTCCCACTCCTGGTCTGGGTTTGTTGTTTTGGAGGCTTTTTCCTTTGCACCCCACCCCCTCCATAAGTAAAAAAGATTGGAAGAACCACAGTAAAAACAGTCTCATTCTAAATTTTAAATTTAAAGGTTTTGAGAATAAATAAGTTGTATAGTTTGTTAATGTTTTTTGATTGACTCTGATATGTTGTATGCTCTGTTCTCTCTCATTTCTGGTTGATAAACATTGCTTTCAAAAAAACTACAATCCACTTATTATGTCACAGTGAATGACTTCTACAGCAATGCTCATCAAGGTCTGCCTTCCTGCTTGCTTTCTCTCTTTCTCTCTCCTTCCTTCTTTCCTTCTTGAGTTAAGGTCTTTATGTAATTCAAGCTGGCCTTGAACTATGTAGCAGAGGCTAGCCTTGGACTCATGGTGATCCTCTTGCCTCAGCCTTCAGAATGTTGGGATTATAGCATATGCCACCATGCCTGGCTCTAACGTTTATCAAAATTTAATGTGCATACAAATTACCTGGGGATCTTGTTAAAATGAGAATGTGATTCAGTGAATCAGGTGGGGCCTGGGTTTCTGCATTTTATTATAAACTTCCAGGTGATGCCAGTGCCCCTGGAATGTGAATGTTTAGGAGAGGAAGGAAGGGTCTATGGACAGTTTCATTTTCATTTTCATTTGTAAAACCGTCTACTCTTTGGAGACAGAATTATAAAGTAAGTTTTCAATTATTCACCACTGCTTTATGTATACTATAAATTAAACACAAACTTCCTTGTTTTTAAAAATAGTCCATTCTTGCTTACTGCCTAGAAGTGTATAAATAGGGAATAAAATCTAACACAAAGCAAATTCTCCAAATATAGTAATTTCAAATATCAAACACCTACATTATTCGCTTCCTTGTACCAATCTAGAAAATGGTTAGAAAAATGTAATCAGATATATGCTGCTTTAAAAAAGAAATCTGAGATTTAGATCTTTTATTGGACTGCACAATTATTCTACAATTTATTTTTTTAAAAAGACAATGATTAAATAAATATACTTCAAGAGTCCTTGTATTTTTTTTCCTCAAATTTTTACTGAACTGTTTGAGAAATAAGTCTTGGAATCTATATCAATGTTTATAAATTCAACTTGATTTATATTCTGCTTCTTTTAAAAGTAATAATGGGTAGCTGTAATGCTATCTGTATTTGTCCGTATTTGTTTAAATCAACTGGGAAAAAATTACAGAAGATATCTTGAAAATGATTACATGACTTTACCTGCTCCTAGATGTTTAGAAATTATAGCTTTAGCCAATATTGTGCCCAGTAGTTTTGAAACTGAAATCCGCACATCATAATTGGAACCTTCAAAAGACTTAAAACATAGAGTGGCCACACTGTCCAGGTCTGTACTCCACATAAAGGTGGCCTCTTTCTGAAGCTCAAGAAGACACTATTTGATTAGAGAAACAGAAATTAATGAAAAATAAAATACAGTGCTAGGCTCAATCTGTATAAATTGTAGAAATTATGAGTCTGAGAAATACACAATTTTATTATTTTAAAAGTGTTATTTGTATATATTAATTTCAACACCATACAATTCACTGGGTCAATAAGAAGATTATGAGGATTAAATGAAATTACATGTAAATGTGCCTAAGACAAAGCTTGCCTGTCATTAATCATTCAATAAATTACTGCTAAAATATGAGGTTATACAATAAGAAAGCAGGGTCTGCTATCAGGTACAAAGTATCTATATAATGACTGTAGAAATAACAAATGAATACTTACTAAAAGCCATAAAGATTATACTATATAAAACCACAAAAGGTGGGAAGAGTAACCACTTGTAACTCAGTAGCTTATGAAAATGCCTTTACAATAAATCTGTTGGCTATGAGCAAACGTGAGAATAATTCCAACATTAAACACACACACACACAAACACACACACACACACTCTTTAATGTACTACCAAATCAACTATGTTAAGAAGCCAAGATTAAAAACAAAAATAAAATAATTTCAAAATGTAAACCTTATATATAAACTTTAGTTTACCTATATATGGAGAGGGAGAATAGTAGAGTAGAATAAATACCTAAAAAGAACCTAAGCCCTTAACTTCCCACCCTCTGACAATCTGTTACTAACTGCTTGAACCTTGGGAAATCCATATAACTCTCTGGGCCTTACTTTTCTCATATGTTAAAATGAGACAGTCCTAGCTGATTACCAAAGCTGAAACTCTAACAATCATGTAGCTGTTATTAATACTTTTACAGAGATTATCCAATTTACTTTTCTTTATATTAATTGTCATTGGATATTTTACCTTTGCAGCAGCACAACGCACAGCCATGGATCTATCTGTCAAGCAGGATCTAGCAGCTTTATAAATATCCCTGTGGCAAGATGTGGCAGCAGCTCCTAGCCCATTCAAAATATTTTGAAGACTCAGCATAATCTCATATCGCCCTTGAGACTACCAAAAGGAAAAGAAAAATTCAAAGAAGAATAGGAAAAAAAATCCACTGTGAATATTGCAGGAAGCACTGATATTTATCTCACATATTACAAAAATACTTGTTTTTGTCCATATTAATCAAGCCATTCTGACATCAAAAAAACCAATAATTCTATTTACTACTTGAAAAGTGTTATTTGTATATGTAACATTTCAAAATCATACAATTCACTGGGTTAATGTGAAGATCAAATGAAATTACATGGCAAGTGCCTACCACAGAGCTTGTATACCATTAAGAATTTAATAAATGGCTACTATAATAAAAGATAACATAGTAAGAATGCAGGGTTAGCTACCTACTAGCTACATAATGTTGGGAAAATCTATAAAATGGAGGCAATAGAAACCAACTCATAGTCTGTTTATAATGAACAAATGGGTTAATAAATGTGAAGTTCTTAGAATAACAAACATAAAGCAAAAATTCAATAGATTTAGCAGCTATTAATACTCTATCAGGTGGTATAATTTAATTCAGAATTTAAAAAGACTCAAGTTTAAATCTTGTCTCTCAGTAGCTGTATGACTTTTAAGTTGTTCTTATAATTTCCTCATCTATAAAATGAGACTAAGATGAGGGTCACAGAACTAGTGGAAGAAATAAATACGCTTTTGAGGATAAGACATTCACTACTGCATCTGATGTACAGTAAATAAGCAAGAAATTAAGCTGCTTGTGCTTGTATTACTGATGTTTTATTAAATGCCCAAAATAATTTTTATATCCCTAGAAGTTAAGGTCACTGAAACTGGAACAAGACAAAAGATCAGTAGCAAGCATCACTTTCATAGTAACATTATTTTTGTTTAAAGGAGCACAAAAGGGAGGAGCTTGGAGGGGATGGGATAAAACTTATTTAAAAAAGAAAGAAAAATAAAGAAGCACAATAGTCATAGGTGGACATAATAAAATGATTGCTATTAGAAAACTTCTGAACTCTCTTTTATCAGTTTCAAATGTTGTGTATCACTGAAGAGTATGGGTAAAAGTAGGAATTCCTTTCGATATCAATGAAATGGTATAGTACCTGAGCAACTAAAACACAAAGGTAAAAAAATAAGTAATAAAATACTCAACTTTAAATTTTTTGATACAAGCAGAATAATTGTCTATTAACCACGTGGCCTAAAAAGCAGTATTGCTCAATCAATGGAGATAAAAGGGAGAAAAATGTTTTAAATGGCTATACCCCAGTAAATAAAAGTTTTTATAGACATCCACTTTTTAAGAAAACAATTTATACTTATTAAAAAAAAAATCTCTGGGGCTGGGGATTTAGCTCAGTGTTTCTGCTTCCTGCCTTGCAAAAGCAAAGGTTCCGAGTTCCATCTCCGGTACCAAAAAAAAAAAATCTCTTCTGAATCATCTTCGATCTTTCAGGAAACTACTGCTGAGAAGTGATCTACTCAGCAGATTCCCTTACTGGTTATGACTTGACATTGTGAATTAGTTACATACTTTTTTTTTTTGGTACCAGGGATCTAACTCAGGACCTTGAGCTTTTGAGGCAGGTGGCAGCACCACTGAGTTAAATCCCCAGCCCAGTTATATACTTTTTGAAATTTAACAGCTTATAGTTTTTTCATGTTCTGTCTTGTTACATGCCAAAAAATGTACTACTAAGAAGCATGTCTATAAACTATTTCTAGACTATTCTTCATAAGGCAGGAAGAGTAACAGATGTGGGGGTTTTTTATATTTAAAGGTGCTGAGTTACCTTTATATATTAGGAGTCACAGATTTAAATTTTTTGAAATATGTGTAACATAATGTCAAAAGTGGTGAAACAACAGTCATCAAGAGATTGGAGTATCTTGCAAATTAAATGACAAGACAAGTCTTAAAACAATGCTACAGGGAAGTAAATGATGCAAACTCATCAATGAGGACAAGGCTAAGGATATACTCCCATGGCAATTAAAAGGTCACCTAATTCCTCTATGCCTTTTCTTCTTGACAATATTCTTTATTCCTTTCTAATGCTGGTATAGCAATTAATCCATTCACTAGGTTTATATTAGTTACCAAATACAAAGTCTCCAGTAATAACTACTTGCTCTGGTACAAGTAAATAAGTAGTATTAAATGGAAAAGGTGGGGGGCTGAGGATTTAGCTCAGTGGTTCCACCACCTGCCTCCCAAGTGCAAGGTCCTGAGTTCAATCCCTGGTACCAAAAAAATAAAAGGAAAAGGTGGAGTAAAAGGAAGAAGTAGAGATGGATCTGTTCAATGGAATAGCTTCTGCACAACAGGATTTATATGAACATACAAAGTTCTGTACTATTACTTTTATAATAAGGGTTCAATATACAGAGTATATACTATGCATAATTTAGAAATATTTAATTTATAGATATATAAAGATAAAAGAAAAAATTTAGATATATTTACATAGGCATCTATGCATGCTTGTAGTACATAAAGCTCTTTTATTAGCTGAAGAAAGCATAAATCTATAAAATGCTATCATGTTGCTATTATTTAGTTAAACTTATAGTTACTTACCTCTGCACTCTTCATAGCTTTAAGAATATTTCCCACTGTATCATTAAAGGTGTTACCAAGTATTCTACCCAATTTCTTGTACAAGGAACCCAAACATACCACAGCAGCACTGAAATGACATTTAAATTACAAATTAGTCATGGCTGGAAAAAAAAGGAATAAGAGAAATCTTATATAAAATTGACTTAAAATTTTCCTCCCATTCTATTGTTTGTTTTTACTTTCAAGGGAGCATTTTTTGAAACACAAATGTTTTCAATTGTCATAAAGTGTCATTTATATCTAACAAAAGATTGCCTAATCCAAGGCCACAGGTATTTAATATGCTTTTCTTCCCTAAAGTTTTACAGTTTTAGCTATAACATTTAGACCTATTATCCATTTTGAGTTAATTTTGTGTATATGGCATGATGGAAGGGTTCAATTTCACTCTTTTGTATATGAATATCCAGTTGCCCCAGGATTATATATTGATGCCAGCGACTAATTTTACTTTGAAAAGATAAAATTTCCAAGAATCTACTCTATTAAATCATGAGGCATGATACTTAGATGAAAATGAAATAATATTTTTAATAAGAATTTTAAATGGATAAACAGATGTTCAATTAATCTTAATCTTAGCTCAGATTCTACCCCCTCAAATTTGTTACAAGACAAAATTCTGCAAAATTATTTTAATATAATTTCATATTAGATAATCAAGAACAGACTTTAAAGAACAGACTTTAACATAAAAGAAAAACAAATAATATTACCAAGTTTTAAATTTGAAAACTTTATGGAAGAATACAGTCTACTGTAAGCTAAATATTAGATCAACAAAAATATCTATATACAATTACTATCATGGAACCATTCATGGCTCAATACCTTCTCTGAAATAACAGGTGATAAAATGGTCAGAATCCTATGAAGAAAGAAGCTAAGCTGTTTTTAGAATCTTAGAAGGGTGGGCTGGGGATTTAGCTCAGTGGTTTCGCCATCTGCTGTGCAAGCGCAAGGAACCAAGTTTGATCCCCAGTACCAAAAAAAAAGAATCTTAGAAGGGTACTTTTCTATTTATTATCAATTTTCACTAATAGAAACTAAAAAATGGCAAACATCCAAAATTTGAATTATTTATCTTATATATTTTAAACATTTAACTGCTAAAAATCTTAAGATTTTTGAATCCCCAAATACAGCTAAAATATTTTTTAAAAGACTTTTTCAGTCAAGGGAAAAATGGTATTTTTTTTTTAAGTGATTAAAAAAATGAGTTAAACTGAATGTGTATCCAGTTTCAAAATAACTGCCAAGTAGGCTATGTACTTTATAAAAATCACACAATTAAGGAAGCAATACTGTTTTCTTTTTCTTTTTCTTTCTTAGTCAGGGTCTCGCTCTGTAGTACAGGCTATCCCTGAGCTCACTATGTAGCCTAGGCTGGCCTTGAACTTGTGGGAATCCTCCTGCCTTTGCTTCCTGAGTGCTGGGATTACAGGTGTGCACCACAATGCCCAGCTTCTGCTCAGTTTTAATGTTCAACTTACAGTTTGGTGGGAAGATAACTTGGAGAATCATCTTTGCTACGAATAAGATCATTACATTTATCAATTGTTTCATAAACAGAGAATGTATCTCCAATACTATAAAGTATGGCTAGATTCTTTGCAAGGAGTTTGCGAGTAGGAGGCCCCAGAGAACTGTTTAACAAAGACAGGAGCTGTTCAACAAGGATCTTCTGTTTCTCCTTTAAATCATTCTGGAAAGAAAGGTGACATAAAGGCAATTCAAAGTCAACCTAATTATATGTAATTCTCAAATTTTTCTTTCATTTATTTAAGAACTAAAGACTCTAGGAAAATACTGTACAAAATTATTTTGAATAAAAGCTACAAATAAATTGATGGTAAGGACATTTATCAACAAGTAGCTGTCTTTCTGATTATCTCCAAAAAATAAATGCTGAATCACAATATGCCAATCTCTGTTAACAAAGACAAGGATCTGGGCCGGGGATTTAGCTCAGTGGCACCATGACTGCCTCGCAAGCACAAGGTCCTGAGTGCGATCCCTGGTACCAAAAAAAAAAAAAAAAAAAGGACAAGTATGCTATTTCTTCTAAATCTTTCTTTATATATTTGAAGGATAGAATAAATTTGCATTTTTAACTAGAGCTATCTCCTCCAAATATATCTGCATAAAGCAGTAATCTATAATAAGAACTAATCTTATAATGGTTTCCTGTTTTATACAGTTTTTTTCTAAATTTATTGCAATTTTTTTGCAATATTACTATATATATAATTATTATATGCAATGTTAATACATTTTACTTGTCTAACCTCTGGAAAAAAGAGTAGATTATGTCATTAGAAAGCTACTGGTATTCAGATGTTTACTGAGTCCTAATTCTACAAAGAAATTAGTATACAGAATTTGTCTTTGGTTAAATTTATTTTTCAAATGCAGAAGTTGCTTTTATTCTTTCTTCTCTTGAAAATCAGCAAACTTTTTTTTTTTGGTACCGGGGATTGAACTCGGGTCCTTGCACTTGCGCAGCAGGAGACGAAACCACTGAGCTAAATCTCCAGCGAAAATCAGCAAACTTGACAAATGTCTTACACCATGGGAACTAGTCAACCCCGTCTCACAACAAGAATGTGTTCTGTAATGCTGCTGTTTCTTCTTTGTCTTTTGACAAAAATCTGTCTTTTGTTAAGTTCTAAATTTCTCCACAGAGTAGGGTTTTGTTTGGCAGTGTTGGCAGGCCCTAACATGGGGTCGTGTGTGTGTGTGTATGTGTGTGTGTGTGTGTGTGTGTGTGTATTTTTGGGTTTTTCGCAGTATTGGGAAATAAACTCAAGGCCTTCACACTGAGCTGCATCCTAGCGCTTTAAAAAAATTTTTAATTTTGAGACAGGGTCTCACTAAGTCACTAAGTTGCCCAGTCTGGGGTTGAACTTGTGATCCTCCTGCCTTAGCCTCCCAGAGTGATGGAATTACAGTCATGCACCATCTGGTTAATAGTAATGTCTTAAAAACCACTTATGTAGCCTGGAGGATTTAGCTCAGTGGTTCCACCACCTGCCTCATAAGCGCAGGTCCTGAGTTCGATCCCCAGTACCAAAAGAAATGTATCAAAAACCACTTATGTATTAAAAATGGTACTGTACAAGCGCAAGGACCCGAGTTCAATCCCCGGTACCAAAAAAAAATGGTACTGTAGGGCCAGGGATTTAGCTCAGTGGCGCCAGCACCTGCCTCTCAAGCACAAGGTTCTAAGTTCAATCCCTGGTACCAAAAAAATACGTACTGTAATTTTGTAAGAGAATGTCCTTAGTTTTGGATGTGTGCTAGATTATTTAGAAGTGCCACCTCGGATCAAACAAGGGAAACCATTAGCAGCCACAGAATGTAGTTCAACAGTATGAATGACCAGGTTTTTTTTGTTCTATTCCATGAGCTCTTTAAAAAGGGAATATGCTTATCCAAAGGCTTTATAATTCATCTTTTCCTACACTCTTCATATCATTTTTTTTCAGTACTGGTTACTGAACTCAAGGTCCAGGGCTGAGGATTTAGCTCAGTGGTTCTGGCGCCTGCCTTGCAAGCGCAAGGTCCCAAGTTCGATCCCCAGTACCAAAAAAAAAAAAAAAAATGCTGAACTCAAGGTCTAAAGCAAGCTGAGGAAGTGCTCTATCACTGAGCTATATCTCAAGCCCTTATTTATTTATTTATTTATTTGGTACTGCGGATCGAACTCAGGACCTTACATTTATGAGGCAGGTGCGGTGCCAATGAGTTAAATCCCTGGCCCTTTAAAATTTTGAGACAAGATCTTGCTAAGTTGCACAGGCTGGCCTCAAACTTGTGATCCTCCTACCTCAGCCTCCTGAGTATGTGAGATTACAGGTGTGAGCCACCACACTTGGCTTTTTTCAGGTGAAGTTTCCACTAGATTATTTAGCATTATGCTGTACCAGAAATTTATGTATACAAAGGAACACAAGATGCAGAAGATAATAAAAATTTAACACAATGAGGCTGGAGTTAGATGTCACATATAAAGTAGTATCAAAAGTATTGGCTAATATCTTTGCTTTTTTGAACACAGTAAACTCATAATAATGAAAATGTCAATTTAGGAAGGGGCAAAATTTACTATTTTTATTATAAGTCTTTACAAAGTCTAGCTTTTTAAAGCTAACTCAGGCTACTCTGGACAGAACTGGAAAAGCAAATTAAAGGAATTGAAAATTATCTGGCACTTAATAAGCAAACACACACACACAAATCTTTTGTAATTTTACCCACCCTGCTAGTTGCTATCAAGAGCTTCTCCAAGTATCTCAGCCATTCAAAAATAAACTCAGCCTTCGGAACTTCTCCTAGTTGGCTATACGCATCTTCATTCAGCAATAAGCTATGAGCTAATTCCATTCCTTGCAGCAAATTCTCCTAGCTGGTCCCGATTCTTCTCACTGAACTGGTCAGTATATCTACAAACAAAAATCTGCAAAAGAAGAAAACAACATATTTTAAAAGGAGTGTATGAAGGAAGCAATGAAAACACTAGAAATCTTATATCAAAATGTAAAAACAGCCGGGCATGGTGGTGCACGCTTATAATCCTAGCACTTGGGAGGCTGAGGCCAGAAGTGAGTTCAAGGTCAGACAGGGCTACATAATGAGTTCAAGGCCAGCTTGAACTACATAGCAAGATTCTGTCTCAAAAGAAAAAAAGTAAAAATACAATAATTAAATGTGTACATCTTTTATAACTGGTGTATGGTAAATCTGGGAAAACCTCAATAAGTTATCATTAACACTGACACACGTCTACCTTTGTATTTAGTTGTTTTCCTTTTTTTAGTGGTACCAGAGATCTAACCCAGGGGTATTCTACCACTGAGCTACACCCTCAGCTTGTTACTTTTTGAGAGAGTCTTGCTAAATTGCCCAGGCCAGCCTCAAACTTGCAATCCTCCTGCCTCAGCTTCCCAATTAGCTGAGATTACACATGTGTGCCACCACCACTGCTCCAGCAGACTTCAGTTCAGTGCTTCTTTTTAAAGAGCAGACTAGACAAAGGAGAACAGCACTATTAGCATTACATGTAAAAACTTGCTAAACAGAAAAGATATTCCACTAAAATTGTAGAGATTGTGTTGTTGTTCCTGGGACTGAGCCCAAGGTTTTTTAATTAGCTACATCTCCAGCCCTTTTTTTTATTTTGAGATACAGACTTGCTAAATTGCCCAGGATGAGCTCAAACTTGCAATCTTCTTGCCTCAGCTTCCCAGAGTGCTGAGATTATAGGAAATTCTACAGTTAAGGCCAGATTATTCAGGATTATTTTTTCAGTTTTCTTTCTTTTCCTAAATATCCTTTTACTAAAATGGGTGATAGGTATATATTATAAAATGAACCAATATCCAGATCTCCTACTACAATTCTATTAGTAAAGCTTGCCTCTTTCCTGGGTCTTTGCCTTATCATTACTTGGATATCAAGCCAGAAAGAGAGGGACTTACACTCATTAGTACATATTTCCTAGCCTAATAATGATACTACTTAACAGTTTTAGGCTAAGAATTTAGGAAACAGTTCCATCTCAGCTAGCAGACAGTGTTTTTATCTCTGTGAGTCTTCTTATAAAAGCAAAGCAAACTTTTCTTTTATGGCACTTGGAGGATGTTGTCTAGGAATTTTAACAATGTATAGGGGACTCTTTCGAGTTACAACCAGCTTGACAAACAACTTGGATTATGACCAGAATTTTAGTTTTAATTTATGACCAAAGTCTTGAGTTATGGCCCCAATGCTGGCTGCTTGTGCTTCCAGATGGTCTCAGATACAGATTTAACCCTGGCAAGAACTGTTCTGGAAAGAACAGCACAACATCCTTTCTTATGTGGGGTTGAGAAATCCTGGGCCAATGTCTAAGGACACTGAGATCTGCCTATATACAGGAGAGACTCTGAAGGCTGTGTAGAGGAGCCTGAGTCTTCAACTGATCAATGTGAGTTACAAGTTCGTAAGTCAAGGGTCCATTGTAGATTATATCTGTTATGACCCAGAGCCAATGTGGCTTTAATTTTGCTGTAGCAAATAATCAACAGCAGGTTTTTGTTTGTTTTATTCATCAGTATCTCCTATGAATACTCTAAAGCATTCCAGAACATAAATATATAAATAGTGTCTATATAAAAACATACACATCTATAAGGGCCAGGAATTTAGGTCAGTGGTTCTGCTGCTTGCCTCACAAGCACAAGGTCACGAGTTTGATCCCCAGTACCAAAAATAAACAAATAAATAAATAAATAAAATAAAAACATACACATCTATAAGATGGCATTGTGATTATGGGACATTTCTTCAATTTTTAGGAGTACATGCTCAAATATGTTGCTATAAAGCACTTTTAAGTAACCAATCAACCATAAAATAACTGCAAAATATTAACAGGTGAATGTAATTAGTGAGCATGTGAACAATCATTTTATTAGTCTTCAATTATTTCTGCATTTTAAAAAAGATCACAATAAAAAGTAGAAAGAAATTATTCCATGGATATGTGTATGTGTGTCCATGCGCACATGCTATACTAGGCACTGAACCCAAGGGCTTTGAACTACTGTATCTAGCTTGGATTTTTATTTAAATTTTCAACTCCTGTTTCGTGTCTTATTTGTGTCTTCTGCCTTGGGCTAATCTAGATTATAGGACACTAATCCCAGAGGCCAAGGAACCACTTTCACCAGTGATCCCTATCTTCTCAAATCTCTGCTTTAGATATCTGATCTGGCCCTCAGTGGTTCCGCTGCCTGCCTCGAAAGTGCGAGGACCCGAATTCAATTGCAGGTACCAAAAAATTTTTTTAAAAAGGAACTAGATATCTGATCTGGGTGGTTCCCCTCCCAGGAAGTTCTGTTCATCTATGCCTATGACCTGGCAATGACAGTCCTTTAACAAGAACAAACAAACACAATTTAGATTATTTTTGGAAATGTCACTTTTTTTTTTTGGTACTGAGGATTGAACACAGGACCTTGCGCTTATGAGGCAGGCTCGGTGCCACTGAGCTAAATCCCCGGAAATGTAACTTTTACGAACAGAGAACAGCCAGGGATTTAGCTCAGTGGTGCTGTGCTTGCCCGGCAAACGCAAAATCCTGAGTTTGATCCCTGGTACTGAGAGGAAAAAAAAAGAGAGAAAAGAAAAGAGCTGAGGAAAGAACAGAGAGCAAAACAAGAATGCTGCCATGAAACTCATTTTTACAGAGGCAACATGAATTCTAGTTTCTGGTTGGTTTAAAAAAGCCCTCCTGCTGGCTATGGTGGTGCACACCTAAAATACTACTGCTCAAAGCTGAGGGAGGAGGATCTTCGCCAGCCTGAAATACATAGCTCGAGACCCTGTCTCAAAACAAACATTCTAAAAAATAAAGAAACCCTCTTTTCTTAAATTATTAAAGTGAACTGGCCAGAATATTCACAATTAAGCTAATAAATGCTAGAGAACTAATTTCTGGAAGAAATCTACTAAGTATACAGAAGGTGAAAAGCAAATTTGTACACAATATTTATGATTGTGGAAAAAATAACCTTAGTATCACAGAGAAAATTTCTTATAACCACTAGGGCAAATGAAAACTGTATTGTAAGAATCAAATTACCCTTTCTAGAGGTCATTAGGACTGCTGAAGAGACATTTTTTTCCTTAGGCAGCAGCAACATTGTGGTGTAAAATGATCTATCAAGAAGCAAAATAGCTAATAGAGTGATAATAAATAATTCAATAAATAGCTTCAGATATAAGCAGGGCAAAAAAGCTACCTCTAATACCCTCAATACATTCCTCATATAAATTACTCCTAAAAGAAGCAGCCAATTCACAGTGGAAATCTCACTTCTAAACCCCCAAGTCTAAAGTACAAATGTGCTATCAATGGGATAAGCAAATGCATTTTGCAAATAACAGATACTCTTGCTCTTACCTAGGTCCCACTTCAGGAAGACAGATACAAATGCAGTCTGCTGCAAATTTTAATTACTTACCAGTCCAATTACTTAAATACAGGATGACCAAATATTGCATATTTTTTGTTAATTTTTATAAGAATACAAAAATCTAAAAACAATAATTTTATCAAATTTATTCAATAATTTTTCTGTGTATAGTATATCTTAAAACATTCAATACATAATGCAACATTACAATCTGAACAATAGTATCTAGTCTCTTTCCAAATTACTTTTTTTTTTTTGGTACCAGCGAATCAAACTCAGGACCTTGCACTTGCCAGGCAGGCGTGGTGCCACTGAGCTAAATCCCTGGCTCTCCAAATTCTTTTTGCATTACTGTCTTTCTTTGAACAATACACTTTACACTATGGTGTTGGCCTTTCCTTTTTTTGTGTGGGTAGTATAATTTCAATAAAATGCCTACCCACTAAACAGTGATGGGGAGACATTGATGATGGACATTCTGGTTTGCATTTTGCTATCCTGGATTTTTCAATTATTTGGTCTATTAGACCTAATCTAAATTGTAAATGACTTTTTGAATCCCCTTTTGAACAAATAACGAGTTCCATATTGTCTGGTCTAGAAGGTCCATAAATAATTTATAACACCCAGGCATGGTGGCACATGCCTATAATCCCAGCACTCAAGAGGCTGAGGCAGGAGGAATGCTGAGTTCAAGGCCAGCCTGAATTACATGAGACCATGTCTCAAAAAACAAAATTTTAGGAGCCAGGGATTTAGCTCAGTGGCACCATGCCTGCCTTGCAAGCACAACATCCTAAATTCAATCTCCAATATCCAAAAAAAAAAAAAAATTTTTATAATACTTATTTTCCTAGAGAAAATAGAAAGAAAAAATGGAAACAGAGCTTTTGTACGTAGGGAGGGTAGGGGGCCTGAGAAAATGTGATAAAATAAAATAAAGTAAAACTTTTTCCCCTCACTTTTTGATTACAGGCTAGCTTGTTAGATGTTGGTCAACTCTGTCAACACCACCCATAGAATTATTATAATTACTGACCACTACTGGAATTTTTTAAGTTTCATTTCTTCTTTCAAGTTCTATCATTTCTACATTATGGATAGTTGACAACAAGGAGATGTCTTTTTTTCTTTCCATTTCATAGCACAGACTTTTCTTCTTAGATATGCTAACATTTCTCCCTTCTTCAATTTTTTCTTTTGTAGATCTGTTGGTACTTCCTTCCTATTCAGTCTCAATGTCCCAAATATGTCAGTTTTGTATTGTAAGAGAATATCACTGAGTAACCCCAGCACTCAGGAAGCTGAGGCAGGAGGATTACTACAAGTTCAAGACATAGCAAGACCCTGTCTCAAAAAAAAGAGTTTCACTGAGTTCTGGAGAAGTATAAAAATTCTTTTTTTTTTCTTTCTTTTTTTTGGTACTGGGGATTGAACTTGGGACCTTGTGCTTGCAAGGCAGGCAGCAGAACCACTGAGCTACATCCCCGACCCTGAGAAGTATAAAAATTATATGTAATGTACTTATGATAAAGAGTGTTTATAGATTGTAGCACAAAATTATAGGTTATTTTCACAAACAAAATGAAGATAAATTAGTATTAGTTGCCCTGGTTTTTGGTACTGGGGATCAAACTCAGGACCTTGCTTCTTAAATGATTCTCTTGCGCAGGATTTACTTCTTTAGCAATACTGCCTCTACTTTGTGTATGGGAGATACTCCTTTGGTAGTAATTATAATTTTCCCCCCTAAGGTCTTCTCCATTGAACAAAGCACTGTGAACTAGACCTAAGGTACTAAGACATTGTCCAGATCATGTTTCTCAAACAGATGTTCATAGCAGTGTGCCAACTGTGGGACTGTATGATTCAAAATTCATTTATTCCCCTAGCCTCTGTTATGTTTAAAATTTAATGGTTAAAATGTGCTTGTTAGTCTTGAAATAGTAGATAAAATCTGTAACAAAGCAAAGTTCCTAAGTAAATCATTCAACCCCTTGTTTGTCCGGAGAACAAAAATTCCCGGACCCACTATCGGTAGAACAATCCATCACTGTGTCTGCTGATCATCAGTACGTGA
>NW_004624820.1:858901-900605 GCF_000247695.1 Heterocephalus glaber | reverse complement strand
TGGCTCACAGGAGACTAGGACTTACTGCAGAGGTTCTGGTAACATCCCCTTCCCCTGTTCCCTACAACTACCCTTAGATGATAAGAATACTAGTTTAATGGAAAAGTTTAAGAATCATCAAGCTAAGTTGGATGCAGTAGTGTACGCCTGTAGTCTCAAGTTATTTGGGAGGCTAATGTAGGAGGATCATTTGAGTCTAAAGTTTAATGCAAGCCTGGGCAACAAAGTAAGATCCTGTCTCAAAACAAAAAAACCACTAATCAACCCCTAAGTTGATGTATGAAATTAACATTCATATAGGCAAAAAAAGTGGCTGAATGTTGGCAACTCATGATTCAACCCACAATCAGCCTTCAAAGATCAGGCATAGTGTATGAGAGGCTAATGACTACACTTGGCATGCTACTTCTGGTGACTTTATTAGCCAGATTAGAGTTAAACAGACAGATATTATTGACTATTGTTAGAAAAGAGCTGAGGGTCAATCTTCCAGGACCAGAGTTTTCTAAAGTAACTCACCTCAAAGTCCAAGAGCAGTCAACAGCTATTATCAGCAAGAATTACTTTTCCATCTGAAAATGAGGTAGTATCAAATTTATGTAGGCAGGTTAATGTAAGTACCTTCAACAAACTGATACAGGCTGCTGATGCCAGTCCTGACAACCAAACACAATTTTCTCTACCCAGTGTTTATACATCAGTGGTAGCGAACATATGGCACACGTTATTTTTCTTTTAAGACAAAAGATGTCAAGGTATGAGTTTTGTTTTGTTTTTTCAAACTAAAATGTCAGTATTCCAGTTTAATTGCACTGTTAGCACTTTGTAATAAATAAGTGAGTTTTGGGTTGCAGTTTGCACACTCATCATTAAAAGGTTCGCCATCACAGTGGCAGAGAAGGAAATATGCTGAAATTTATTGGGAGAAAGAAGTATTCCTAATCGTTTTGGTCATTTTTGTTTCCTAAAATCATCTTGAAGAGGAAAAGAGGAAAATTACAACTAATCAAAGAGAACACAGACACAAGATAGGTTTATTGTATAAACAATAAATATTGTTTATTGTTTTTTCCTTCTAAAGTTCAAAAAGAGTAGTTCACAAAATTACTAAACAGTAATTGAAACTAATTCAAGAATGTATCAAGTGCCTGAGGTTTTGAACATGTTTCATATTAAATTTCAACTACTTTTCTCCGACTCTCTCTTCTCTAAAGACATAACACGTCCACTCAGTTTCTAGCCTACTTTTTCTGGCTCTGTTTAAAAAAATAAAGAAAAAAACCCAACTCTCTAGACTCACACTTTAGGAAACATTCATAAATGTTAAAATCCAAATAATTTTTCCCAAAAATACAGTAATTATTTAATCTAGAAAGAAGCTGAATCATTCTACCCTGTTCTCAGGTTCCCATTTGTGATTTAGGCTTTGCAAAATTATAGGTTATCTAGGTCATTAGGTCATGCTTGAAATGTTGCCTGAGGGAAGCTGTGCCCCTCTCATAAAGAGAAAATGAGGTGTTCTTATTACCCTACTGGACCCATCTCTAGGCATGATCCTAAAGTTGGTTTGCTGACTCATTCATTACCTTTTCTGGCTTTTAGGTAAAATATACACTAAAGTAAGTCATTTAGAGTTCAAGTTATAGTTTGATGATTTAAAAATCTGGTCTGCATTTATTCCACCTTTGAATCTTTCTCTTTTCTTTTCTTTTCTTTCTTTCTTTTCTTTTTTCTTTTCTTTCCATAATAAATTCACTATTTAAAAATCTACCTTAAAAAAATCAACTGCATCAGAAAATACAGAAATGCCTGACAATGAAATTCAAACTTATGACATTTTGTATGAACTTGGTTTGTTTTATATGCTCTGTAACAACCCTAAATATAAACTGGTCATTATTAGTTAATACTTTAAAATGTTAGTGATTTAAACTTAATAAGAAATAATTTGTCAGGTGCAGTGGCGCACACCTGTAATCCCAGCACTCAGGAGGCCTTTGAGGCAAGAGTATTGCTGCGAGTTCGAGGCCAGCCTGGGCTACATAACGAGACCCTGAGTCAAAAAAATAAAAAAAGTTTGACTTAACTGAACTGTTCAAAATTACACATACATGAAACCTAAATATGATAAATATAAAAACTCTGAGCCAATACCGAGATTTTAGAAAAGCTAATAGTTTTATATGAATAGTGGTAAATGTTTCAGCTCTTTTGCAAAACAACAAAATGTATCAAAAGTTATAAAACTATCAAAACCATTAGGCAAGAGATTTTTTGGTACTGGGGATCAAACTCAGGACCTCAAGAGCTAAATCCCTGCTAAATCCCTAGCCCTTTTTTATTTTTTTTAAGAGTCCAATTTTTGAGAATTTTGTGAGAAAGAAAATAGAAAATTCAGTTAATTATAGCAATGTAGAAGCCAAAACTGGAAAACTTAAAACTCTAATACTAGAGAAATGGTTACAATTTGACATACTCAAAGAATATTAAGTTTTTATTAAAAATTATAATTATGAAAACTACAAGGACAGAGGTTTTACATGCCAAGAGACACAGATAAAGCAATGTTCTGGAGAACAACACTGTTCTGAATGAGAACAAGTGTTCTCATGGGAGGAGGGTGGGGTGGGGAGATTCCAAGTTGAAATACTTTTGGAAAATGCTGAGGTCAGTAGTTTTTTTACCAGGGTTTCTCCATACACATGTTCTGATGTAGCATGATATATCACCATGTTTCTCAACACAGTCTAACTACAGATCTCTCCTCCACTACTACCTTTTTCATCTTATACCTGCTGGGAATATCTCACGTAACTAGTATTCTATAGAATACAATCAATAAAGACTAAAAAAATTTAAAAATTCCTTTTTGTTCATACTATGATAGTTTTTATTAGAAGTAGGAGGACGTATAACAATGACGGATATATAACATACTTCTACTTCAAAGGAGTCATATGTGATTAATATTTCATATCAAATTATCTAACATTAAGAGTCCTACATATAAACAGAATATTCTCTTCACTACTCCTAGAATATGAAGTTTTAATTAATATATTCAAAATTCATGAGTTCACATAAAAATTTGTTATTCATATTTTTAAGTTTTATGTACATCTTTTCCAAAAAGGTTTGTTGCACCATAAATTTTAAAATTTGATTTTTGAAATTCTGAACATAAATTCCCACATAATCAAATGAATCTATGTTTCCTTAGTCATACTACAAAAGCCTAACTTGTAATATGCCCAGGAAGAACACTAATACCTTAATTCAATACATAATGGAAGCTGGGCATGGTGGTGCACACCTGTGACCCTAGTACTCAGAAGGCAGAGGCAGAAGGATCACTGTGAGTTTGATGCCAGTCTGGGTTACACTGTAAGATCCTGCCTCAAAAAATAGACAGACAGACATTCACTGCATTCATTATACCAAGGTTTCCAAGAATATTTCCCTCAAACCTGGTAGAAATGGGAAGAATGTTGTTTCTCTCCATTGAAAAATATGAGGCAACTGGAAGAGCAAATACATCAAGCTCCAAGAAGCGATGGGGAGCCTATCTTACAGTGCAGAAAAGCTAGGAGGGAACAGGACATGTAGAGGGGTTACAGAACAAAGAATTTTAAGAAGCTGGGGTTAAGGAAGGGTCAAAAGTGGTTTGCTTTCCTTTTTTTGTTTTTCCAAAGTACTGCAACAGCAAGTTTTCTATTACTATTAGGGATGTAAAAAAATGGCAGAAGCTGGATTTAATTAAGGTTGTCATTTTACAAAAACAATGAATTAAGTAATTTGTCCTTGGGCTGGGAATGTAGCTCAGTGGTAGACAGCTTGCCTAGCATTCACAAGGCCCTGAGTTTGATCCCCAACATATATACACACATAAATAATAATAATAATTACAAGAAAAAAGTTTGTCCAAGGCTAAAATGATATTAAAGTGGAGGAAAGTTAACACCATATTTAGTTTCAAGGTCCATGTTCTTTTAGTTCATACAATCTCTAATCACTGCTATTCCTGACAGTTACTACCACAATTGCTGAAGCATCTAATCCTTGTAACTTTGTAGTTCTTTCTCATCCCTTTATTCCTCCTACATCTCCAGTAATTCAAGGCTTTCTGTTAAGTGTTAGGTCTTCTAGAGACATTAGTTCCAAAGAGACCTTTCTACCTGGACAGTAAATCAGTAAGTATTGAAGGTATTAGTTTAGTCTTTGGCTATTCTTTTTTTTTTTTTTTTCCCAGTATTAGGGATCGAACTCAGGACCTTGCACTTGCAAGGCAGGCGTGGTGCCACTGAGCTAAATCCCCGGCCCTAGTCTTTGGTTATTCTTGACAATTTTTTCACTCTCCATTCCACATATCAAACTTTTCCACCTTTTCCTAGGAAAGGAGATTTCATTCTGGACATTTAGGAAAGCCAGAGGCACCTCACCACCACCACCACCACACACACACTAAGCGATATTCCTAGCCCTTATTTTTTATTTTGAGACAGGGTCTCACTAAGTCACTAAATTGCCCAGGCTGGGCTCAAAGTTGAGATCTTCCTATGTTCAGCTCCCAGAGTTCTGGATAGATCACAGGTGTGTAGCACTACCATATCTGCCTCAGTGGCAGATTTTAAAATAAGAAAAGCTTTAGTCTTCTGTAGCTCCTACCATACTCATCTAAAGGCACTACCCAAGAGTTTCATTACTTGGCACCTAGTTGAGAATCTGGAACCAGGAAGTAAAAAACAAACAAAAAAGGTCTATACAGCAATTTACTGTTTTTATTGTCCTGAATGAAGTTCTATGGTTCATATCAAGAATGTTCCATCCTGAGTTCAATCCCCAGCATCAGAAAAAAAAAAAAAAAAGGAAGGAGGGAAGGAAAGGAAAAGAGATTTAAAAAAAAAAAGGTGAAGAAAAAAATGAAATAGAGCTTTTACAAATGCGGAAGGGAAAAAGACCTGCAGTGGGAACAAAAAAAAAAGAATTAAGATGTTTTATATACATGTCCAAGTCCCCTGTGATAAATGTAAACATTATGTAGTGGAAACATGTAGTAGGAAAAAAAAGAAAATGCATTTTTCAGATAATGAAGAAAAAAAAAAAAGCACACTTGGCCTAGAATTTAGCTTTATTTTTGACCACTTGGAGTCCGACCGAAGGGCTTTCCTTGGCAGACACTCTTCTCACTTCCAGCCAGACATCTAGCTAGCCTCTTCATTCTGCAAGTATAGCTCTCTGGAATAACTCCATATTACTCTGCCTTCTGGCTGTCACTGCCATGGCCCACACATGCAACAGAATGAACATGCTATCTATTGTTATGTCAACCCAGATTTGGTTTGAGAAGCACTCTGTCATTAACTCACATTTCTGCAGCAAAAAATAAGCACATTCACATAAGATGGGATAAATAATGATTATAAATAGCAGTTGTATCAATTCAAGCCATAGTTTGCTGCCTAATTAATGAAGAATAAAGCTTTCCGGAGGCTTTTGGACTCTGGAATTAAGACTGAAGAATTTTGTAGTTGTATATCTGGTTTTTTCCCTTTCCTCCTAAAATATATATTTTTTGAAGTTTTGGTGTTTCAGTGGATAATTTCACTCTTCTAGTGATTTTACTTAAACATCCATATATTCTTCATATGGAAACCTTCAAGGCAGGCATGGTGGTACCCTCCTTAATTCCAGTACTACAGAGGCTGAGGCAGGCAGACCGCCATGAGTTTGAGGCCAGCCTGGACTGCATAGTGAGTTCAAGGCTACCTCAAACTACAAAGTGAGACCCTGTCTCAAAAAAAAGAAAAGAAAATGCAACAGTAAAGGATATCAACACTGTTGTTGTTGTTTGTTGTTGTTATTACCCAGAGAACCATTACTTGGGAAATACTGGAAAACATACACAAAATATTTTTAGTAAAACTGGCACAATATTATTTTAATAGAAAAGTATATATACAGCTTTAAATATTATCACCTCTCCCAAGTTTTTCTTTTGTATCACACAACCAGCTCTAATTTCTTAGGCAGATAATATAGTGCTTTAATATTGCCTATTACATATCTTCTCTAAAAACCTTTTAAGTTGTTATGATTTCTTTTAAAGTCCAAGATTGATGGTATATACATGGTACAATTTTAATTTGCTGCTTATTTGCTCAGAATTCTAATTTCTTATTTGAGTCTTACTATAGATACATGTTTGACTTCATGTTTATATTTATACTTTCAGTAATATTCTATCTGATCTTGTAACCCATGCTGTCACTAGATTCAGGTTAAAAAGTTTTGAAAACAAAGTAGTTTTGCTTATGATAAACATCTGAATGGTAAAGTCTACTAAGCAATGACAAAAATTGTTCTTCCACACTGTATCTACATTAAAACTATGAATCAGAAGGTAGCTAAGAGTAAACATAAAGATCGGTCCCCTTTTCTACCCTTCCAAAAGACCAGAGTTGCTGAAATGAGAAAATTTTATACCAGCAAAATGCAGGAAAAAAGCCACACCCCTATTCTAGCATTACACATCTAGGAAGAAGCAGCATTTATGGATCCTGCATTATCTAATAGAATTAAAATAGATGCCCAGTGGCACATGCCTGTAATCCCAGCACACAGGAGGCTAAGGCAGTAGTACTACACAGTGAGTTCAAGGCCAGCCTAAAATATACAGCTAGATCTTGTCTCAAACAAAACAAAAAAAGAATTAAAATAGAATTTAACCTATTTCCTCCTACAAAGGATTTCATGATTAAGCATTTAGAGTTCTAGTTGAGGGATCCACCACTTTTTTCAATGAAGGATCAAAGAGTACTTTAGGTTTTGTAGGGAATACAGCTCTATCACAACTATTCATAAACAATATATAAACAGCCATAAACAAAACATAACCAAACGAGCCTTGCGGTGTCCCAGTAAAACTGTCTACAAAAACTGCCAGCAGGATGGATTTGATCCACAGGCTGTAGATGGTTAACTTCTGTTTTAATCAGCACTTCTCACTAGAAGGCCAGAGATTTAGCTTAGTGGCCCATCCCTGCCTCGTAAGTACAAGGTCCTGAGTTCGATCCCCGCTACCAAAAAAATTAAAAAAAAAAACACTTCACACTAGAACTAGATAATGGATTCAATGAAAAAACTAGGAGTTATTACTAATTCCTTGGGCCCCTGTAAAATCACTTCTTAAGTGAAACCTATAACAATTTCTCCACATCTCCTTAAAATGGAGAAGTGCTTTTTTTTTTTTTTAAGGGAACTATGGTCCCATTAAAGAATTGTTTAAACTCTCCAATTCTGTGAGATAATTAATAAACACAAGACTCAATATTTTTTTAAAAAAATGAATATACCATTGGAATAAAAGAATTTTATAATTAAAAAAAATTTAGACTTTAACCTCTTATTTTATTCATAATTAAGGTACTTCAATCCCTTTTTTGAAATAAATTTGGAAAGAAGGAAAAAAAAAGTGCACTGGGTAAAGACAAGTAAAGAAATAATTTTTCTGTACAGAATATATTTATTAATTTCATGTAGTTAGTTTTGGTTAAAAATTTAAAAGGTATTTTGGAAGTATATATTTTTGTGTCACTAAAGTAAAATAATGAGCAAAGAAAAAGGAAAAGCGACTTACTCTAAGATCTACAAATAGTAGTAAAAAAGCTTAAGCTAGAATTCTGGTCTTCCTATGTCCAGGGGTCTTTTCCTATTTTATTTCCTTTTTAAGTAAATAGGTGCATCCTAAAGAACTACAAATCCAACCTCCAGTATTCGCCAACTGTCACCATTCTTATCCATTTTATTAAAGAAAAAAAGTCCATAGTTTAAAAACGTTTAAATAAAATCAATTTCTCAAAGACATACTTTTTAAAAGGTTTGGAAAATGAAACAATTTTCCTCACCCAAGTCTTCTAATGCCCAATTCTGATGACACTTCTGCTTTCCCTAACCTTCGATAATCTCCCAGAAGGTATTTTTTTTCAAAGTTCTTGACTGAACTTGTAGGTCCCTTTTTTTCTTCCTTAAACTTTTAACGACTCCTTCAGGCTGTAAGTTCCGTAAGGGAACCATGTATGCACATAAAAAGTGCTAAATATTTGTTGAATAAATGAATCCATATAACAACATATAATTATGGCCTTTAAGGAAGGCGCTCAGACCATCTGACTTTTATCTGACTTGACAGTTCAAATTATCTTAACTTGCCAGACGTATGCATTATTGTGATTAATAAGTACCACAAAGCGCTTTATGGTCTTTCCAAAGATGTATAAATCACTTGAAACGACGTTGTGCTGGCTGGCAGTAGAGCAAAAGAAATGTTTTCTTATACTAAGCAAATGCCACAACCAGCAAGGCCTTTGGTTCCCTGAGAGGAGACTGGAAATAGTACTCCACACGGAAGGCAGTATTTACCCCCTCTGCACCGCTCCTTCTGGAAATTCGTCTCAGGACGGCCTGCAGGAATGTCCCCAGAAGCCCAGGAGGGCTGACTGCGCCGCGGGGAGGTCCGGGGAGCAGCGCGGGCGCGGCGAGCTGCGACCTCCCGACCCTCCCCACACGCCCGGCCAGCGTCCCGGCTGCACTCGGTCCACGCCTACCTGTTGTGCTGGGGGAAGCCAGACTTTCTCAGAGCCCGCGGGAAGTACGGCTCGCACCGGCCACCGGCCGGCCCCGTGCCCTCGTCAGCACCCCTGAAGCCGGCTCTGGCTCCGTGGGCCACGACACCAAACCCCTCCACCAGTCCCCGAAAGCGGAGTCCCGGCGTCCTCAGCGACACACTGCTGCCGCGACCACACCGGGACCCCAGAGCTGCTCCTGAAACCGTGAGGACCCGGTGCGCTGTCCCTCAAGGCTGGCAGGGCGACACCGCCCCCTCGCGTCCCCTGTCCCAGGATCCCCGACAGCTTGCCTTCAGGGATCTCTCTAGACTCAGTACCTGAGTGGGTCCCGCCACGTTACAGGTTCCTCCGCAAAGGAGGTCAGCACTTGGTCTCGCGGGCGGCGGCGACTGCGAGGCTGCGAGGCAGGCGGGAGGGGCGGGTGGGGCGGGGCCGGAAAGCTCTCCTTGGGGAGCGGAGGCGGCTGGCGATAGGGAGCGCGCCCAGGGCCGCGCCGCAGGTCCGAAGCCCCGACAGCCGGCCGTCGAGCCATCGAGCGCCCACTGTGGCAGGCGTGACTGCTCCACCACCGAAAGAACGATGGAGGCGCCTGAGGCCCAAGTTGAGTCTAGGACAGTGGCTTTGCAGTCCGGAGATTCCGGCCACAACTATTTTTGGCTGTTTGTATAGCCAGCCAGAATCCGTGGGTACAACACTAGGGCATCTGAAGGCAAGGACACAGCTGGAGCCTGGAGAAATTCAGGCCGGACCAGTGCTGTGGGTTTACATGGTGAAATGTTCCGCGTGGAATGGACCCTACAGAGGCTTGACTCTGGGGACTGAAGTAAAATGACTTGCCCAAGGTCACACACTGAGTGGATGGCCAAACTGGGACTAACAACCTCTAGGCCCTGAGTCATGTCCGTTTTCCCACTTTTCAGTTTTTATTTTGAAACAATCTCGAGGTCACACAAACGTTGCAAATACAGTACAAAGAACATTTGTTTCCTGAACCCTTTGAGATTTAAGTTGTTGTTACCAAGCCACACGGTCCCTAAGCACCTTTTATATAATCACAATAATCAGAATCATAATCAGAATAAAATTATTTATCTGATACATTATGTTTTGTCAGTTGTCACGATAATGTTCTTTATGGTAAAAAAAAAATTCAATTCTGAATCAAGCGTTTTATTTGCCACCTATCTTTAATTGACTTCAATCTGGAACACTTTTCAGTCTTTGTTTGAATTTTATGTCCTTGACAGTTTGGAGAATCCTGCTCAAACCTACAATCCTCCTGCCTCAGCCTCCCAAAGTGCTGGAATTACGTGTGTGTGTGCCACTACGCCTGGCCTTGGCCAATTATTCTTACAGAATGGCCTGCACTTGGGGTCTGTCTTGATATTCACTCCTATTAGATTTAGGATAGATATCTTTGCTAGGACTCTCACAGAAGTGATAGGGTGTTCTTTTCATCACATCCTATCAGGTGGCACAATTTAATTTCTCTCATAATTGATGTTTATCTTAATAAGGTGGTGCCTGCCAGGCTTTTCCACCGTCAAGTTACTTTCTAAACCTTTATAATGAATGTGTGTTTGGGGCCAGGGAGATTCTTTGAAGCTACCTTGTTTCAAGGTATTTTGTAAATAATCTTGTTTCTCATCAAACTTACAATTAACATATTTGTATCAGTATATATTCAGAGTTTCCTATTTCATCAAATAGATTATAATATGTTTTTATCATTATTATTTTATTATTATTTTTTTGGTACCGGGGATCGAACTCAGGTCCTTGTGCTTGTGAGGCAGGTGACACTGAGCTAAATCCCCGGCCCTCTATCATTATACATTTTGATGCTCAAGTTGTTTTAAATTTGGTCAATAGGAGATTCATTCATTCTGGCTTCTCTGCATGTGTGTGTTTAAATTCTTTCCCAACATTTTATTGTAAAACATTTTAAAAATATGGAAAAATTTAGCTCAGTGGTTTCGCTGCCTGCTGCACAAGCGCAAGGACCCGAATTCGATCCCCAGTACCAAAAAAAAAAAAAAAAAAGTATTATATACCATATACCCATCATTGAGATTCTACATTAACATTTTACTATTCTGAGCCCTTTAGACATCTTTAAACGTCATTCTTTGAGCATTCCCTTGTTTTTTCGCTGAACAAGATACTACAGGCTCATCTTGCCCCAGCCTAGATGCAGCCACTTCTCCAGAAGTCCGGTTATTTTTAGTCGAGAATGTAGAGTACTAGGTTTGCTCACTGCTATTGAGATGTTACAGCCAAGCTGCCTCAATGCATGCAGCTTGGGAATATTTATAGATTCCTACTCATACAGATCTATATATGTATACTCAACACACATATTTACAGTTCTGTTTTTTAATAATCTGTATTGAAAATCCATATTTTCTCACTAATACCTATAATCCAGCATCACATGGTTCATTCTAGTTTCAGTCCTTCCACATTTGTAGGTCTTCTCTCCTGTGGAGTAACCTGGTTCCTAATATCCTTCAAATGTTTTCTTAGCCAGGCATGGTTGCATACGCTTGTAGTCCCAGGACTTGGGAGGCTGAGGCTGAAGGATTGCTGTGAGTTGGAGGTCAGCGTGGGCAGCATAGTAAGTTTAAGGTCAGCCTAAACCACATAGTGAGATCCTGTCTCAAAAAAAAAAAAAAAAAGATGTTTACTTATTTGAGCAACCTCTACCTGTAAACAATACCTGTAGTTGCCCTCTGTTCCACTGGAGGATGGTTCTGAAATCCCCAAGTCAGTCACCTCAAGCCCCACCCCCATTCCCTTTCCTTACCCCTGGTCCCACTTCCTGTGCTCATGCCCAGCATATAATCCCTTTCCATCCTGCTCAGTCTCCAATGTCCCTTGCCACTCATCCCCCTTGGCAGTCTCTTTATTCATATATATATATATATTTGTATAGTCAGTCATTAAAGCACTTTATAAATACATACTATTTAAACTAGTTATGCATCAAATATAGTTATATACTGATCTTTACAGTACTCTACATACACATTGCATATACATAAATATATGCATACATAATATATGTGTGTATATGTATGCCTATATATGTGCATATAGTATTTATGTGTTTGTATGTGTGTTTATATTACAGTATGTGTTTATAGGCTACTCTAAAGAATATAATATGGGTACCAATGTTATATTTACACATATGAGGTATGTAGGCTACTGTAAAATGCCCTGAGAAAGGTACAAAAGTGTTATGGGATTGTGAAAGAGAGCAATTATTATGAAGTCCAGCTGGGAGGCAATGTGGGATTTAAGAAAGAGATGACATTTACAGTGGAGTTTGATGCCAGGTGCACACCTGTAGTCCCAGCTACTCAGGAGGCTAAGGCAAGACATTCTCTTCAGCTCAGGGTTTGAGACCAGTCTAGGCAACATAGTGAGACTCCATGTCAAAACAAATAATATAGGCTTTGAAAAATGGATAAGCATGGATGAATAGGATATTATTTATACTTTATTAAATATTGAAACCCTAGAAAATAATTTGTGTAGGTCCACAGCAGAAAAAACAACTCTTTTTTGACTGAGTAAATGGTACAAAGTCACAACAGTAGAATTTTCAGCTGGAAATGATATGATACATCAAGTACAATCACTAGTTTTTCAAAGTATTCAAAGATGTCCCCAAATTTTCAATTAAATAACAAAGAGAATGAAATTAGAAGGAGTCAGCGTGGAGCAGAAAATGATGTTTAACTTTGAACATGTCACAGCTGAGGTCACAGTAAGGCGTGAAAGGGGAAATGTGGACCTATGGCTTAGAATATGAGTCAAAGCTAGAGATACAGATTAAGAACTTTTCCACCTGGACCTGACAACAAACACAATGAAGAGAGAAAGAGAGAGAGAGAAAAATAAAAATAAAAACAAACTACAAGAAGACAAGGACAGAACTCTTGAAAAAAAAAAAAAAGCACCAGTTTCCTTGTCCTAACCAAATAGAAATATATTCCACCTTTCATCTACTATTATACTTCGTTTAATCTCAAATTGAAATTGTGAGTCACAATAAAGAAGAAACTGTATAGGGCCGGGAATTTAGCTCAGTGGTTTCGCTGCCTGCTGCGCAAGTGCAAGGACTCAAGTTCGATCCCTGGTACCAAAAGAAAAAAAAAAAGAAGAAGAAGAAGAAGAAACTGTATAATTATTGGAAAGAACGTAGCTTTGGAATCAGTGACATATTCAAATTCTAATTTCACCACTTAGGCATAACCCAGGAAAAACTACTTCATATCTCTTAAACTCAGTTTCCTTGTTCATAAAATGAGAATGCCATTTCCTTTTATGGAGATGCTCTGAGGAGTCAAGATGCAATATAAATAGCATGTTGTCTATTGTCAAATGATAGCTAGAATTATTAGGCACTTACCTTAACTTCTCACCCTAACTTACTCCAATTTTTCAGTTGCTATTACTCTCTGGCATAGGAAGGCAATCATTAGATTTGTTATAGAAATGGAGCATTGTATAAACTTTTTATTTATTTTCTGATCACTATAAAACATTATACTGCATTTCTCGGCTTTCTATAACAAAATAATTTCTCACCAATATGTGAGACATTCTCAGAAGCAGAACTATTGGTTTTTAATGACCTACGTAAAATTATGAAGACAGTAGTTACCCATTTAGCTTGCTATGTGATATCCTGTGTTAATTTATTTTTTTCCTTTTTATGTTTTTAATATATTAAAAAGTAAGGGCCGGGGATTTAGCTCAGTGATTCTGCAAGCGCAAAGACCAGAGTTTGATCCCCGGCACCAAAAAAGAAAAAAAAAGGCGGGGTCGGGGGGGGGGGAGAAATATATTAAAAAGTAACGGTACAAATGCTGAGATTAGTATTTAAAAAGGATCCAAATTTTTCAAGGAATGAATTTTATAAACAATTTTGTAGTAAAATGGAAATAGCATCTTGATACATAAAGTTTTAAGATTTTAAAATTTTAAAAGCAGAAAAATGTTAACATTAAATTCTTTTCAATGTTCAAACAAAAATCAACTTGTATAATCTCTGTAATAAAATGTGTCCTTGGTACAGGTCTTGGGCACTTGGAAAATGTTAAAATTTCTGAAATTTGAGTGATGGAGGCAGCATATAAAGACTTCATGAATCTTTTTTCCCAAAAAGAATACTTTCAGTAAAATATTTTACTATTTTATGAGTATGCATTGATTTTTGTTCTTCCTGAAAAAGTGAATTTACATTAATACTGTAGTTTTCCATGTAAAAATATACACATACAGATATTTCACATACAGATACTTAACTTCCTGTGTGACCAGTCATACATCAAACATGATTTAATAAAAAATTTCTAAAATTTTATAATGAAATAGCATATGTAGATTTATATTTGTACAAGGTAAAGCTACAAAGAGCATCTCACAGAACCTATACTTAAATTCTCTAAGTAAACCAAAATGATTTATCCTCTAACAACCAATAACTTTCTGAAACTTAAGAAAACAAATCACTCAAAAATTATATTTTCTAATTTATTAACAAAATACAGATAGCCATCTGATTAGCTGGTAGCTGTCAATATGGACTTCCTTTTTTTTTTTTTTTGGTACCGGAGATCGAACTCGGGTCCTTGCGCTTGCGCAGCAGGAGGCGAAACTGAACTTCCTATTATATAAACCAAAACTGGATTCACTTAGCACAGAATTTCTTGCAGTACAAAAAATTCAAATACATGTTTTATAATACAACCATCTATGAGGTCTGATCAAAGTATATAGGAATGTTTAGATTTTTAAAATTTGTTACAGTAAAAGACACAATGCTATTATGGCATTATAGAGATATGTCTTTTACCATAAATTTTTTTTTTCAAAATCTAAACACTATTTTTTAAAATCATGGCTGGTATACAATCTACCCTTCTAATTAGGAACTGTGGCACTTTCTTTTGCATAAAACCCTTTCCTCTTCATAAAACCCTGAAGTGAAAGGTTATTAATGAAATTAGACTGGAACCACAATTTTTCTCATTTCTGTATTAAACTGTAGCAATACTTTTTTTTTTTTTGGTACCCGGGATTGAACTCAGGACCTTGCACTTGCGAGGTAGGCAGCGGAACCACTGAGCTAAATCCCCGCCCCAGCAATACGTTTTTTAAAAAAACAAATGTGGCAACTGGAAAAGTTTCTCTGTACAATTTTTCAAAATATTTTCAGCTCAACTTAGTCAAAAGAGCCTAAAATGGCCCTATAAAACAATGTCCTTTTAATATTTGCCAGTGTCGAGATGAGCGCCATTTTCCATCTCTACTACTGTCCCTTCTGTTATCATAATCATGGCTCCAGCCATCATGATTCCTATCGTCACAGAGGAAATCTTCTCTGCTTCCTCTGTAATGGTGGTCAGACCTATGATCGGTGTAACTCTGTTCTCGGCTATAATGTCTATCTGCTAGGTAGGGATGAGAATTCTGTCTGATTTTACGCGGTGATGGTGGTGTATTCTGGCGCCACTGGGAGCTTGAAGACTGGTTAAAATTATAATTATGTGACTGAACTGATGGTGAAAATCCTGATTGATCCATACACATATGTGGAGAACCAAATTTCCCACCATATGGCATCTGTCTTAAAACATTCTTCATCACCGCTTGTCTCTGATAATTTTCGGGAGAAGAGAATGATCTCTGAATTATCTGTGATGACGGTGTCATGTTATCTCCAGTCCTTTCATATCTGCTAGGAGATGTGGAGGTAGGGCTTGAATTTCCAACATGATGCTGGGGGTATGATAAACTGACATCCTGTGAGGCATGACTACTTTCTGATCTAAACTGAATTTTGATGGGCCTTCCAGAAAGTTTGATTCCATTAAGTGTTCATTGCATAAGGAACAGATACTTCATATTTAAAATTCACAAACGCCAATTGCTTTGGTTTACCATCCTTATCTTTTGGAATTTTCACCTTTATTACTGGCCCAGCCTGGTGGAACAGCTCGAAAAGCAGCTCCTCAGTCACTTTAGTTTCAAGGTTGCCCACAAAGAGAGTGGAGTCCACTTCTCCAGCCACTGCCCCCATCTCAAGGTTGCCCCTTCCCCACTCAGGCCGAAGGGTCTCTGCCAAGATGCAGCGACATCCTGTGTTAATTTACAGTTCAAACACATCTAATGCAATGGTTTTACGTTCCAACCAGCATTCATATGTGAAACCGAAAACAATAGATTATCTTTATGATTGCATTTATGAAATTCATCGGTAGAGGACTAGACTAGCAAATGCAAGGACCTGAGTCTGATGAGAAAGGAAAGTTACTTTGATCATTTATACATAGGAGAAAAACATGTAAGTAAATGTAAATAGAATTTAAAGTGATTCTGAACGCTGCTATGATTACCCCTTTCCCTGATATTGGGCTTAAAATCTCGTAGAACCATTCCTCTGTTTTGTTGTTGTTGTTGTTATTTGTTTGTTTTTAAGAAAGTCAGGGAGAGAAACTTTAGGAAGCCAATGTTAGGATGCTGTAACCTGGGCTTGGAGAGAAGACCTTGGAGATTGCAGCTGGCTTATTGCTTTAATATAGTTTTCAACTTGGAAGATGTGGAGGATGTGACCCTGAAAGGGTAGGGTAAGCAGCAGGACAGGAATATTCCAGCAGAGAGGACAAGATCAAGCAGTCACACACCCGCAGTGGCCAGGGAGAGGAGTCTTTGGATAATGAGATCTAGAGCAGACTCTAAGAAGGGAGCAGGAGATGTCTGTGGGGAATCAATAGAAGTGGAGCTGAAAGGAATTAGAAGAGAGTCCTTGGTCTGCTTGTCAATTTTTCCCTGCCACAAAATCCCTGATGGAAACCACGGGAAACAGCATCCTTCGCCAAATTAATTACAGAGTTAATCTATCAAGGTGAAGGAACAGCAAAATATAATGATGTTAGCAGCTCTATTCTAAACATGAGCCAAAACCCAAGGAGGAATAGGTCAAGCCAGAGGTAGAATGAGAAGGAGGGCTATTTTAAATATCACACAAATCCTTGACTTCTGCTGTAAGTTCTTTATCCACTTATTTGCCTGTAGACAGGTAACTTCAGAAAATAAGTTAATGCTTTCATTTAGCGATGGTTCATTATTTATAAGAACCATATAGGACCTCCCAAAGAAATCTTATTTACCAATTAGAGATTTACTTGAAGGTGAAAACTGATGACAAATGATCATTCACTTAAAAATCAAATATACTGGAATAATACAAGATAATATTAACTCAAATAATTTGTAATGAAATTCACAATTTAATATTATTTGTCTAGTTCAAGAAATTGAACTTAGTAAAAATGCAAAACTCAACATTAGTTGATAGTTTTCTTGCTGAATTATCATATGTGAGGAAAAACTATACAATATTATAAAAATACCCATGGAAATTCTTCTCAGTTACTGTTTTTATGACTATAGATCTATTATTTACTTCTTTAGGATACATTATTCTTGAGGAAAATTCTAATAAAAATTAGTTTATATTAGTCAAACCTCTTCTTTCACTAAAAGAGGAAAGAAACTTATCTAGATGCAATTTAACTGACCAGTATAAACAACAGCTAGAAATTAAATTACCAATATAATATGGTTAAGATAATCAGTGGAGCCTGACTCATAGATTAGGGAGCAAAAGAAAATTGCTAATAATTTGGAATAGAATTATATACTCTTGAACTCAATTTGTGAACCTACAGGCATTGACAGAGCAGAGCACAAATCCATTTATAGACCATACTTGCTCATCTTAATAAAATTTTATTGACTTACACATTTTTCCTTTTGTTTGCTTCCTCTTTCTTACACTCTCTGAGATCAAAAAGACAGAAATTTTCTTATATATGATAAATATTAACTTTTTAAAAAGCAAAAATATATAATTCCTTTCGCTGAGTAATATATGTAATTACAAACAAAGATTATAGGGAAATAAATTAAAAATGAAATAATTATATCTGAACAATAAGATTATGTACTTTTTTAATCTTTTTAATGTTTTTCAATGTTATGTTGCTTTTATAAAAAGGTAAGGAATTTTTTTCTTTAGACAGTGCCTCACTATGTAGTTCAGGCTGGCTGTTATGGCTTGTACCTAGATGTCCTCCTAAAGTCTCATGGGGTTATAGGTGAGGCTTTTCAAAGATGATTGGATCTAGGATTGATTCATGGTGGGATGCTAGGGTTAAGGCTCTCCCACCCTAGGTGTGAGTGCTACCTAAGGGTGGGTAACCTGGATAGGATATAAAGGACAGAAAGAGAGTTGCTGCTTGTCACTTGCTGCCTTGCTGCCTTCTGCCTGCATGAACTGTTTCTCCTCTGTGATACCCCTCTGACATGCCGCCCTGCTTTGGAGCCAATCAACTGACACTTCTACAAACTGTGAGCCAAATAAACTTTTCCTCCTTTAACTTTGGGTGACAGATACCTTGTCTTAGCAATGAGAAAAGTAACCAAGACACTGGCCTTGAAATCTTTATGTAGCCCAATCTGGCCTTAACCTCACGGCAATCCTCTTGCCTCAGCCCACTGAGTACTGGGATTACAGGTGTGTGCCACAATGCCCAGCTGGGAAAACATTTTTTAAAGTTTTCTCTGTAATTTCTTAGTGCAGTTTTTCTCCTTTGGATGGCATAAAAGGACACAGGCACCCAGAAACCACTATTGTGGCTTTCTTCAGGATAGCCTTCCCTGTGTTTTCAGGGATGTACTTTTATGTTGCTTTTTTCCTCTTTTATTCAGCCCAAGCTCACTCTGCTGAGCCAATCTCTCCCTCACTCTTCACTTTTTAAAATAAATTTTGTCACATTTTTTTTTTTTTTTTTGCTCGTTATGTTCAATTCTTTGTTCAACAAGAACAACCTGGAATCCAACTCTAGAAGGAGAGGTGAGCAACCCAGAACCCAGTAAGATTTATCTGGCAAGCCACTTTTAGAAGGAACTACCTGGTAACAATTTCTTCTACTTCATGACCTTAATGCCTCAAGTCTCTTCCAATCCCTGAATGTGGATCAACACAACCATCTGCTTTTCCCAATATGTTTTGGATTGCCAAGAAAATTGTGTAACAGTGCTTTCTAGTTTACTGCATTATTTATGATTTAGCCTCAGCTAGTTGGCTCACTAGCCCATATCTTATATGGCTATGTCCAATATTCACTACAGTCCTCAAGCCAATACTCCATGTTATTTTCTTCTCTGAAAGATAATTAAGATTTGTGTTTTATAGTAAAAGTAGAAGGCATAATGTCTGAACTCCTTCAGAGCTCCCTTTTCATCTAAACTTAGGCATCTTTTCCTCTCATCTCAGGGTATAACTAACATTTTCCAAAAGCATCCCTTCATCTATGGTATGACAGTTGTTTTTTTTGTTTTTGAGACAGGGTCTCATGTAGTTTAGGCTGGTCTTGAACTGACTTTGTAGCCCAGGTTGCCTCAAATTCACTATGCAGCCCAAGCTAGCCTTGAATTTGTGGCAATCTTCCTGCCTTGGGTGCTGGGATCACAGGCATGCACCTCCATGCCCAGCATGACTGTCAATTTGTCTTGAGTGACACCTAGGAGATTAGTAAAGTGCACTCTGGGTGCATCTCGGTGAGTCATGGAGGTGTGGCCTGGGGACTATATCAGATCCCAGCTCCTTCCTTTCTGGTTCTTCGCCTGGTCTACTTCCCAGTCGTTATGAGGTGAGCAGCCTTCCTCCGCTGTGCCCTTCTCCCATAATGTTTCTGCCTTGGAGCCAGAAGACCATGAGCTGAAACTTCTTAAACTGTAAGCCATAGACCTTTCCTTTTTTCTTTTTTTTTTGAGAGAGGGTCTCACTGTGTAACCCAGGATGGCCTCCAGCTCACAGCGATCCTCCTGCCTCAGCTTCCCAAATTCAAGTGCTGAGATTATAAGTGTGTACCACCACACCCAGCTACCTTGTCTTTTAAATTTGTGTATGTCAGCTATTTTGTCCCAGTAACAAGGAAGCTGATATATGATATATATGATTTTGATAGGGGTTATTACATCATTATTGTACTGAAGATCAAATCTAGGGTGTTGCACGAGCTAGACAAATGCTCTAACCCTGAGCTATGTCTTCAGGCTGCTCCATAAGTTTTTGCCTCTCCTTTCTTAAAATTTTTGACTTCTTCCTGTAAAAAAATGCTGAGATTTTCTGCATTTAAAAAAGTCACCTCAGGGCTGGGAATGTAGCTCAGTGGCACAATGACTGCCTGGCAAGCAGAAGCCCTGAGTTTGAGTCCCGGTACCAAAAAAACAGAAACAAATAAACAAAAAATTAAAATTAAAATGTCACTCCTACAGAACTATTGATCTTCTATTTCCTTTCCTTCATCTCTGACTTTCTAAAAGAGTTGTCTACCCTGGGCCGGGGATTTAGCTCAGTGGTTCCGCCGCCTGCCTCACAAGCACAAGGTCCTGAGTTTGATCCCTGGTACTAAAAAAAAAAAAAAAAAAAGAGTTGTCTACCCTTACTAAAATTTGTTAAGTCCTATTTAATTCTCAAGAGATTTGGTTCATGTAATCTAAGACACTTGCACTCAATAATGATTATTGTCAATCTCAACTTTTTTCCAATGCTGGGGATCAAATTCAAGTCCTTAAATATGCCGGGTAAATGTTCTACCACTAAGTAATGCCTCCCAGCCAATCCTTTTTACAGTACTTTCTTATTTGACCTTGCTGGTGGATTAGACATTGTTCATCACAACCTATTTGAATAGAAATGATCGCTTTTCTTGGATTCCATGAGAATACATTTCTAATTTTTTTCCTTTCTTGCCATTGATCATTATCTTCTTGATGATGTCTTTTAAATCTTTTCTTAAAATATTCACCTTCCTACTGCTTCTTCATAGACATCTTTTGTACACACATACTCTGTGTCTGGGCAATGCTATCTACTTTGGTGACTTTAAAAAGTATACACTTCAGTACTGAAAAGACTATGCCTTTGATGTTCTGAGCATTTCCCAAAGTATGCTAGAGAGCCAAAGTCTATTTTTTTTTCTACCAATTATCATGTGAATCTAGATGAATTACTGTTGTAAGCTTTTTTTCCATTCATTAATTTTATTGGTACATTTTAGGTATACAATATGCTGACCTTCATTTTTGGGAATTTGTACCTTTACATAATCTTTCTTGGTTCTTCATTATTTCCCCCATTCCCCTGACCTCCATTCAAGCCCTCCACTCCTCCTTATTTACAAAGACTTTGTTTCCATTTTTTCCTTTCTCACATTTATTCCTTTCCCTTCTTTCCTTCCCCCTACCTCTCCCTCTTCCCCTTCCCCTTTGGACCTTTTCTTCCTATTTCACATTACCTATTACACATTTGATCCTTATTTACACTTTCAGTTTCTTACACCAGAGAAACTATTCAGTATTTACACGTCTGTCCTATTTATTTCACCGAAGAGTATGGCCTCATTGTGCATCCATTTAGCTATAAATGTCTCTAGTTTCTCATTCTTTATGGCTGAGTAGTACTCTGTTTTATTTAAAAAATTTTCATTATCCAGTCTCCAGTTGATGGGCAATTGGGCTGTTTCCAAGTATTAGCTATTACAAACTGTGCCACTATGACATGTTGTAAGCTTTTTAATGGTAGGCAGCATGCAATATACTTTGCTATTTGCCTATAATGCCTACCAGTGCTTTGCACATAATAGATATTAATTTGCATATATGAGGTAACTATTTGATTAAGTCAGGTGCTGATTTCAAATATTTATCAAACAGAATGGTAGTAGCCTAGGACTGAAGATTTGCATATTTTTTCCTGTTTCTTAGTGAAAATATGGGAGGAAAAAGAATAGGAAAATAAAGGAATTAATATGGTATTACTATAATCCTACGCATATTTTAAGATAAATATATGAGCTATATACTAGATGTCCTTAGTTAAATCAAATATGCCAATAAAATTTTATGAAAAGTTTAGCCATTGCCAAATTTATATTACCACTGGGGGAAGAAAAGCATTTTTTAAAAGAAACTTGTTGAAGGATATGGACTTTATTATTATTTACAACAAGGTACCAAAAGCACTGATGGACCTTTTAAACAATATTCTGAAATCAGCTTGAAACTAAAATTACTCATATCTGTAACGGGAAAAAAACCCTGCCTAATGCCAAAATGACTGAGTGTACAAAATTTAATCACTGTTTAAGCACTATTTGACACTTTTCTCTTTTGTTAGTAAACAGCTTTAAACTTGCAGTCACTTCTGCCAACTCAGAGCCCTAAGAAAACAAATCAGTTTCTTTATAGGAAGAAGAAAATGTAAAAAAGGATATTATTAACAATGGAAAAGGAATGTGGAGCGACAGTGGCTCAAAGTGGGCCTGGCAGACTGTAAACACTGAATCACCAAGGAAACATGGAGCTATGAAATGGCAAAAGGCTGTGTATGTGAAATGCCTGGGACTTGTTCTGTGCTTCAGCTTTTAAAAAAACCAAGAGAAAATGCCTACAATATAATAAATACATACTTATTTAATAATTAACTCACACACTAGTTGAATTGAAAGGAACAACAGTAGCCCAAATGAACACAAATATAACATTTTTCAGTTCGCTTAACTCCTAGTATAAAAGATTCAGTTTGCTTAGTACAACAAAATGGTAGAGCTAATAGGGATCTCAGAATTTATGAAGTACAATTCCCTCCCTTTTGTAACCAGTCCTAGAGGGACTGAGTAACATTCAGTCCACGGGAAAGCTGAGACTCTGAACAGTCAGGCCTCTTGACTCTCAGTTCAGCGTCATCAACGCTAGTACAGCCAGCTCTGGCATGCTGGTCCCTGTAAGAGTCACTGGTGTGGCCCTGTCTTTGGGTCTGAGATCTAATAAATGATTATAAATGTATTATACATTGAAGACTTTGTTTCTTTACCTAACTATAACTGGTAAAGCAAGCTATTTCAGACTCCTCCATTTTCCCTCAGGCTTGATAGTATCTACTTGCTTAATGCCTGCACTACAAAAAATGAAGCAGAACTAAAATGTAGACCCTAAGACCCCTCTCAGAAATTCTAATTCAGGATATCTGGGTCAAAAATTTGCCTTTTTAACATGTTCTACTAGGTCTGATGGGTCTTCAGATCATACTCTGATAGAGTAGTGGAAAGCTGGACAAATCACAGGGTCACTTAGACATAGGCTCATCTCTATTTCTAGGCTCAGACTTACAGGGATAGCTAATTAACCATACTGGGAGGGTGGAGGAGTCATTTCTCCCATGGACCATCACTTGGGACCTTTCTTAAAAGATAAACAGACACACTAAGTAGAGAGGCTTTCCTATGATTAAGTATAGTGAATCTAGGTGCTTTTGTGAAATGCAGCAGACTCACACAGAATCTGGCCCTTAACAGAAGATAACCTATAGGAGCAAAAGGAGAGGAAAGAAGATAAATGAATTTAAAACCTGGCAAACAAAATAACCTTGTTCTTAGAATGGGCAGATGGGTATACAGGCAATAAATATAAGATGCTAATTGTAAAATTAGGTGGTGGCTATATGGATGTTAACTATACAATGTTTTCAACTTTGTTGTTTGTACCCACTTTCCCAACTCCTCTGAAACAAACTCCAGGACACCGGTGTTTCCACTTATTTCCTCTTTCCCTGACTTCCTGATTCTTTCTCTTTGTCATTTTTTTTCTCTTCCTCTTGTAGCTCTCAATTTGGTTGGATCTCTATTTTTTTGTTTTTGTTTGCTATGTCATCTTTGCCTTAGATCCTGATTTTCAAAATTATGTTGAAATGTCAATGTTTCCTTAATCAGATGGAATCTTCTGTGTTTCAGTTTTTTACATTTCTTTTGGAACAATTACTGTCTTTGTGTTTCCAGTTAACTGTTTTAACACCCTAGATATGTTGTATGTTCCACAAAAGCATAGAAACTGTACCTTTTTTTTTTTTGTCTCCTTACACTTACCAGAGTAGGCATTCAGTGAAGACTGGATGGTTAATTTTGTCTTAACTTTAACCATAATTTTGATAATTCAAATTCAAATCTGCTTCACATTTCTACTTGAATAAAGCTACAGTGGCCTTAAAACTGAACATGCTAAAATCTGAATCCATCTTCTCCAATATATCAAATTGTAGAGTGACTTTTAAATTTTTTTCTTTAGCTCATCACAACAAATCAGCTACTATGAAGTGTATTTTTCTTCAAAACATCAGTCAATATTTACCCATCAATTTTGAAAGATAGTTTTGCAGGGTACATCAATCTGGGTTGGAGGCTGTTTTCCTTTAGGGCTTGGAATACAACACTCCAAGCTCTTCTTGCCTTGAGGGTTTGCACTGAGAAGTCTGCTGTGATTCTGATGGGCTTTCCTTTGTATGTGATTTGTTTCTTTTCTCTAACTGCTTGTAGAACTTTGTTCTTCTGTTGGGTTTCTGGAATTTTAACTATTATATGCCTATGTGTAGTTTTTTTTTTTTTGATCAAGGCTAGTTGGAGTCCTGTATGCCTCACTTATCCGTTTGTCAAGTTCTTTCCCCCTGCTTGGGAAGTTTTCTGCCATCACTTCTGTGAACAGTTTTATGTCATCTGCACTCTCTCCTGTTTCTTCATTGACTCCAGTCAGTCTTATGTTATTCTTCTTTGCATTGTCTAGCAGCTGCTGGATTGATTTCTTGTGGTCCCTTACAATTTTAAAGCAATTTTTCTTTTCCGGGTCACTAATTGCAATCTTATCTTCTGTATCTGAAATTCTGTCCTCACATTGGCTCATTCTGCTGTATAGACTTTCAATGGAGTTTTTAATCTCCTGAAAATTTGTTTGGATCTGTTTTATGGATTCCATTTGTTTCCTATGTTGGGATTCCATCCTGTTCCTCAGCTCCTGCCTAGAGTTATTAATCATGTCTTGCACTATGGGCACAATCTCAGTCAATATTTCCATTTATGTTTACGTCCATCTCTACAGCCCTCAGCCTTTTATGTGAGCCCTAATCCCTTTACATCTACTAAAAAAAAATCTCTTCTTGTCACCAAATTTTATTTTCTCTATAATCCTTATGTATCACTATCAGGTGAATCCTCCTAAAAACTGTTCTATGTCACTATTTTCTTTAAAAGCTTTCAGTGGTATCTTATTACCTATTAGTCAAAAGCTTAAAATGCCCTCCCTCAGCTCTAATACCTGTAAAAATTTTCTCCATTCTTCAAAGAATGGTTTGGTTTGCTATGCTTTTTTTTTGTTTGTTTTCTGAGACAGGGTCTTGTTACGTAGTTCAAGCTGGCCTTGAACTATCAGCCCAGACTGGCCTCAAAGTCAAGGTAATCCTCCTGAATCAGCCTCCAGTGCTGGGAGTGCACCACCATGCCCTGTTTGCCATGCCTTTTTAAACACAGAGATTTACCACACCAGCCAGAAGTAGCTTTTCCCTCTGGTTCTGTTTTATACCTCATAGACATCATCATCCAGGTGTCACAGACCATATATTCCCTTATGTATTTCTGTGTCTAACATGTTCTCTTGTAGGAAGTAAGTTCCTTGGGGGCTTGGGGTCACATCTCCAAATGTTAGAACATTTTCAACATCTGGGTAAAAAAGGTAACTATGTATACAATTAAAAGAAATAAAAGTCTTGAGGACTATCTGATTATTATCAGGAGAAAAGATAAGATACTGAGCAAATTCCAGGTACTGAGCAAATTATACTTTGAAGATGATCTTATCTGCTCATAAAAAGACTTACCTTGGGGTTGAAAGTAAATCAAAAGAATGCCAGGAATAGAAAGTATGCTTCATGGGGATGTAGCTCAGTGGCACAGCGCCTGCCTGGAAAGTATGGTTCAGTCTATCTACATTAGTAGAAAGTTTAAGTAAACAATATCCCAAAGTTGGAGCCAAGAATTACATTTTGCTAATATGGTCAGTCATATCCTAAAAAATCTCTATACTTCCTCCCAAAATAGTCTATAATTACTTTCCCAACCACAAATGTTGTAAGAATAATAGCTAATAGCTCCCAAATACTGTTACATAAGGCATGATATATTCTGTATATAAATTCTTTTTGCATTCAGATAAAAGGCTGATATAATAGGTCAAGTTTATTAAACTTCTTAAAAGATGTGTTGTGTATATGTACAAATTCCCCACAATAAATGTAATCATTATGTACTGATAAATATGTATTAAAAATACATAATTGATTTAAAGAGAAAAATGCTGGCTAACAGTGGAAAGAATTCATTCATATGGAAAAGTCCAATAATGAGAAGGGCCATATTATCTCAAAGTTGGTTATTTGTGACGCATCCCACAGATCCTCTTTATTTTGTGATTAAATATAGGGGGGGTTATAAAGCTTGCTGCATCAAAAATTTATATTTATAAACAAAATAAATAACATTTTTGTTTCAAAAAAAGTTTATTTTATGAAAGACTCACATACAGGTTATCTTAAATGAAACAACTTTTCATTTTTGCACTTTAAGAATAGTTTGCTTTTTGAAGACCATTTTAGGTATAGAGCTCTTACGAAAATGCAGTTGCATTCTATTAGATTCTGTAGTGAACCTTAGAAAATGTAAAGTGAACATTTGATATAATACAATAATAAAATAGAAACAATAATGCCCATATTTGTGTTGAAGTACTCAAAAGCACTTCCTTTTAGCTTGTACCCAACTTTTCTGGTATTATATATAAAAGCAAAATGTAGCTGTATTAAACTTGCCTCTTGCATACCCAACCTGTATTCCTTAACCAAGAAATCTATGTGTGAACTAGTAGCAATACTCAACCAAAATCAAGAGGAGTATTCTGCTCACTGACATATATCCAAATTAATTCAGATAACATTCACTGAGAACTAAGCGTGAACAGGCCCAGCACTATGGAAACTGTGGAAGATAAAAAGTTTACATTTTATTATGTCTGTCCATTATTATTCTGTCTCTTCACATTATTATTTACACTCTTACAATCAAGATATAGAAATATACAAAAAATACAAAGTACTCAATCTCATAAGACACATCACAGTGTCAAGAGTGGCACAACCATAATGCCAAGAAAGACAGAGGCAGGGAAAATTACTGTGGGGCCATGAGACTGACTTGGGCTAGATTTGAATGACGGTGGACTTAGAGAGCAGAAGGTAATTTAGGTAAGGGGATTACTTAAGAAAAATATACTTAGAGCTGTACTAGAATTTCTGTAGGAGACTAGTGGGAGAAAAGATTAGAAAGTTGAGCTGGAGCCAGGTTATAAAGCCCTGAGACCAGCCTCTCAGCAATTTGGGCTTTATTCTGCATAACAATGGCTCTGAGATTCCAGTGTTCACAAGGATCACCTGGAAGGGAGTTATGGGACAAAACAGAACTTTGATTCCTAAGATTCTAACTTAGAATCTTTAGAATGGTTCCAGAAAACTGCATTTTTAACAGGCTCCCCAGGTGTTTCTGATCAAAGTGGCCCACTGACACACTTTGAGACACTTCATAGATAAAAGATTAAGAATCCCTACTGTCAGCCATTGCAAATACCCAAATTCCTCATAAACTCTGAAAACACCTCACTGGTAGGCCAGAGGTCTCTCAGTCCTTGTGTTATCCAATTTTTCTTCAGTTTTTGGCACTGACTTTGTCACTGCCTATTTACATCTTCAAAGTATGTTTGCTTAGCAATGAATGAACTTTTCTTGTTCTCTCTCTGCCTCTGGTATCTCTAGTCTCCACTGGCCTTTCACACTTTGTTCCCTTCCCTCCCTATTTCCTCTCTACTTCTCTTCTTTCCCTACATTCACTCCCTTGCCCTCTTTTTTTCCTTTTTTGCTACTGGTGGTTGACCCCAGGGCTTTCACACAGAGCTACATTCCCAGGCCTTTTGAGACAGGGTCTTATTAAGTTGCCCAGGCTGGGTTTGAACTTGTGATCTTTCTGCCTCAGTCTCCCAAAGGGCTGGGATTATAGATGTGTGTCACCATGCCTTGGACACAGTCTGCAGTAAGGGGTTAAAGATAAGAAAAATAGGAAGAAGGACAAATAAGAGATTAGCAGTATAAATACACATTTAAAGTTGTCACCAAGATGTGGCTTCAGAATGAAAATGTTACTTGTCTAGTAGTTCTTCTCTTTCAGAAGCTAGTCTTATTTCCATAAGTTAATCAGAAAGACACTTCTAAATACATTGGAGTTTCATTATTCGGTCTTTTTAAAAAAATAAATTTATCAAAAATACACAAGAGGTCGGGGATGTAGCTCAGTGGTGCCCTACCTGGCTGGCAAGCACAAGGTCCTGAGTTTGATCCCTGGTATGGCAAAAACAAAACAAACAAAAAAATAAACACATCAGGTCCTATAACACTCCAGGTCCTCTGCAATGGTAAGGACAGATAATAATTTGACATGACATTGTTTTCTTTAATACTGAATTCTTATTCTCCAAAACAAGTGGTGTAGAATTCTGTAGTATTTGACTTTGGTGTTTGATACATTTAATTCTTTCATATGTGGTCAACAAATCATTAGTAGGGATATTATTCAAAAATGGAATGCCTTCTCCTAGAACTTGAACTAGTGAAGGAATGACAAAAATGTACTTCTTTTTTTTGGGCACCAGGGATCGAACTTGGGACCTTGTGCTTGGGAGGCAGGTGGTGAAACCACTGAGCTAAATCCCCAGCCCCACAAAAATGTATTTCTTAACTGAGTGTGGTGGTGCATTTGTGTAATTCCAGTATTGTGGGAAGCTGAGGCAGGAGGACTGCAAGTTTGAACATAGCCTGGGCAATTTCAGTGACTTAGTGAGGCCCTCTCTCAAAATAAAAAATTTTTAAAAAGGGCTTGGGATGTGTGAAGGCCTCAGTTCAGTCTCCAGTAGCAAAAAAAGTGCATTTCTTTTTACTTTATATGAGTATATTCAAGATATTAAAGCCATATCCATTGTGAATCTATATACAATATTTTTTATAATTGAATCCAGGATTTTTCTAAATAGATTAAAAATATTTAGGAATTATATTCTATTTGAAACATCCTAAGATCTTAGAAAAACACAGGCAAAAAGTACATAAATTAGGTGCAAACTTACCTAACTTAGTAAATAAAAGAATTTATTTGCTATCCTTTTCTAAGTGATCTACTCTGTGAGATCCTAAGACTTTATCAAGATGATTTAAAATTTTTTTTTTGGTACTGGGGATTGAACTTGGGTCCTTGCACTTGCAAGGCAGGTGGTGGAACCACTGAGCTAAATCCCCAGCCCAAGATGAATTTAATTTTAACAAGAAAAGTTAGAAGATGGAAATTACTCCTCCTATTGTATGATCTTGCGGAAATTAAGCATTGTCTTTCTATAATGCTATCCTCCTAAGATATACTGTGAAGTTAAGGTATACATAAACATATATTTATGCATATCTATGATTTTTTTAAAGCACTTTGGGCCAGAAGAGCCACAGAAAGCCAAGATGAAGTTATTTTCATATCCACTATTTCTTTTGTCTCTTCCCTCTTGTAGCTTCCCTGAAAATGAAGCAAAGTAGGTTATCACCTTCTGCTTAATACCCCTTCATGCACTTGAAATTGCTGTTCTCCAGAAGAATCTCAAGTGACTTTTTAAAAAATTGCCTAAACTATAAAATAGCAATCTAGGGCTGTGAGTCAGCATTTTACCTAGACATAAAAATCAAAATGATTTAGAATAGGTAATATAATCTTTTTTGAAAGACATATACATCTCCTTGGAGAAGCTCTGAGAAAAATTGGGCTTTGCAAGTTTATGAATAGTTTATTACATTTCAATAAGTATATCGTGAATCAATAAAGCAAAAGTTAAGGACAATGAGCTCATTTCCAAGCCAGTTATTGATTCTCAAGTTCCAAAATAGAATAGTACAGGAAGGTTATAGAGAAAATAGGATTTTTTTTGTGGTAATAAGAATTTTAAATATCTTAGGAACACAGACTTAAAAAAATTATAAGACAAGAATTTTCAGCAGCTACTCAGGATGTTTAATGAATTTTCCACTCTTAAAAATATTTTTAAGTCACATGAGTTTGCAAAAACATACTACCTTTTACAGACTTATTTATTCTTTCAATTTCTTATATACTTCTCTCTCTTGATTTTAAAAAGCGTGTTAGCCACTTTATCTTATGTCACTGTCTGGGTCAGCTCAAAAGACTGTGGTTTAAACAACAGAAATGTAATTCTCACAGCTCTGGAGGCTCAAAGTTCCAGATCAAAGTGCCAGTGTGGTCTGTTTCTGGGGAGGATTCTTCCTGGCTTGTGATGGACACCTCATTACCTTCTCAAATGGTGGGAGGAAACAGCTGGCACTCTCCTGTCTTCAGCACTAATCCCATCAGGTGGGCCCCATCTTCATGACCTCATCTCAACTCTGATCACCTCCCAAAGGCCTCAAGTAGAAATACTATCACACTGGGGATTAGGATGTGCACATATGAATTTGGGGGAGGACAATAATGTCAGTATGTAACATGTACTAACAGAAAAACTCAAAATGGCTCCAAATCATCAGGCTGATGAAAAACTGATTAAAAACAATTGATACAATTTAATTAAAAGCAAACTACTCTTGTAGAAAGTTTTCCTTTTTCTTCCTTCAATATCAATCTAATTCAACAGGAAAAGAACTTCCTAAAAAGTTTTATGAACTAGCATTAATTCTATGAAATTTTTTAAAAACCAAAGATGGAAATTGTGACATATATGGTTTGGGTAAAAACTGAGAAAAAGAATACTAATCTATCTTTTTTTTTTGGTACCAGGGATCGAACTTGGGTCCTTGCGCTTGCGCAGCAGGTGGCGAAACCACTGAGCTAAATCCCCAGCCCCCTAATACTAATCTATCTTTGTGGGCATGCTTAATAAAAACAATTATGAATATTCTATACCTTATTCCTATATGAACTAAAGATTTTTTTTTTTATTTTAAAATAACCTTGTCAGGTGTGATGGTGTACTCCTGTAATTCCACCACTCAGGAGGTTGAGGCAGGAAGGCTGATTGCCATGAGTTTTAGGCCAGTGTGGGTTACATGGTGAATTTAAGCCTAGCCTGACCTACATAGTGAGACCCTGTCTCAAAACAACATCAAAAAATCTTAATTGACACATAATAATTATATATATTTATAGGGTATTAAAGATTCTTAAAATAAACCATTTGGATATCCATGGAAAGTAATACAATACATAATATTACCATATAACATTTTCATAGAAATAAAAAGGAATAGTGAGTCATATATTCTTTCATTCAAAATATAGAGAACTGAGCTGGAAATGGAGCTCACTGGTAGAATATGTGCTTTGCACATGTGAGACCCTGTGTTACATCCCTAGCACCACAAACCAAACCAAACCAAGCAAAAAAAAAAGCCAAAAAAACAACAAAGCCTTGGAAAACAAACAATCTAAAACAAACAAAAAAACTTAGCTGGGCATGGTGGTACATGCCTGTAATTCCGACATTCTAGAAGACTGATGCAGGAGGGAGGCAAATTCAGGCCCAGCCTGGACAATTTCGTGACGCAACAAGACCCTGTCTCAAAATAAAAAATAATAAAAAGGATGGAGATGTAATTTATTGCAAAGGCCCTGGGTTCAACACTCCCACAAAGCAACAACGACAAAACCAGAAATTTGAAATAGTAAAATAAAATTGGCCAAGTTATAATTTTTGCTGGATTTTACTTAATTTTAACACAAACATTTATTTTTATTACATATGCATATATTTGAGGGTATAAGAAATGTTATTTTTCTTGATTATATACATTTCATCATTTTATTTTATTATTTATTTATTTATTTATTTGGTACTGGGGGTCGAACTTGGGTCCTTTTGCTTACGCAGCAGGCGGTGAAACCACTGAGCTAAATCCCCGGCTCCCATTTCATCATTTTAAAATCATGCTTAAGATTTTTTTAGTGACAGTGAAATGAACAGACAGCATTTTTCAAGTTTTCAAGGGGAAAGGTGGAGGAAAGCAGGACAAAAGATTGAGATCCAGAGCCTAGGTGATTTGGCAAAGTCATCTAATTAGCAATTTGCAGTAGTTTAGGGGACCCAGGATGTTCTTATCTAAAAATGCTGCAGACTGTGGGTGGCGATATAGCCCAGTGATAGAGCACTTGCATAGTGTCTACCTGACCCTAGATTCAATCCCCACTACAACAAAGAAAAAAAAGTTGCAGATTATTATATTTAAAACGAAGGGGAAGGAAATTATAGTTCAGATCATTATACACTAGAAAACTGTTGTGGAAATTAATTTTTAATTTTTCAAAACTCAATTAGGTGTGTGTAAGGTCCATTGGTATCCATCTTTAATACCTGCCTATTCCCGTAAGTGCCATGTTCCACTACAACCCCAGCTTCAGCACACTTGCTGTTAGCAGCTAATTCTTTTTCACATAGAGACACGAATTGAGAATAAAGTTCTAATCCTTCTTCTTTTCCAGAGTTAGAGTGATACTGCATGTTTCTTCCTTTTATTCTGCCCCCAAGGGTGGCTTGAGGGATGATAAGAACGCTGCCAGGGAGATCCAGTACAGAGACACGCTTGCCATTTTCTGTTTCACTCAACTTCACATTTAACAGTGTATTAACTGGGTGGGGAAGAAAAGCAAAACACTTTGAAGTGAAAAACAAACATGAAGGAAACCATAAATTTTTTAGTTAGCAAAGCTCATGTTTAGAACTCAATTTGTTAGCTCTTGATCCTCATACAGTCTTTATTTAAATTTTAAAAACTGCTTTACTACACTAACCCAAGTGGGAAAAATAATGCAAATTTCACGTAGAAAATAGCATGCTATTAAATCTGATTTGGCAGTTAACATTGCCTAACAATAAATTCATCTAGAATGGTAGCTAGGCACTACACATCTTGCAGAGTTTGAGCTCAGCCTGGGAAATTTAGTGAATTAGTGAGAACTTGTCTCAATGTTTAAAAAAGGGGATGGGGTGGAGATGTAGTTCAGTGCGAAGGCCCTGGGTTCAGTAATCCTCAGTACTTCAAAGAATTAACTGCACATGGAACCTTAAATATTGTTTCCTTGGGAATATATGAAAATATTTTGTCTCCTTGCTCCTTTTATTTCAAAAATAGATCTCACTGTAAAAGACTGATAAATCCTTCTCATACCAAATTCTGCTCTATAACAAAGAATATTAAATAAAAATTATAATGCATCTATTATTTTAAACTTGGCTACCTAGAGTTTTAGGCTGTGACAAAGTTTCCAGGTTCAATTCCATTATAAATTAGCTAATTTTGTAGTTTTATAACCTTAAAGGTACTATTAACATGGACTAATTCTTTTACAAATATAACCCATGGAAGAAGCATACAAATGAAATTCATTGTTACAAATGAAAAAGTAAAAAGTACAGAGCTACTGGCACTATCTTCATATGTATACAAGAAAACATGGTAATATTTTTATAGCACTATAAGACCATAACTAGTGTCAAAACCACTGTACATATCTATGTGTAGCTAAAAACCTAAACTTAGCTTTTATACCTTACATTAATCATTTTCAAAACAATAACCAAAAGAACTGTCTAGTATAAATAAGCTTTGGGTGTTCCTATTTCTTAGAGGTATAAATGAATTCTGCATGCAAATAACAGTCTTGAGAGGACAAATAGTATAGAAATTTATAATACTCATATTCCTGGCCTCCAATTAGGCTTTACGAGTCATGCCTTCTGGCAGTGTGGTCAATGGTTTCAGTTATTAGAGGATCAGTAGTAAATGTTATTAATGATTCAGTATGGTTACTCCATTCAATAAATTGTAGAATTAACCTGGTAAAAATCTTCTAAGGTAAGCACTCAAATGAATTCCTAAGATATGCTTTAAACACCATCAATTTTCACTTAACATCTATTTTTAAACGCCTCTAATTTTCTCCATTACAAATAGGATTTTGCTATGTAGCCAGGAATCCTTATTGATTCCTAAGGAAACTGTAGATCTCCAGAACACTTCCCATGCCAATGGAAATCACTATCTTGCTATCTAGGCCTCAAGCTAGTGACAAAGTAGGCAATTTTGGAATAATAGGCCATGAGCGATAATACAATTTATTATACTTTCACATACCTCCCTCTACTGGTTATAACTGAGAACTCAATTAATGCTGTAAGCATAAAAATATCTGCATGTAAAAGTGAATACAATGCAAACAAGGAGGAGGGTGGGGAGGACAAGGGGAAATTAAAAGAATGAAGATGTATTATGTATATGCACCAGCTCCCCATAATGAGTATAATCATTAAGTACTGTAAATCTGTATTAATAAAAATAAAAAATATAAATATAAGTAAATAGAATTAAAATGCGACAATAAATTAACATCATGCTGGAAACTCAAAGATCCTAAGATAGGTTTTCAATCACATATCTCCAATGATGTATACGGGCAGTTTCAACAGATCCCTGGAACTCAGCCAATTATACTGAAGATGAATTGAGGAAGAGTGTAACATCTCTTTGTTAGCTATACTATCTCAGACTTGATGGATACAACTAGTTATACTCCCAAGGGATATAAGATTTGATTGGAAAGATTTGAATCCATGTAATAAATATAAAGTGGGATTTAAGAAAATCCCATCACATTGACATACTCTGCCAGCTAGAAGGGAGTACGTATCAATGCTATCAATAACAGATGTATTTATTTTGCTTGTAACTCAAACTGGCAGAATGTGATTCTTTTTTCCAATACTGAGGATTGAACCCAGGGCCTTCACAATGAATTACATTTCTAGCCCCTTTAAAATTTTGAGACAGGTTCTTGCTAAGTCATTAAGTTTCCCAGGCTGCACTCAAACTTGATCCTTCTGCCTCAGCCTCCCAGAGTGGTGGGATTATAGGTGTACCCCACCATGTTCGGCCAGAATGTGATTCTTTTTTTTTTTTTTTTGTACCAGGGATCCAACTCGGGTCCTTGCGCTTGCACAGCAGGTGGCGAAACCACTGAGCTAAATCCCTGGCCCCAGAATGTGATTCTTATAGTCACATAATTCTTTACTGAGAATCATGACATATAAACCTTTGTGTTATACTATTCCCTAAAAGAGTTAAAGTAGACCTCCTAAGTGATTTAATTCACCACAATCTTATGGATGTATCTGCAGTGAACTCACAAAGACATATATAGAGGCACACAGGAATTTACGGCAAAAATACAGCTTGGATTTGCTGGGTTTATTATATATATATATTTTTTTCTTTTTGGCGGTACTGGGGATCGAACTCAGGGCCTTGTGCTTGCAAGGTAGGCAGTGGCACCACTGAGCTAAATCTCCAGCCCTTGGTGGGTTTATTTTATCCTATTATGATAAAGATCCATTTAACCCTTCATGAAATAACGTCGAAAATCAATCCTATGTCAGAATAACAAAAATTTTATTTCTGCTCTTGCAGAATTCTACTTTTTTATGGCCAATAAAGATTTAATCCAAGGCAAAATATCTTCAGAAGGGTGAAAAGAATATGTAACACTCCAGCACAAGGACCTTACAAATTACCCTCCACAATAGAAGCCCTCATTTTAGTTTCTTTTCTTTCTTTTTGTTTTTGAGACAGGGTCTGGCTGCATAGTTCAGGCTGGCCTTGAACTCATGGTGATCCTCTTGCCTTAGCCTCCTGAGTGCTGGGATTACAGGCATGCACCACCAGGCCTAATCCTCATTTTCTTCTTAAATGCTTCCAAGGTTCCTTGCTATCCTCTGGATTAAAATTTCAAACTATTACAGTTATTGGTTTTTCATCTTTATATGTCTTTTCTTAAGTATCATTTTCATGCTTTGACAAAGTTGTCAAAAATGTTGATCTATGGGGCCGGGGATTTAGCTCAGTGGTTTTATCACCTGCCTCGCAAGCTAAGGACCCGAGTTCAATCTCTGGTACCAAAAAAAAAAAATGTTGATCTATCAATATAAAATTTCCTCTGTAGGCTTTAGGTATTTGTCTAAGGTGTTTCTCAAAGGGCTGTCTGTCTGAGTTCTATTATTTGAACCTCTCCCAGGTTAACTTCTGTAAACTTCAATTATGTATTTGTATAATTTATTTATTTGTGACAATATTTATTTATATTGTCCAGCTGGCCTCAAGCTCTTTGGCTTAAGAGATTCTCCTGCCTCAACCTCCTGAGTAGCTGGGACTACAGGCAAGTGCCACTGTGCCAGCTTATATTTATTAAAATAGCTAATGGGTGCTGCCCTTTAAATTGTCCCTAACTTTAGGGATAGCACCATTAATTACTTCAGTTTTTTGTTTGTTTGTGGTACTAAGGGTTGAACCCAGGGCCTTTGCACTGAGCTAAATCCCCGGCCCTTTTTTTATTTGGAAAGGGTCTTGCTAATTACTAAGTTGCCCAGGCTGGGCTCAAACTTGGGATCCACCTGTCTCAGTCTCCTAAAGTGCTGGGATTACAGGCATGTACCACTATGCCCAGTTTTTGGGGGGTTTTCTGGACATAATTGTTAGAACTGAGTACTGCTTTGAGACAGCATGTGATTTGATTTGGTCTATATGAATGTGTAAATTATCAGATAGAATGTGCAGTACTATAGATTGTCCAGGATACTAGAAGGCTGCAGCCAAGTAAATTACTGTTTAAAGATTCCTGAATCTTTCTATACCCCTGCAGGGGATGTGGCTATCACAACAGAGTGTGGTTCAAGAATAGGAGAATTGTATTTATACATATCTCCTACAAAGAAGTACATAACTGGTTAATGTAAATTCTTCTGTAACAATGATATAAGCCTGAGCTATTCCAGATTTGATGGGACCCACACCTTATACATCTCATGTCATCTTCTGCTCTTTTAGGGACTCTTATCTGGAGGATAAGGAAAACTATTTAAGAAATGCAGAATCTAATTCTTTCTATAAGGCAACTATGCCTCCAACAACTTTCTGTATCCTTGGCTGAATTATGTTATATGTATGTTTACATGTATTTATTCTTCTAAATCAATCTATAAACCATCTGAAATGTTGTAGTGTTTTAAAAGAAGTCTACAATACATGCATGTTTTAAATTTTCCAATAGGTGAACAGCTAAAGCCAGTAACACAAGACGGAAGTAAGTAGTTAATAACTTAAACACCAGGACAATTTAAACTTGTGTTCCTTGGAGTAGGGATGTAGTTCAGTGGTACAACATTTGTCTAGCATGTATAAGGTCCTGAGTTCAACTTCCAACACATCCAAAAAGGAAAGAAAAAAGATTTTGCTTTTTGGTCCTTGTTCATAAATGTATGTTGCTATTTTTTTTCAATAGAAGAAAGAAAGAAAGAAAGAAAGAAAGAAAGAGAAAGAAAGAAAGAAAAGACAGACAAACATACCCATTTTGGGAAGAAGTTCTTTGTCAGCTCCCTTGAAGAAACACACATAGATCACTAATCCTCTCTGAATCTATGAAAAATCACAGTAAACTCAAATTAGAAAAGATTCTATATAGAGATGTTTGGTACAACTATTATGAACACAGAGGTTACAAGCAATCCTAGAAATCAGATTTACAATAGATTTGGTTTCTAAATAAATGTATGAGAAAAAAAAAAGTCTTTTTCAAGTTTGAATTACTTCTTTCAAAAATTAAACTTCAATAGTCAAGAGCAGTGAATACCAAAGTTATACCTTCAAATATTTGCCTCTATTCAACATCAGTAGAAGTTTCAACCAGTTTCCTTCCCACTAAGAAAGTGATACTGGGACTCAGAAACATTTAGTTTGCAAAGACCGCTTATACAATACCAAATGAATTCCCATTAAACCAGATAGGACCGATGAATAAGCAACAGTGTGACTGATGTCTTTTGTCTGTTTATTCTTCCTAATTTATTTATTTGCAGATAGCAAAATAAGGGTCTGATTCTTTTTTTATCAACTCCAGGAAACTGTCCAATTATTTTTTGGTATTGTTGTAAAAGCTTTAAATAAACATAACGATCAGGCTTTGAAAGTTACATTTATGATAATAAGTTTTACAGGACAGCTTGGATGTCATCAGGAGCATAAACTTAATTTATATAATGCCTGGGTTATTTATTATCTCTTGTAAGACAGAGACCATAAGAAACACTTGATAAATGTGATTCTGTTGCTAAGTGAATCACTCACTTTTGATTCTGTGTATTAACTTAGATAACTCCAAAAGCCTCACTGACTCCAGGAACTATTAAGAAGATTAAACAAGGTAATGTTTGTAAAGTGCTTAGAACAGTGCAAGGTTCATAGTAGGTGATCTCTGTCTATCTATATATTCATCCACCTGTTGGTACTAGGGATTGAACCCAGGTCTTGGCACTGAGCTACACTCTCAGTTCTTTTTTTTTTCTTTTTGGTAAAGGGGATCGAACTCAGGACCTTGCTCTTGGGATGCAGGTACAAGGCCACTGAGCTAAATCCCCGGCCTTCAGTTCTTCTTTACTTTTTAAAAATTTTTGAGACAAAAATCTCACTAAGTCACTAAGTTCCCCATGCTGGGCTAGACCTTGGAATCCTATTTTAGTTTCCCATAGTAGTGGAATTACAAGCATGTGCCACTACACCTGGCTCATGTGTGTTTATTAGTATATAAAGGGCTGAGGATTTAGCTCAGTGGTTCCACCGTCTGCCTCGAAAGCAGAAGGTCTGAGTTCGATCCCCAGTACCCCCCCAAAAAATTAGTATGTAAAAATTAAATTTAAAGGTATAAACACAATTTATTTCACATTTTAACCCTCCAAGCACTTTACAGACTTTTATGTGGGTGGGGATCTGATTTATCTGTTAATGGCACTAAAATTCAAGTGTATCTTCCAGGCTCTACATGTTATATAAATGGTTTCTATGTCAATGTAAAAGTAGCTTTGTACTCACACTTGATTTTTTTTTTTTTTTTTTTGAGACAGCTTCTCAATATATAGCTAAGGCTAACAACCTTGAACTCACTATGTAGCCCAAGGCGGCCTTGAACTCGAAGTAATCCTCCCACCTCAGCCTCCAGAGTGCTGAGATTACAGATGCAATCTCACCCACCTCACCCAGCCTAAAGGAGTCAGTTTTAACATTGTGCAGTTGTGCTTCTGGAATGTCAGACAAGGGTCTCCAGTGCAACTCATAACAAGGCACTGGCTAGCTGAATGATTCAGATAATCTACTTCACTATCACAGGCTTCTCCTTTGATATTATTTCCAGCATAAACCCTAATCTTCAGCACATTCATAGCTGGACACTTGCAATGTCAGAATTAAGTACTTATTTATTTGCAGAAATAGATACTTGTTCTTTCCACATACTACATTATCTCCTCATTACGTTCCTTTGTTTTTGTTTATTCAAGTAATAGATCTTAAATTGTGACTTATAGATTCCTTCAAGTCAAAATCACTTTCCTTGTAGCTCCTTTGGTATAAAACATTTCAAATTTATAGAAAAATACACACAATTCATACTGTAGCTTAAAAATGTTCAATTCCCTGGAAGAAAAAAATCTATGACAACAAAATTCGACATGAATGAAACTAAGAACAAGGAGAATAACTTTCAAATCTTTTAACAATTAAGACATTTCTAAAAAACAATAACTTTGATAATAGAACAAGGTACAGGATGTGTGAGAAAGACGAAAGAATTTACACTTTCTCACCATCTAATTACTTGTCAACTCTTTAATTAGTGTGTGTGGGAGTGGAAGGGAAAGCCTTTGAAAACAGCTTTTGAAGTTTACAAACACAAACTGATAGTTTGGAAGGCTTCAATAAAAGATCTGTGATTTTGAATGAGGAAATGTGGCACGAAGAACATAAAAAAGATAAAGCAGCATGGAAAGACTGAATGATTAATAATCAGGAATTTATAGCACTACAGGGCAACAATCAAAATAGGTAATATAACTAGTTTAAAAACCAAAAATTTCAAATACAGAAGAGAAATCAAAACTTCATTGAAAAGTTCTAACAAAAACAAGATACACGGAAAAAGAATATCTCAAGAGAGGTGAAAATACAGGAAATTTTAATGTTTATAAATATTTCCAAATTAGCATAGGGTAACAAATTCCGATGTAAGAATAGCCACATATCACAATTCATGGATAGTATTTAAACTAACGACTAGAATTGTGTTTAAAAGTGCTAAATCTGGGACCCAATTTAGCAGAGAAGATAAGTGAATGAGCTTCTACACTGAAGATTCTGAGTACCTCCAAGTCTTAATTATGAACTTTTTTTCTCTCTTTTTTTGGGAGGGGGGTACCAGGCATTGAACTCAGGACCGTGCACTTTTGAGGCAGATGCCGTGCCCCTGAGCTAAATCCCCAGCCCCTAACATTTTCTTTATATTTCAACTTACTCCAAAAATATGTCAAGGGACTTAATATTTTCTTTTAGCAATGGAGAGGGGGCAGGCTGTGTTAAAAAGGCAAGTATGCAATAAGAAATTCATATTGATTGTACATATTTTAAATTTCATTGGAGGAAATGTGTTCGATAATGCAACATTATAATAAAAGTAGTAGTCTTTGTTTCTTAGTTTAAAATAAGTAAAAAACTTAAGAGTTTGTTGGGTTGGGGATTGAAGATCCATGGTAGGATGCTTGCCCAGCATGTGTGAGGCCCTATATTTGATCATCCAGCACCAAGACAAAGAAAAAACTTACAGAACAAAGCAACACACACACACACACACACACACACACACACACACAAAATAAATTGTTTCTTGGGAAATCTCATTTCTATGCTAACACCAAGTTACAGTCAACATTAGATAGGACACAAGTCAAAGCAGTTTGCAGGTCTTAAATTCTTGGAGCAAATCTAACCTATAAACTTGAACCTGTCCATGCCACAAGCAGGTGAGACACTCGGGCCAAAAGTCCACCGAGCTCAGGTAGGCAGAGGGTGAGAGTAGGTTCAGATCCACGACAGAGAGATCCTCTGCCTCTGTCCCAAGGTCTGGCGCCCGTAACAGAGGTGCAGGACCGCAGAAAGAATTGCAGCCAGGCAGGCCCCCGTGGGCCGTGTCCGGAGCACCGGCCCGAAGTCCTGTGCATCCCACGGCACAAGCCCGAGCTCCCAGGGTCTTCGAAGGAGGATACAGGAGATGCGAATCACAGACGACGGGTAAAGAGCCGACCCTGCTCATCAGAGGATAACGAGAGTTGCTGCCAGGCTGACATTACCTCCACCCACTGAGCCGCGGCGTCTTGCTCGGCTGGGCGAACTTGTAATCGGGCGTGCAGGCACTGCTGCAGGAGCGCCCGGGCCAAAGGTGTGCAGCCTCCGTCAGCCATTGCTGGAAGCTGTATATTCCTTGGGCTTCCGCCCACTCTCCGCGCAAGCCACGCCCCCGGCACATGGGCGGGAATGACGGGGTGGGGGACAGTCCTAGCGGCCCATGGCCCCGCCCCCAAAAGGGTGGGTGTCTCTGCTCCAAGAGCCCCGGATGTGCCATCTCCCAAGACAATAGTGTTCAGAGCCGCTCTGGAACGGGCCTCGTGTGTAGCAGGTGCTCAGTGTAAACTTTATTTTTTTTTAATCAGTAGCTATCTATTTTTTAAATTTAGATCAATACATGTCTGCAGTCCACAATGATTACATTAGGAAAAGTTCCCAATTACTTGGTAAGTTGGTACACGTACATAGAACATCTTGATTCTTATTACTTCCCGATGTCTCTTCCTTTCTCACTTTCCTTCATCTCTCCATCCCCTTCCCCACTGCAAAAGATCTGTCTCCCTGTTTCCTGTTTTCTTTTCTTTTCTTTTTTTTTTAACTGTGTATCCTTTTACTGGTACATTTTAGGTATACAATGTAATGACATTCATCATTGGAAATTTGCACCTTTACATAATCTTTCTTGGTTCTTCTTTTTTCCCCCTTTCCCTGCCCTCCCTTCAGCCCCTCCATCCCTCCCTATTTACAAAAACTTTGTTTAAATTTTTTCATTTTCTCATATTAATTCCATTCCCTTCTTTCCTTTCCCCTACCCCTC